>SKCR01025822.1:0-520971 GCA_019454045.1 Zanthoxylum bungeanum | reverse complement strand
CATAAAGACAAAACATCAATTTTTTTTAGAAATTTTATCGTCAAATCATCCGATCCACCTTAAATAGAGTATGTAAAATCTCCAATTATCTCAGGCTTTTACAACTCGAATTCATAACCTGGAAATCAAATATTCAAAAATGCAGATGACCATACACCAAGGACCTATAAAAAAGAAATCCAGAGACTTTTATGTGTTTATAGTGAAATTCTACATTTTGTAAAATGCAAACGACTGCATATGATTTTTATTTATGATATAAAGAACCAACTATAGAACAGCAAAAGTCAAAAATTGCTGAATATAAATTATCTTCCTCAATTCAACGAAGCGTACCAAAATATTCAATACAATTATATTTGGAATTGTATTGAATATAACTACAAATTATTTAATTATTTTTAAAATTTTAATACACGTACCAAAATATTAGGGAAAAAAAAATACATTCCAAGTTGAATAAAGCAAGCTATTTCCAATCAATTTCTTCCTTTTTTTTTTTTTTTTTTTTTAATTTCAGGAATATAGTAGGAAACTTCCATTGGGTCACAATCAGTTAGATGAGGAAATGGAATGAAAAATATTTTCCTTGTATAAAAGTTGTTGTGTTGTTGTCATGAAATTTGCAAAATAACTTGCATTCAGGGAAAGTTCTAATGCTCTGAAGTAGGCATAACTATAAGGTCACTACCTTGTGGGTGCCAACTATTTGAAACGATATGGTTGAATCGGTAAAATCTAGTATTGAAAATAAGACGTTTGGGTTCGAACTCCACTCATATTGGTGTGTGTGAGATTATGTTGCACTAAATTACAATTAAAAAAGAAAAAAAAATGACTACTCTCTTTCCTTCATCTGACAAACTTTATAAACCATCCAATTTTGCTTGATTCAATATCAAAATGGCAAAGCAAAAAATCAAATAAGACCTTGTTGATTTCATAATTCATCTTCTCTGATCGATTGTCACAAAAACCAACCAAAAAATGAAAATTTACTGTTGGGGAATTATGTGTTATTAGACGAATTCAACATGCATCATAACAAATCTGAAACACCAAAACCAGAAACAAATCTACACTAACATGCCAATATTTAACATAAACCCTAAACCTTATAGAATGAGAAAAAACCTGGAAAATTGTGGATGATGATTTAAAACGAATCCAAGTCGAGAAGCCTCTCTGTCCTTAAGAACTTATTAGTCTCGTCTCGATGTTCTACGGATTTTGTGGGTAAAGTCCTCCCAGGATAACGTGGATTCCTTTTGTTCAAGGGGCACTCCTTAACAAGATCTCGAACTGGGACGATGGTGAAATCTCTCTGACTCTAAAACAACAAATGTAGTAACTCAAGACTTATGATTTATGGATTTATAAGAAAGAACATAAGGCTCCCTTATATAGACATGGAAGGATGCCATGGAGGGCACCCTTGGTTTGGGGTGTAACCCTCCCAAGGGTTATACCCCTCCTTAAAATGCTACATGGGGAAAAATATTTAAAGAAGAAAACTTTTGTTGAATTTTGAGGTTTTATAATACTGGTAGAAAATATTGATCGAGAGTATAAACTACCTTATAAGTCATAAATTGCTGAATATAAATTACCTTCCTCAATTCAAAAAAGGGAGAAATGACTCGATATAACATAAATGAGTAATTCTTTAGTACAACCGTTATATAAATGACACGATACAACTAACTAATAAATATATAACATTTGGAGTTGTATTTAATACAACTATGATTTATTTAATTGGTTTTTAATATTTTAATACGCATACCAAAAGATTATTAAATTTAATAATGTAATGAAGGAAAAAATAAATACATTCCAAGTTGAATAAAACAAGCTATTTCCAATCAATTTCACCAATTTCTTCTTTTTATTTCAGGAATATAGTAGGAAACTTCCATTGGGTCACAATCAATTAGGTGAGGAAATGGAATGAAAAATATTTTCCTTGTATAAAAGTTGTATTGTTGTCATGAAATTTGCAAAATAACGAAAATTCTACTTCCTTTCTATGCATTTATGTTGTGAAGTAGGCATAACAATAAGGTCACTACCTTATTATGGGTGCCAATTACTTGAAACGGTATGGTTGAATCGGTAAAATTTAATATTGAAAATAAGACGCTTGGGTTCGAATTCGAGTGTGTATGAGATTGGATTGCACTAAATTTTTTTTAAAAAAGTGACTATCTTCTTTCCTTCATCCGATAATAAACCATCCAATTTTGTTTGATTTAATATCAAAATGGCAAAGCAAAAAATCAGATAAGACCTTGTTGATTGCATAATTCATCCTTTCTAATCGATTGTCAGTTTGTCACTTGCCTTTCGGAATGAAAATTTACAAAAACCAACCAAAAACTGCTACATGCGAAACTGGTTTAAAGAAGAAAACTTATCTTGAATTTTAGGGTATTATGGTTAGGGATGACAAAACGAATTGACGAATTGAATTTGTATCGAATCTTAAACGAATCGAATACAAATATTCGTTTAGTAATGATATTATTCAATAACATAAATTATAATTCTTAATAAATATATAAATATGAAATACGTAATTAATATATTTACTAAAAATTGTTCACCAAACATCGATAATATTATTTTTTTCTCATGGTAATTAGCCATAATTTCTCGAATCTTAATTAAAAAATAATAATAATTAGTAAAAGAAAATAATAAAACGAATCTTAAATGAATAAACGAATCAATAAACTTAAATTCGTATTCGATTCGTTTAATAAACGAATTGAATCGAATTGACCCATTTATTAAACGAATACATTTTAATAAACGAATAAACGAATCAAATCAGTATGCATGAGATTGGGTTGCACTAAATTACAATTAAAAAAGGAAAAAAAATGACTACCCTCTTTCCTTCCTCCGACAAACTTTATAAACTATATTTTGCTTGATTCAATATCAAAATGGCAAAGCAAAGAGCCAGATAAGACCTTGTTGATTTCATAATTCATCTTCTCAAATTGATTATCACCCGTCTTTCGGAATGAAAATTTACAAAAACCAACCAAAAACTGCTACATGGGGAAAAAGAAAACTTCTGTTGAACTTTGGGGTATTATATCATGCAAGAGTTTCTATATGAATTTTTAGCTGTCCACAGATATATAACAACAACAATAACAACAAAAACTATGGATCTATGAAGCTTATAAAATGAGAAAACTAAAAACTCACCTAGCTTCGAGTATCTTCAGTTGTCTCCGCGTTCTATAACTTCTACCATGTCAGCGGCCTCAGCTTCTATGCATGGCCCTTAAGTCTTGTCATCAGTTTGTTTGCCATTCTCCACCATCTCAGCCACCTCAGCTTTTGGGGCATTCTGGAAGTTCCCTTCGTCAGCTTTCCCACCATTCTCTACCTTAAGAAGATCCAGAGGGCTAGCAGCTGGGTCTAACTCCCAACTTCCAGCAGGAGTGTTATCAGCTTCATTGCCTGTAAGCAAGCGACTAGGAACCTGATGAGAGAAGCGAAACATCTCTACTTTAGGGATTCTTCGGACTTTATTGGGATCCATGTGCTTCTGAAAAACTGTCGTGAAACCAGAGACTTTAACAAGAGGTGCAACAGATACACCTTGTTCCTCATTAAAGTCCTCAACCACCTCCACCATGTCGTATGTGTGTATCATATTGTCCGGAGTATGCTCATTCCAATCAGGAGACCAGTTTCGGTAAAGAGCCCAGATATCCCCCTTAGAAGGAAATATGCGAATGACCCCACGTGCACCTTTTGTCCATTTAACCTTGTGCGAGAAAGCATTTAATGTTTCGCTAATTTCATGCTTGCCAGCCCGGAAATCTCCGCAAGTTTTGGAAAAACCAGACTCTACCCAGCGTACAGGGCCCAGTTCACTGTTGCTTCTTGAGTTCAGCCAACTGATCTTCATCTTGAATGGCTTAAAAGAGATCACCTTATGAATTCGAGCATAGTAACGAGGCATCCCGTCATCATCATCATATGCAGCCCAAACCTGGTCATCTCCAAAGGAACTTTCAGTTCTATCCAAGTCAAAATTGTGGAAATCGGAATCTGGAACATTAATTGACAATGCATGAGCCTTTTCATCCGAATCACCATCATACGAGCCAGAAATGGAATCCTTATTTAATTTTTTACTATTAGACCCATTACACTCGCTGAGATCATGCAAATCACCATTAACCACACTTTTCTGCTTCTTACTTTCTCTCTCTTTATTTTTTACTTTCTCTCTGCCAGTAGTCTTGGCATCAGTTACTGAGCTCCATTCTTGAAGTTTCTTGCGAATTTCAGACCGTGCCTTGTGCAAAAGCATATTTCGAATCTCAAATAATGACAGTTCTCTCGAAATGTTGGGCTTGGTATTTGTACCAGTAAAACCATAGATATTCTCTGCTTGAAAACTGCCCCTTGTAAATTCAAATGCACTTCCTGAGCCAGCTCCACTTCCCATGGACTTTTGATTCCCCATGTCACCTCTTCTCTTTTTCAAGGCTGCTGCCTGTGCTTCCTCGCACTCTCTCTTCAGTTTATCATGCACCTGCTGACCCGCATTTGCAGCTTGAGTAGTAGTGGAAGATGAAGAAACCTTGCTATTAACACCAGCCATTGTAGAGAAAGAACCACTACGGAGGTTTGCACTATTAAGACCTGGTGATCCCTCAGAATTATACAAGTTACTATTTGATGAGTGGTGTCTTGAATTCGGATGCTTCTGGCGAGAAGAAAAGTGGGACTTGAAAGCATTTGAAGGTGGAGGCTTCTCTACAGCCAGAAAAGCCTCACGGCAATTAGGGCATAGGAGAGTATTATTCAGGTAAATCCTCAGATACTCAAACTGTGTCTTGCATTTGTTGCAAATAGTCCAAAACGTACAAGGATTTTGATTAGAAGGAGGAACTGAGGTCGAACTCGTTCGAGTAGTGTGGTTCTGAGCCCTAGCTTGTGAAGACACATTTTTGGTAGACGTATGAATCCCATTTGCACCAGGCGATGCAAATGAAACCCTATTTTGAGTTGGATTTTTCTGCTGGCCTTTCAGTTTCAATTTCTCATTATAAGCTAATCTCTTTGCCTTATCCGATAAAAAGCTCCAGGCCTCCGAAACCAGCTTAAAAGCACCTTCTGCACCTGTATCCTTGTTTTTGTCAGGGTGAAGTGACAGAGCCAGCTTTCGGTATTGTTTCCTCACTGTTTCATCATCAACCCATGGGTTTGTACCAAGTACAGCATGCCAATCTACCTCGCCATTAATTTTTTTCTCCGCAGCAATATAAACCTCGATTATCATCAACATTTGGGAGATACCCTCAAGCTGAGGATATAAATTTTGAGCCTTCAAAGCAAATTTCTTTGCAACAGTGTAGTTTTTTTCTTTAAGATTTTTCTCAGCAATTTCCTTAGCCCGGACTGCCTCATCCTTGTTACACTCCATAAGCTCCTTAATGGATATGAAGTCTTTTACCCACCAAGGTATTACAAATATCAGCAAAGTTTCAACCAAGAATCAGATACAAAGGCCCAATGCTCTTTTCATACATTAGGAGTTACGACAGAGACAGTAGCTTCAAAACTTTAATACCTGAACAGACAGGAAACAGAACATCTAAATTAAAAACTGATTGTACAGCTCAAAACGTTGCCCATCATAACCTTGCAGTGAACTAGAAACAACACATTTTAACCAGCAACATACTGAATCCTGAATTTTGATTTCTTAACCAAAACACATTAAGATATTCGATATAGATAATATGTTTCTCTATTTGACTCGAGACTTTATGAAAAGCTCTCAACATTGGCTCTACCCATCATTTCATTTAATAGGGTTTGTTGTCTTCCTCAGGACTAAAGCCCACTTATGATTGTCTACAGCTTTTTATAGACAGAGGCACCTAAGCAAGAAACACAAACCCAGTCTCTATACATAGTACTTCGACCTAAACGCTTGTAGAGTTTCCTACACCAGAAACAGGAAAAATGTAACCAGGCGATTTACTCACTTATGAATCAAGCAATGCAGACAATATGCATGCATGCTTTCCAAATGAGGTAGAATATCATAAAAATAATTATTATAATTAGATACTTCCATTTTTATTTCAGTATCAACACTGCTGCCAAGTTATCACTTGGTTTTTCTAAATAATGTCTACCATTATAATACACATAATTAGGGTTTAACTCTTTTCTTCCATAGAATAATTCATTTTTCCACAAGCATTAGAATATCATCATATCACGCACGTGTAGATTCATAGACACACAAACTAACAGTTATACCATGTATTGTAAAGTACCTATCGGTTAATATTTCATTGTGGTTCTAGAATACGCACCCTTAAATGATAAAATGGATGATGCGAACCAAGATAATAATATAGATGATACCTAACTGATGACATTAAGTGGACAGGTCCAATTGGTTAATTGACTACATTCAATAGAATGTTAACTGATACTCAAAGCAATACGCCCACGCATCTAGTCATGCAATCTGCTCAGTCAACTCAATTAACACGTAAGTAATGGTTCCCTAATGCACCATATCTCGAATATCCTTGAACAGAACTCAAAAACAAATGTCAAGGTTTAGATCTATCCGGAATTCTAGACATTTTGACCTTCTCCAATTTCCGATTGGCCTATTTACACTCTAACAACAAAAATGAAGGGATCCATGTTGAAAACAACAATACAAAGAAAAATTGATGAAACAGTATTTGGACACATCAACATGCATACGTACAACTAAAAGCTTTCAATAAGCTATGAAATATAAGCCCTAGTTTCCTTTCCTGATCCAAACTTTCTCACACATAGTAGTGGTGTTCATGGGTCGGGTCGGGTTGTTTTTTTTTTAAAATTTTGCAAAACCCGGTCGGGTCACTCGGGTCGCCAAACCCGAACTTTTAGATTGCAAACTCGAGCAGGTCAGGTCACACGAGTCGGCAAAAAAAAAATAATGTATTAATTATTTTGAGACATAAATACTAGTTATTTTATGTCCAGAAACTTGTCATGCATATAAAGTTTCAAGACAATGAAAGTAATAAACAACTGGAATAATAATAAAAACTTAAAAAATAATAATAAAAATTTTAGAAAATTAATAAAAATATATTGTATCGGGTTGGGTCGGGTTTGATTTTCAAACTCGTGACCCGACTCGCAAAATCTGTCGGGTTAACCCAAATATGCATTATTTTTAATTGAAACCCGAGCGGGTCGGGTCGTGGATTGACCTGAAAATGTGAACACCCCTAACACAGAGTAATATCACCTCTCTAAATAAGGGAAAAAACACTTTATATTGTTTTAAATTTGTCTATTTGCTCCAAAGCAACAATAACACTCCTTTTATTATTTTAAATTTGACTCCATATCACCAAATTAATGTAGCTAATCTTACTCTGATCACAAAATCATTTATATATATGATGGATTAAAAATTAAAACAGTCAAGAACACAGAATTTCTAAATGTTTAACCCCACAAATTAAAGATTCTGATAACTCAGTAACTCATCAACGTCCAAACACGTAAACGCATGCACTTATGATCTCGCAGGATAGCCATAACACCTGCGTAATTTCCTAATACGATCTGAATTCCCCTTTGTCTACCAGGGCTGAAAGCAAGATAAGGAATAAACTCATTACAAAACTCCAGGTCACTTTAAACACTCAATGATCAACAAAACTTGCTAAGAATTCACTAACGAACCCGAAGATAATTCAAAAGATCACATAAACCAACTAAATGAATTCATTCAAAGACCAACAAAACAACCATTCGGCATATACCCACATAGATCGCAAAAATAAAATAAAAAATAAAAAACCTATTTTTACTTAACCAAGCTTCGCTCCATGAACCATACGGAACACCGACTAAGCCACATTGAATAACATGAAAAGCCACAGAGAATTGTCAAAATTCAAACTTTCAAATTCCTCCTCAAACCAAATTAAACAAAATGAGTCATCACGGATCTAAAGTACAAGAAAGAAAAACAAATTTGAACAATTAATCGGCCAAATTCAGAACTTGAACTCAGCCACTCAATATAAACTGAAACCCTAGATTCTAACATACTAACATGGAAAGCTTTTCATTTTATCAACCAAAAAATGATTTGTAATAGAAAAAATTTCATATAAGAAATAATAGAGAAATGGGTATGTTACCTACTTAAAGAAAGTATCTTGAAGGTGAGAATTTTGAATATGGTGACAATATGAAATCACCAGCTAGTACTGTGACCCATATGGTAAAAGGACATGAGAAGTTGAAGAGAATTTATTCTCTCTCTTTTTTCCCCTTATTTTAAGTGAACAATTGTAACTGAAAGTCAGAAACAAATTTGGACAAAGCAAAGGAGAAAAAAAAATGGAGAATCAAATATGGTTTGGCTAATATTTAACCTTATTCTAAACTATAACACTACCTTTTGACAATGGCGTTGAACCCAAAAGACAACCAGGGTTAGTTTTTAACCTCTGTGTTGCGTAATAATTTGTCAAAGGGTGATATTTTATTTTTTAAAAGATAAGAGGATGGATAAAGTCTAAATAAATTTGGTCATCTCTTACCGTTTTTTAGGATTCGAGTGGACAGTCAAAGAAATATCAAATGCGTGATATGTTTATAGCTGTCGGGGATGGCAAAAATTCTCGTAGGGATGGGGTCTGTAGAGGATTGGTATGTTAGGGCGGGTAAAGAGATAATTTCTATATATGTTAGTTGAATAAGTCGGGTATGAATATTGACATTCTTGTTCAAATAAAGGTAAAATCTACATGTAAACAATGACTCGCACAAGGCTCGTGCAGCCCGGTATATTAGAGACGGATAAGGGGACAATTTTCGTATCCATTATTTTGAATGAGGTCGGGTACGAATATTGACATCATGTTATTTCGTACCCGTTCACACAGATAATTTTCGGACAGTTTCTATGTTAGGGCGGGTAAGGAGACAATTTCTATTATGTTGGTTAAAGGGTCGGGTACAGAGTCCCCAAGGGGCGTGACTTGGTGGTGTAGGATTCAAGATCTCACCTTGAGGTCCCGAGTTCGAATCCAATGAGTGTGTTTCTTGTAAAAACCTGAGACAACCGGGGTTTTACTTACTCCGTTTAAGTCCGGAATTAGTGGTTTGACGGTGAGGTTTCTAACGATTTCAAAAAAAAAATGATCGGGTACGGATATTGACATCTCCGTTTGAATAAAGGTAAAATCTATGTATGAACAATGACTCGCACGGGGGCCCGTGTCAGCCTAGTAGATTAGAGGCGGGTAAGATGATAATTTTCACATTCATTTATTGAACGAGTCATATGCGTGTATTGACATTCCCTTACCATACTCAACCTATTGTCATCCCTCCTAGGAGTATCTAAAAATTAATTAGCATATCTTATCATCTTGAGTAGGAGATCTTATCATCTTGGGTAATGTTAGAACAACTCTAAAAGACTTAATTAGGGTTAGTGTTAACCTTTTTGTTATGTTAATAATTTGCCAAATGTGTGGATCAGGTTACCTAAAAATTAATTAGCAGATCTTATCATCTTGAGCAGGAGATCTTATTAGCTTGAGTAATGTCAGAACAACTTCAAAAAGAATACTAAATGAAATTATTATATATAACCATATAAATAATCCAAAATTTTGATTAAAATAATATAAATTTATTTTTATTTAAAGAAATTTTTGAAATTATTTTATTTTACCACACTTCAATTACTACATATATAAGGAACAAGCATTTGAAGAATAAATTATCATCTTTTGGAATTACTCTTACAATAGTCCAAGTTCATACTATGAATGGTGGAATGGGATAATAAATTTAATTAGTAAAATGTGGAATTTTGAAATTTTGAAAACCAAGATGTGCTTCTTGTGCTTCCTAATTCCTATACCATTACCATTGTACTCATTTTGTTAGGGTATTTGGATAACACATATTTAATTAATTACATCACATTATCATTTTGGTTTGATAACTAATGCTTCTTAAGCTCCAAAGTCACATTTTTGTTTATGTTAAGATCATGTTGTCATTTCTCCTGTAAGTCTGTACATCTTTGAAATTTGATGGTAAGATTAGAGATGACTATTTCGCCCACAAATCCGCAAAAAACCCACCCGCAAAGGATGTGATTTGGTAAATATTTAAGCGGATTTGGTGCGGGTTTGGTAAATTAAAAGAAAATCCGCTGCGGGTTTGGTAGCGGATACTGCAGCGGGTATCCGCTACCCGCAAACTTAAATTTTTTGTTTTATGTTTTAAGTAAAGAAAATCCACTCATATAAAAACACTCACATTCTGTAATTAACTTTATCATTTTTTTTTGAATTGCTTCTTGTCTTGTATTAGTTAATTTGTAGTTACTTTTTTTTGTCAACTCTATCATTTTTTTGAATTGCTTTTGGTCTAATATCATGTTTAATATTTGCGACTTCATATTGATTTCAAACCAAACTCCACTGACATGTGAAAAAAATTATAGATGATTTATTCTGTAATTTGATTTTTTTTTCATTATAAATGGAAAATATTTTATCATGGGAAATTTATTTTTATATGATATTTTAAAAACCCGTAAAAAATCCGCTACGTACCGATGCAGGTTTGATAATTTATTTTTATATGCGGGTGCGGGTGCGGGTTTGGTAATGAAAATTAAAACCCGCATCGGGTATGGTGCGAGTTTGGTAATTATTTACATATGCGGTGCAGATTTGTAATGGCAAACCCGCATCAAACCCTACCCAAATGAGTTTTTAGTTTTTTTTTTTTTTGGATTTCAAGTTGCAATTTCAAATATCTTATTAGCATATAAAGATATTCAAGAAATAAATCCATGCAATAACAAAAGCTTACAAATTGTCAAAGAGAATGTTAAGATCTAATTAATATAACTACAATTGTGGCATGTGATTTCTTTGTCTCATGCACACACATTTCTATATTCAAGTGGTGAAGGTGACAAAGTATCCATCTATAACAGTAATTGGCTTCCAATACCAGTTTCATTCAAGCCAATCTCGCCTAAGGATGCCAAAGTGGAACTCCTTATTATGAAGACCTTAACTGGAAGGAAAGTGGCAGTTCAAGCCATCGTAATCCAACGAGCCTAGTTATTCCTATGACTTTGAGAAAGAATGGAAACATCTGTGGTCCTTGAATATCTCAGCTGAAACTAAGTATTTTTTGTGGAGATGCATGACCAATATTCTTCCAACTGCAGAAAGATTGCGTAAGAAGAAGGTCATTGATACCTCGATATGTAAAAGATGCCAAGATGGGATAGAGGATGTTTTTCATGTGCTAGCGGGCTGCAAGCAAACGAGGAAAACCTGGAAGTGTTCAAACTTCGCTGAGTTGATTCAACATACTCAATCTGGTGCAATTGATGACTTTATTCAGAAAGCCACAGTCACAACCACAAAAGGCGAATTAGAACAAATGATAATTATTATGTGGGCTATATGGCATGCAAGGAATGCAGCTCAATTCAATCAACATCTTCAAAACCCCTCAAAATTCTGGCAAAAGTAGAGGCTGTGTACTTAGCGTTTCAAAGAGTTCATCTCAAAGGGGCAAGCAAGGATAGCAGCAAAAATGGAAGTTCCGGAAGACTATGTCAAGCATCATGGGAACCCCGTCCTATAGACTTTTTCAAGTTGAACACTGATGCAGCTACAAACATTAACCAGAAAAAAACGGGGCTGTGAGCCATTATCCGAAACTGGGAGGGCGAAATAATGGCTGGAGGAATTCAAAACACAATGTTCAGTGGGGATGTTGATTATGAAGAAGCAGAAACCATGTATTTTGGTATTAAATTGACTAAGGAAGCTGGAGCGACTATTAAATTGGCTAAGGATGCTGGACTGACACCGCTTATAGTGGAGTCCGATTCAAAAAGTGTTGTTGATCTGGTAAATGGACAAAAAACCAGTCTGAATGAGATAGTCTGGCTGATTGATGATATACAAGAAATTGTAGCGGTGGATAACCATATTCAAGTTAACCATGTCTAGAGTGTGTAATGAGAAAACTCATAGATTAGCTAAATATGTTATTATTAATCCGAGCTGTGTAATTTGGCTGGAGGATATTCCAATGTCTGTAAGTTCCTTGTTTTAATTTTATAAACATCCTCTTTTCAAAAAAAAAAATGGTGATTTATAAAATCAAAAGGGACAATCACAATTGTCATTCATTATTATTGATTTTTATGCCATTAAAACAAACTAAGCACATGTGTGAAAACTGAAAAGTGTCAACGCTCAACCAATGACTTGAGGTGAATGGTGATAAAAGTAGCACGTGCTACTTTTATACTAAAATATTGCTTCAACAAACTATTTTGTAACCTTCATGGGAAGAGTAATAAATTTCTTTGCTAATTGAGCAACATTTTTAAACCATTTTGGAAAGGTAAATTTGCACTATTTATCCAAGTTTGTTTGGATACAATGTTGTTATTGTGAATAATATTGATGTGTTATTAATCATTTTTAAAATGTAATTTTCAATCAAATTTTTAATGTGATACATTTAATAAAACATAAGCATGGAAACTTAGACAAACCTGAAAGTTTGTGTAGAAGATGATGAATGAGAACCAAGTCGAGTTGTCTATGTGCTTAAGAACTTATTAGCTCCGTCTCGGTGCTCTACAGATTACTTATGGCTAACATTCTACTAGGATAACTTGGCTGCTTCTTGTTGAAGGGACACTCATTTCTCTAAAAACTTGAAGTTGAAAATGGTGGAACTCTCTCTAATTTTTAAACTCTCTAATTTGTCTATCTTTTCCCACAAAATTAAAT
Organism: Zanthoxylum bungeanum; assembly: GCA_019454045.1. Taxonomy (NCBI): domain Eukaryota; kingdom Viridiplantae; phylum Streptophyta; class Magnoliopsida; order Sapindales; family Rutaceae; genus Zanthoxylum; species Zanthoxylum bungeanum. The sequence continues at coordinate 508,093 of SKCR01025822.1, read as the reverse complement.
GCAAATGAATAACCTGAGGGAGTCTATTTATAGAGATTGAAGGTTGATATTGAAGAGATACCTTTAGAATAAATGATGCAATCCTTTAAAGGATTATAGTTCTTCAATGCACTATTTACATCTCAAATGGTTGTATCCTTTTATATTATAGGACATGTCCCTTCAATTTGTGCATTTCTCATAAGACACTTATTAAGGGACATGTCCTTTAATGAGACATCCTATAAATACACTCATTAATTAGAAAATTCCCTATAGTCCCCCATAATTTTCTAATTATCAATGTAGACACTTAAGAGAGTTTCCTTGAAATAAAACTGCATCGGAATAAGTAGCTTTCGCCTTGAACCTTTCCTAGTGAATGACAATCTAATTTACTTAGAAACCAGTGACCCATTGTCTTGAACTATTCCGCAGTTGGTGTAAACCAAGACAATAGCCATCACACAGCTTCACTTCGACCATTTCCCGTTTTACGGTTGTCTTCAATTGAGCCATGAACATCGATCATGGCTTCATCAAGTACTTTAGGGAATCCAACCTTTAAAATTCTCACGTAAGTGGCCTCACTTCTTACTTGAAATAAGTGATCTATTGTAAAAAGTAATTTGCATTTACCCCCATTAGAACTCTTTTCATAATATAGTGATCATTAAAAACTGTAACTTATCCTAACCTTGGCAGACAGCACTCCGCGTCATTAAAGGAATAAGTTAGAGTATAGAACTCTACAGTGCTTGTTTTGAATTGCAGAGAGTTTCAATTGTCCCTTTTGAACCTAGATCTTGGGATCATCAATCAGCTAAGTTGGGTTTCCACAATGACAATTCTTAATTTATAGGCTTCAAGCTCATTCCACTCGATCAATTCTCAACTTGCTTTCTTGGTAAACCTTTGGTACGTGGATCCGCTAGAATTTCCTTTGACTTGATATAATCTATTGAAATTATACCGCTTGAGAGCACTTGCCTTATGGTATTGTGTCTTTGATGTATGTGTCGAGACTTATCATTATACATTATATTTTGGGCTTTCACAATAGCTGATTGACTATCACAATGTATGCTTATAGCTGGCACTGGTTTTTTCCAATTGGCATATCCTCTAAGAAATTTTGAATCCACTCCGCTTCTTCCATAACTTTGTCTAATGCTATGAATTCAGACTCCATAGTAGACCGGGCAATACATGTTTGCCTCGAGGATTTCTATGACACGACTGCACCATCAAGTGTGAAAATAAATCCACTCATGGATTTGGAATCCATTGTATCAGGTATCTAGTTAGCATCGCTATTGACACACTCAAAAAATGGTTATTTACTCCCAAGTATAAGAGTGTCGAAGTAATAAAATATTTCGGTAAGTCTGAAGTTGATCCACAGGGAATAAATTTAGTATGATAAAGTAATAATTAGAGCGAAAAGAAAAAGATTTGAATTGTTTGAAGTTGTTTGGAGAATTTAAATTAAAAGACAACGATAAAATAAAATGATGAGGTTATGGGATCCACTTTTAATATTTTATATTTAGAAATTTCATTTTTTATAATATATAAATTATCATTATAACCCAATTAATTTACTTCGGAATTAATTATGCCAAAACATATAAAACCGGCCATAAAGACGGTAATCATTTCTGTCGATAACTAGTCATGCCAAGGTACTAAATATGCCAAAAACATAAAACCAGCCATAAAGACGGTGATAACGTTTGTCTATAATAAGTTCAGTTAGGTACTCAATTATGCCAAAATCGTATAAAACCAGCCATATAGGCGGTAGAAAAGTTTGTCAATAATTAATCCATATCTCAATTAATTATTATTCATTACTATTTATATATTATAATATAAGTGAGATTAATCTAAACTTTAATAATAAAAGCTTCACACATTCCCCCATTAGAAAGTAATGAGCTATTCATACTGTAATTAAAAACACACGTAATTTTATTACTAAAATGGAAAGACATTACAAGAATTTAAACAAACAAGATACAATCTTCAATTCCTTAAGAAGAAATCAAAGAAAATATGAAGAAAATGAATTCAGAATTCTTTAATTTATAGGCAAAAAAAAGGCTTCCACCAATTTCTCCACCAAACATGCAAGCGTGTTTGGTGGAAGTTTGAAAATTGTAAATTGTCATTTTTCATTTTTATTTTTGATAATGATTTTAATAATTGCACATAATACACTTTGGATTTTTCATCAATTTCGGCATTGAAAAACTATGAATTAGAAAATATTATGAGCTTTAAAGTTGTAGATCTTTGAGTCTTCTTTCATATGGAATTGGAACCTCTTCAATCCAATATCGGAGTAAAAGGTTATGGCAAAAATATAAAATTTACGCAGGGTTATAATTTCTGAATTTGTACACTGTTAGAACGCTCTTTCAAGTTTTTGGTATTCAATATCCAAATGTCATGCCCATTTTTCTAGATATGTATCTACACCAAACATGCCACCAAATATGCAATCATGTTTGGTGGAAGTTTGACAATTGTAAATTGTCATTTTCCATTTTATGTTTGATAATGATTTTAATAATTGCACATAACATACTTTGGATTTTTCATCAATTTTGGCCTTGAAAAACTCCTAATTAGAAAATCTTATGAACTTTATAGTTGTAGATCTTTGAGTCCTCTTTCATCGGGAACTGGAATCACTTCAATCCGATATCAGAGTAAAATATTATGGCCAAAATACAAAAATTGCGCAGGGTTGTAATTTCTGAATTCGTACACTATTAGAACGCCTTTTCAAGTTTTTGGCATTCAATGTCCAAATGTCATGCCCATTTTTCTAGATATGCATCCAAAGTATTATTTTACCTACATGAAAGATAAAAATCACAATTAACATAAATATAATTATTATTTAACAATTGTGCTAATTAAGGGGATTAATGAAACCACAAGTGTAAAATGATATAATATTCTCTTAATAAATATGTACTTTTTAGTCTCAATCACACCCCCAACCAGCTTATTACTAGTCCATAGTAATCTAAGCGAAAATTAAAAAGTGAAATTCTTATCCAAGTTAGTAGTTGTTTTTTTTTCCTTCTAAATTACAAAATAAGTAAATTCTCATGTATTTTATACCATTCTCTATATACATAATTAACAAAGTATTAATCAATTCATTGTGCCCACAATATTCCCAAATGTAGTTGAAAAGATAGTAATATTTTTATCCTAAAGTTATATCAGAATTCACACATTTTGGGCAATGAAAATTTATTTATAAATGAATTTTTTTAATAATACATCTTCAATCCTTGTAACGAGCTTCGGCCAGTGACTCACAAACCAGTTGGCTTTAAGGCACTAGGTGTTAAGACACCCCTACAGACTTAATTGCTCGAATCTCAAATGTTAAAAACTCTACGTTTGACACGAACAATCAATGCTTACTGAGGCAATATGTCCAGTTACTAAGTAGAAACTTAATTATTATAAATTTTTTAAAAAAAAAAAATTAACTCAGATTCTACCGTTTGACACGAATAATCACTGCTTGCTGAGACAAGATGTCCGGTTACTAAGTAAAAGTAAGGTTAATTTCATTTTTTTTAATATAAATAAAAATTCAACTGCTTTTAGGTGCTACTTCCAATAAACTAGAGAAATGAATATTACAAAATTTTTACTTACAACTCATGTTCATATGTTATCATGTATGTTGATAATATCTGTCAAATGAGCATATAAAGAACAAATTTGATCAACATTATGGAGAATTTACAAATTTAAATAATTCAAAAGGAAATAAACAAAAAATAATTTGTTACGAATTAGACAGAGATACGTCTCAGGAGCGAAAACTCCTTACACAATTATCTCTGAACAATAATTCCACTTGGTTAGTCAAAAATTTGTTGTTAGTTTGTGTGTAGTTGGAAAACAAAAAAGAAAACAAAATATATTTTTTACACACAAAATAACAATAAAGCAAAAACAAAAATACAACAAAGAAACATAAAACAAAACAAATAAAATGTCAACTATCCTCTCCCCCAACCAAATTGAGACTGTGTCCCCAATGTCTGAATAAGAAGAAACAGAGTTTAGAAGACATCACCTGGTTAGTGTGGAATTGACAATTGAATATACTGCTACTAAAAAGAAAATTACAAGTTAATATCCAAGTTTACTCTGCGCTTCTTGTCACGATCGTTACCAGACCAGTTCAACTTGGAAAGAATAGGGTCGAGTTTTGGTTCATAAGCTAAAAGTTGGTCAATTAAATTATTAGCTTTTCTTGCAGTTAGGAATATTTTTTTTTACCGATTTTGAAATAAACTCATTTCTTCTGGCATCTTCAAGAAATACAAAAAGAAAATCAAAAAATCCGTCAACATTAAACAGTCCAATAGGTTTCTGATGAATGTTCAAGTTCGCCCATGATGTCGTTGTGAATATTTCTTCCAATGTGCCCAACCCACTTGGTAAAGCAATAAAAACATCAGTATGATTAATCATTTCAGTAAGTCTCTCAGACATACCTGAAACAATACATTCTTCTTCATTTGATTTTCCGATGATGTTATCATCTGTCAAAGGGTTTTGGAATGATCCCCAAAACCTGACTGCCACCTTCTTGTACAGCCTTTGAAACATACCTCATCAATTCACGATTGTCACCGCCATATACTAAGTGCATGTTTCTTTCCACCATAACTCTACCCAATTCTTTTGCAGCGTCAACAAATTCTGGTTTAGTTCCAGAGCTAGTTCCACAAAACACACAAATAATAGTAACTCGTCTTCTTGAAGTTGTTTCCATTTTTTGCTTTCTCTCTTATTTGTATGTGTTGAAGAGAGAAATGACGAGCTAAATTTATAGATCCTGAAAAAGTGGTGAGTAATAATTGCACTAGGACCTGCAAAATGATAATTTTTAGATGAACAATAAAATAGATCGTGAAAGTCAAAAAATTTTAGATGAACAATAAAATAAATCTGTATCTATAAGGTGTTCCACTTGACCTTGGGCGGGTCTATCATCTTATGGTTCATGAATTTAGCGTCGTGGAGCATCAGCAGGTTTACCCAGTTTAGGAAGTACTTTGTAAGGCACTTTAAATGGATGTGTGTACCAAAGAAGACGGTGGGATCACTAAGATTGATGAAGCATGGAGATGATGAGTCTTTGAAAAGTTTTGTCGATAAATAACACAACTTGGTGTTGGAGATCGGGGCGTACGAATCCCCAGAGGCGTTAGAAAGTTTCAAATGAGCTCTCAAGGTCGGGAAGTTATGGTCCCACCTGAAAATACAGAAGATACCAGATTATACCACCGCCCTGGAGCAGACAATGAGATTTATACTGATGGAGGGTGAGGAAAAGATCGCCCGAGGAGGAAATGTTCAGAATCCAAGAATAGTCAGGCCGGAAAACCGGCGTGATGTGAACAAAGATCAGAGGGGACCAGCCCCGAAACAAAAGGAGTTCAGGCCCATGGCCCAGAGCAACTCGATACAATAGAGAAGACCACCGGCCAAAGTCTCCCATGTTGCGAGTGGGTCGGCCTACACTTCCTTGAATAGGCCACTATCACAGATAGCTCGAGAGATCCAAGACAAAGGACTGTTGACAGAGCCCGATTCGAGGCGATTCCCATTTGAGAAGAGGGACAACAGTGCGTATTGTGCGCACCATAATACCAGGGGTCATGCCACAGATAGATGCAAGGACCTGTAGGAAAAAATGAAGGTCAGTCAAAACCGAGCACTTGAGACAGACAGGTCGGCTATACCCGACCACATTATAAAAGCTTCTTTTTTATTTGTGCCCGTGGACGTAGGTTGGATCCATTCCACTGAACCACGTTAAATCCTTTATTAGTTATGTGTTTTTTGACATCTTTCTAAGTTTGTATTTGGTCCCCAAACCAAACAAATTCACAGTTGATGGGAGATTGTTTGAGGATCCAGAACTACCCTTGGAACAAAAATCAATTGTCAACAATTGGAGCCGTCTGTGGGAACCCGATGTGGAAGGTCAGTAAGCAGTCTTAGTTAGTAAAACATACTAAGAGTACTATGTTCATCCCTACCATGGGTTTAGCCCTAGAAAAACTCTAAAAAGCCCTAACGATGGCAGAAATTATAAATTTTTCCAGACACACCAAAAGAAATGCACACAAAACCTATAAACACATTCCTCCTAAACATAAAACCCAGAAAAACCCCACGAAAAACATATGATCATATGAGCAAAGCCATCCACAAACCAAAGCTATCCCCACAAACTCACGAGCAACAGAGTACATACATGAACAAGTAGAGCAACCCCAACATATTGAAGAACGTGGAGCAAATAAAAGAGAGATTGCTAGAGAACTTACTTGTTGAACATATGAGAGATAGGTGAACTTTGCGGTTTGATGAAGATTCGCAGTTGCAGGGCACCTCAGATAATGCTTAGTTTGCTTTGAGAGAGAAGAAATTACAAAAGGAAGAAATGTTTAGCAGTGGCCCTTTTTATAGGCGGCTTAGGACAGTTCTGACCGTCGGATCGAAGTAAGTGGCTCGGATGGGCGCCACATGTAGTGGGAGTTTGATCTCACTGGTTAGATTTCAAATGAACGGATGGGATAGGAAACCATTCAGTTCCTTTGGAATGAGGCGGTTACACTGTTTTGGCGCGCAAGCCACGAGAGCATGACAAGTGGCTGTATGAGAGGAAAAACAGAAAAACCCTAGGGTGATTTGACGGGCATTTAAGGAGGTAATGATGACTTGGTAGTTTCCTATGGGCGATTTTCAGAAGATCAAGAGGGAGATTTATGGTGGCACAATAGGACATCATCTTTTGGGTGGTATAAGTAACTTACTGACCCGAGCACATAACGGCTTGGAGACCGATCAGTTCGAGCCGGAGAAGATAGTAATAGTTTGATGGTGAGACGCCATCTCGAGGCCAATCTGTATTTACCCTACTGTTATAGTTTCTAGCACCAACTCATCAACTCGTTGATACCAAGAACTATGATACAGATGTTGATGGTGATTTTTGGACACCAGGATCCCAAAAGAGCAAGAAGGGTATAAAAGGGATTTCTATTTCAGAGGTTCTGAGGCCGAGGTTTGGGCGGAAGAGGCTTCCCGCCTGGAGATAGGGTCGGGTCGATTCATATACATCACCCAACCTGAGGAGTGATATATTCAGGGCAGCTCAAATAATTGATTTCTCGGTCCCGACCCTACCTGATTACTTGGCAACCGTCACTCATTATCTCCGACCGAGTAGAGCTGGTCGGGGTGTTGGTTTTTAATCACAAGGTCATGGTCGGGTAGTTAGAATCTGGCATAAGGACTCACATTCTCTAAAAGGTCTGATGTAATGGGAGTAGGTGACCAACTAATCTCCTGACACAAGATAATGTGTGGCATTGGCCAAGAGTAACATGGATTAATGAGTTATAGGCGTCAGAGTGAAAGTGTGTCAGACCGTAGGGTTACTGTTCGCAGAGCAAATGGGGCAGAAAGCCTTGGCATTGATGGCAGAGTCACGTGGCTGTCGTCATGGAGACATTGTAATAGTGTAATTTGCCCTAGTATATAAAAGGCTTGGGAGATCATTGTAAGGGGTTAGCTAAATTTACTCAGACATTTACTTGTAAGAAAGAGAGCAAAATAGTGTGTAAGATCGAACAAGTGAAGGTCGGTCAAAACTGAACACTTGAGACAGACAGGTCGGCCATACCTTACCACATTATAAAAGCTTTTTTTTATTTGTGTCTGTGGACGTAGGCTGGATCCATTTCACCGAACCATGTTAAATCCTTTGTTAGTTGTGTGTTTTCTGACCTCTTGCTAAGTTTGTATTTGGTCCTTAAACCAAACAAATTCACAGTTGAATGGAGATTGTTTGAGGAGTGTTCTTCCAGAACTACCCCTGAAACGAAAATCAACCGTCAACAAAAGATATGATGATAATTCATTTCCCAAAAAAAAAGATGTGATGATAATCTGAAAGATTTATTATGGATAAAGCATAGCTCAATTCCAGTAGGGTAAATTTAATATGATAAGTTTCTACTATAAAAAGATAAAAATATGTTAACATATGAGATTTATTGTGAACAAACCTCCTTTAATAGGGCTTGTACACGTTCATATGCTCTCTAAGGAGTTTCACCACCTGCAGAACAAATCAATTTTTTTTTTTTTTAGACCCAAAAGGGATTGTCATAAATATAATCATGGCAAAGTTCAAAAATCATACTATGAAGGCCATGGCATCAACAATTTGAACCAAACTAGTTCAATTTTTATTAGAACTTTCGGAGAAAGTTCTTGAAATCTGTAAGCATTGGAAGGTATATATAAATATCCTATGTAATGTTTTGCAGCAACCAACTTGAGATGCAAGTTTTCAGAACCTGCTGGTTTGGCAACTCTGAGTTAACAAATCAATGAAACAGATAGTATTTCTAATGTAAAATTGTATATCCCTACAAATATATACAGAAACAAACTGTAGTTCATTACCAACTCTTTATAATTTATTTTCCATATGAAAAATCCAATTTACCCTTCACGAAAATTAAAATTGTACTCAAATCCCTCCCTTGTTTGGTTAATATTTTTTAGTAGTGAATGGTGATAGCTAATATCATTCTCCCTCATTTATCTCATACTCTCTGTAATTCATTCTCCTTTGAAATATAAAAATGATCAAATTCAAATATGGAAAATCCGACCGGTGTAAAATCAAATTTTAATGTATTAATATATTTTAATAAAGATTATTAATGAAATTTCGGATAACATTTTTATACAAAACTCAAACTCACCTCATTCTCTCCTCAATAACAACGGAAACCAAACACAACCTAATGGTGCAAATAAGATTTGCTTGCACTAGCAGCAACTAACTTCAAAAGCCAGATTAAAAAAAAAAAACATACAACTTCTTCAAAGTTTCAAAGTATTTCACACTAGCATTAAAAAAATCTGCAGTTTTTAACGGTGCTGTAACGGCAGCCGGCAACGGGTATTTAAGCTCACCACTTACATAACCTTTAGAATAGGGAGTGAAAATGCAAAGAAGGAAAGAACATGTGATAATTTGGCTTCAGAATTGTGAGATCTTCAGAAGTTGGCTTTGCTTGATCAATTGCCGTTTCATCGCAATGGAAATTCTACTTTTGAAATTGCCTTCCCACCATTGAACAAAAAGTAGCAGAAGAATTTCAGAAGATATGCTATTGCATGTGATCTGGTCTTGGCAGGGGCATTGCCCCAGGGTGATATGTCATGCCAGTCTGGCCTGGCATCGGCATCTGCATCTGCATCTGCATCGTTCCAGGGCCACCCATGGGCATAGACCCATGAGGCATGTAAGGATGGTTGCCCATCATGGGCATGGATTGTGATGCTGGTGGCACAGCTCCCCATCCTGCTGCAGGAGGCTGATGCATCACAGGCTGCTCAGGAGGCGGAGGAGCAAACTGAGCCCCATTGTATTGATGAGCAGGGGCAACTCCCATTGGAGCCGGCTGTTGTCCAAGAATGGATGGTTGAGAGTTCATCATGGGAGTGCTAGGGAGTGTATAATCTCTGCTCCGATCATTATTGACCTGTAATCACCATATCAAACTCTGAATAACTTGTCTCAGATAAATTTTCGGTAATGAAAAATGTCTCAACAACTGTACAATTTATCTTACCTTTATACTAAGATCAGTGTGGCGAGAGTATGATATGTGAAGCTTGCAAAACCCTCCATCATAGATGCAGTGTCCTTCCAAGGCTTCCTTGGCGACGACAGCTGTCTGAACATCTGCAATCAATGGCACCATTGTGACCTCAATTAAGCATTGGTAATAATAACTAAAAATTATGTTGTTCTAAGGAATGTAGAATTCATCATGAGGCAAATGATTCTGAAGAGATTAACGTGTTACTTCAGGTATAGAATGATGGGAAAATGCTAACAAAAAAGCAACTTTGTTGACAAGCCTCAGCCATGTAACAACGATAACAATTGTAAGCCACATAAATACAAGTTGTCAGGTTCAAAGATTTACCGGGGTATTGTATCAAAGCCTGAAGTCCACCATTCTTATCAAACATTGCAATCTTTTGGACAGGCCCAAAAGCAGAAAAGACCTAGCCATGGGGGTAAAAAGGGGGCAAAACAATCAGTATTAAGAAAATCATGCTTATATAATAATTTTAATAGTTGCTTATAGCGAAAGGAAATACCATGTGTAATACATCCAAGGTGACAGCATACTGCATGTTCTCGATAGAAGCAAGAAGTACATTGCTCTCGGGTTCTAGTTTTTTTCCATCAAGTCCAACGTTGAACTGCAATGTGAGATGACACGAATCCCAATTAATAAATAAACAATTTGAAATCCGAATGGGTCAAAAGGAATGTAAAAAATACACGGTGAGTAACAATGCACCCATATTATGGAAATGGATGGCACAGCGCACGAGGCTTCCCACACTATAGGTTCTGAGGAGGATTCAATATGTAAGCAACCTTACCCTTACTTTTTTGCAAAGAGGTCGTTTCCATGACTCAAACTGTGACCTTCTGGTCACAATGGAGTAACCTTACCGTTGCACCCATATTATGCATCAAGTAAAATATAAGCAGCTTGCAAAGAGTATCGGGGCATGCATGACACATATACTAAGGTTTAGAAGTGGTCATTATATGCTTCCATGCAGGGACAACAATTATACACAGAAGAAAATACTTGCGAAAACTTTTTGTAATACGTGTGATGTAGTCCTAGGCTAGAGCCAACGTCTGCTTGCTTCCAAATTCCAATGTGCCACATGTAATTCACAAACAATTAGATTGCAATTTCTAGCTACCACCACACAACACATAAACACGACAAACTTTTGATTCCCAGATACCTGACCGCTAGCATCTATGGCCGACGGAGCAACAGGAAGGTAAGGATTAGTATAGTCCCTGAAATGTGCAACTAACATAAAATGAGCTACAACTGAAGGAGGAGACAAACTATATAGGGGTATGGTATAATAAACAGTGAGATAAAAATTAATTCACGACAACATTACCGGCTACGATGGCTCTGGAATTTCACACTCAAATCTGTGTGAGCAGAATATGTGATCCTAAGGGTGCAAGATCCAATATTTTCTGGAAGAAGATACCTGATACCAAGGGCAATCAAAGTCAATAGATCATTGATGTGGCACATTTGACTAAATTCCTAGTGCAAGGGGTAAAGCACATAGCTTCAAATATAGGATACATAAATGTTCAAGGAATCATCATATAGTGAGGTCTTAACAATAAAAGAAAAGCAGAGCATGCAGAGTTTGATTTTCTGAAATTTAATAAATCAATTATGAAAAATAATAATAATCTTCAGTGGCTAGACATGTTATCATTTCTGATCATGTGCACACTGTGGCGTCTAGAAGTATACATCCAATATTCCAAGGCAGTTAGACTAAATACCGGGTCAAAAAATTAATACAATCGTCACCTAGGGATGCTTCTTCCATCCAGGGCATTTTTTGCAGAAGAGGCAGTTTCTGTATCAGAAAATTGTACCAATGCCTAAAAAGATAGTACATTAAATGAGTACAGATTCAACGAATGCGAGAAACAAGCAATAAAAATTTAGTAAAATATATTTAAGTGCATATACCTGAAAGCCAGCTGTCTTCTCAAAGGTAGTAATCTTATGCACAAAACCAAAAGCTGAAAAGACCTGCGTTGCGGAAATAACTTTTAGAAGAGATATTGTGAAACAGATATTCTACAAGCTCCAAAGTCAATTATCCTGCATTGTACCACCCTCTAATAATCATCACAGAATATACATAAATACAAATTTCCAGAATTTACACAAATATCCAGAAGCATTTTATAGATTGGAGAGAAAAATAAATAGAAAATGCATTTAAGGAAATAAGGAGTTCTAGGGAACTTTATTATTCAGTTTGTATCAATCTTATGACAAATCAATAACTCAGTTGTACAAAAACCAAGACTTACTAGAGAGTTGACAAGTAATAATGGATAAAAGACCAGCATGTATCTTCCAAAAACCAACTAAGAAAAGGCCAACATTCCATAGGTTATGTGGCACTTGACAGCATTGACTGATAAAAAACAACAAATTGGATGTCACAGTTATTCATTTATTCTTACAAGCTAAAAGTAGCCTCATTTTCCTAAAACTTAAGAGGATCACTGACTGCCCTATAAACTTAATACTTCCAAAAAGGGATTGATAATATGTTTCTATCACCCATTCAGCATCACCAAAAGCCACCCCAAAACAAAAGTGCTCAAACTCATTATATCAAAACTTTGCATATGGCTGATGTACAATGCTTATTATACTGAAGAAGAAACAAAAACCAAAATCCAATTGAATAGGTTAAAGCATTTATAACAAAAGATTGAAAAATGATTACACTGGATAAAACCTACACCATCACCAACTACACAACAACCAAACATAGCATATAGCCTGCAGAAGTGATAAGAGAGAGGGATGCACAAGAGAAAAGAAATGAATTCAACCTAAACTATTAGAATGTTATGAATAGGAAGGTAAGAAGGAAGTGTAGGGAAAAAAGAGTCAGTGTTAAGGAAAGGAGAAAGTAGACAAACACACATGTGCTTTCTCCCGATGCACTAAGCTGCCATTGGAGATAATTCCTTGACAAGAGCCTGCTGATCCATTTACATTCATGTCAAAGGAAAGTTTTTCAAAGCACGGCAAACTACAACCTTACAGAAGTTCATTGACAACACTCTTCGGTAATATGGTTACCTCGTCTAATTTAAAAGGAACGCTATAAGGGCACTCACCAGATGTAGAACATCAATGCTCACAAGGCGTGCATCAGTACCCTCAATCGTTACCAAAAGTACATTCCCCGCAACATCAGCTGTTGTTTTGTTGTTCACAATTTCCTGCCTATTAGAATACTGCAGGTAGACAGTCTTCCCCCGCACTTGAGCGGGCTCCGATGATGAAGCATAATATGATATCATCGCAATGGCTTGATTTAGATCAGCCTGAAAGACAATAAGGAAAAGACAAATAGTTAATATCATTGTTGAAGAGAATACGCTAGCGAAACAATATAAAATGATCCACATCCACTTACAAATTCTATAAAAGCCTGATTCCGATTGGCTCCAACATTGCACTTTGTGTTTACGACCTTACCAAAGGGCTTACCAAGTTCTATTAACTCCTCCTCTGTGCATTCCCACGGCAAGTTTCTCAAATGCAGCACCTTAGAAGGGGGTTGTGTGTAACGGAATTGCGGCTGACTAGACACAGATGCCATTCTCCTCCAATCGAGCAGCCCAAAAAAGAACACCACAAATAACTGCCGCCCCTTCAACTACTACAATACAAACCAGATAACTACGACATTCTGCATAAAATTAAATAAAAAACAAGCATGCATATCTCAGTAAATAATCCCAAACATAGCCACACCATATCTATAGCTCTACAAATATCAATGAACCAGAAGAAATATATAAGAACACTATCTAGATGGGTGACATTCTTCATCTTATTTTGAGACCGCATTGCTTCACAATAATTTCAAAAACGAGACCAACTAATCAACTAATAATATCTGCATTTGTGTATTGAAAGCACTGGAAAACTACTAATTTACAATATGCTAAAATTGTGGATATTTCAAACAAGCTTCTAACAATAAAAACAAGCGACCAATGCAGTGACCAGAACAACTGAAAAACATTATACCAGCCCAAAAAAAAATTTCACACTAGGAACCACGACAAGGGATTTGATTCACATTCAAAATAGCAAACAAATTAGGATACAATTTGGATTTTAAAAAGACAAATTTTCAGTTTTTTAATAGATTCTGGAAACTCCTAACCATTTATATGTTCCTTGTTTTCAAAAAAACCCAAAGAATCAATCGTATCCATATTGTATATAAACGGGCACTAAAATTTTTGCCCTAAAATAAAAAAAAAAACAAACAAATTGTATGTAACTCATTAGCAATCGAAAAATTAGAACATCAACTCACAGTGTTATTAATCTCGTCACACGAGGATTGAGGGGAGAAAAATCGATTTTTGCTGAATATGCCAAATAGACGGAAAGATTAGCAATCAAATACCTAGTAGAATTAAAGAGCGAAGCCCTTGATTCTGTGATAACTTCGAAGTTAGGGTTCCGTCGGAGCAAATAAAAACGAACCGATAAGTGGATTTTTTTTTTTTTTAATCGGGTTTTGGGGATGATATTTTTTTGGCGCCGGCTCGGTTCACCAAGTTGAGGTTAGCGGGTGATGGGACATATATTATTAAAGCAAGAGCCATTAAAAAAAAAATATGATTTTTAAATAAATGTTATATAATTTTATTTTACGATGAAAAATAATTATAGTGTGTGTTTTTATAATTTGATGATGGGTAAAAATTAATAATTTTAGTTTCTATAAAAATAAGTTCTTTAAAAAAATCACTGATTCAAATCTTAATAATTAATCAAATATTTAAAAATTATATTTCCACCAAAATATAATTTTACCACGATACCAAAAATAGATTCAAAATGATTTAAGGTTAGCACTTTTTTTTCCTCTCGGTCTTAATGGTGAGAAATATTTATGTAGGACTAACATACATGCTCAACTTGAGACTTGAGAGTGAGTTAAAATAATTTCTTATTTTAAATTATCGTGGGACTGATATATTATAAAATTATAAAATTTATTATTTTAAGTTAGTGAGTCATGTATCATTAATTGGAAGATCTCATTATTTGACTTTAATACCCATTATGGCATAAAGTGGTTGGGCTGTCATATCAGTCCTGCTGAGTTGGTATGTCAGTCCCACATAAATTTTCTGGGGTATTATCATATTTAAGACGGAATTTGGGACATATATTCTTGCCTCGTTGTAAAAATGGGACATAATGAGTGAAAAAATTTGTCAAAAATTTTTATGAGGATAAAATTTTAATAGGATAATACATGATTTTATGGGAGAGGATCAAAACGATTTTTTGTCTTGATTATATAAACAAGGAATGACTATGATCGATATATCACATCATGTCCCGTCCGATATACATGTAATAACTTTTTAATGAAGAATGACTCATTTTAGTAAAATTGAGACAAAATTAAAAGATTAAAAAAACACATACTCTATATAGGGTGTTTTGTCTTATAATCTATTAGAGTTTGTGTTTTTTTTAACATGCTCTTCAATTTATTAAAACTAACATAGGGTCGATCTTTTTGCACGAGTTGAGCACATCTCGGGATTTGGAACAACCAAATTTTATGGGATCTCAAATTTCGATTGGAATTTTGAATTTTCTATCATCTTTATCTCCATGTATAAAATGTTTGAATTAAAAATTAGATTTTATAAAATATATATATATATATATTACAATTTAAAGCTTTATTATCATAATGTTAATTACTTTAATGAATTAATACTGATATTGTTGACGGCTGATTTTGGTCTCAGGGCAATATGGGAATATTACTCTCGAGACAATCCTCCCTCAATAGTCAATTTGTTTGGTTATGGGGACCAAAAGCAAACTTAGCAAAATACAGATAAATACGCCAATCGAAAAAGAGATTTAACGTGGTTCGGCGGATCTTGGTCCGACATACGTCCACGGGTACAAAAAGGATGATACTTTTATTACTAAAACACGCTTCTCGGCTCTGCTTCTTGTTTTTTTACAAGTCTGATGGTAATGATTCTGATCCTGATATTGGTTCTCCTTTCAACTTGTTTTCTTCCCTTCTCATTTCTCCTCTACACTCACTCTACCCTCCTATTTATAATGGTGAAGAAATCAGATTCCTATTTGTACAAGAATTCCCAGTTGGAGATGGTTTCCTTTTCCTATAAGGATTCATAGTCAAAACTATTCTCTTTTCCCATAAGGATTCCTAATCAAAACTACATTTACTTTCTTTATCATACTAGGACTCTGTCTCACTAGTTTTCCCCATGAAAATAGGATAACGTGTCGTCTTATCCGCAAGAATAGGGTGTCATCCTCCGGAGCACGCCTCGCCATATGCTCGGTCTTCATGAGGTCGGTCATAATGGTCATTTGAGCTGAGAATGCTGTTGTCGATCTTATAATGCCCGGTCATCCGATCTTATGTGGTCGGGTTACAGATCATAAGTGTTCGGCTCTTAACTCATGTGGTCGGGTCGGTATTAATGATCTCGATCAAGAAGGGAGTTACCCTTTTACCCCTGCCGTGCTGCTTAAATATCATAGTGCCTAAAAAACACCATCAACAGATATAATTATGTTAAGTGTTTTATTAAGGATAAATATGTGAAAACGGAAATATTCCTTTGAACTTTTAACTTTTTAGGATATTTGAATATTATGAAAACAATAAGGGGTCAATAATAAATAATGTAAAATATAGGGGAGAAAGTGGCAATCTTCCATAAACTTTTTAATAAATAATAGTGGTGTCATGTGATGCTTTTAATAAAACAATAATCCTACATTATGTACTTTTATATATATAAAGATAAGAGATCCTCCATTAGAATGAGATGACCCGATATTTTTCAATTTTAAATAGATATTTTTTTTACCTTAAAATTTTGACTCAACAACCTGATCCATCTCAGATCTCTTCTTTAATTTTTTATATTATGATTCAATTTTACCTTAACCCGACTCAAACCGCCATGTTCACCCCTGATAGGCGTTAAATCTTAAATGGTGATTAATCACTAATCTATTGAATTAGTATTCTAATTTAGGAGTTGAATATTATCAAATAAAATATAGCGTTACTCGAAGTCAATCATTTCTCATTATTGTAAGTTATAAAATCAAAAATTTAAGTCCCAATGCTAATGTGATTATTATGAGAATTTTTTTATGAATGCTCGGAGAAGATTGATAAGAACCTCTATAGGTTAAATCCTAGAAACCCAACATGTCTCAACAACTTTGATATTTGGTTTTATAAGGACAAAATTTATTCCAATATCAGCAAGTAACTCCAAGAAAATTCATTCCTTAAAACCACATGTGTATCCCGAAGAGAGTCCGCCGACTAGTTGGACGGCACAAAGAAAACCACATCTTTGATCAGTCTTGTTCCTAAAAGCACTAATGATGTGTTTACTTGAGGGCAATTAGAATGGAGGAATGTGAATCATTTCCATTACGATTGTTTACTTTCTAAATTTGAATAAAATGTGAATAAGAATGAGAGTGGGGCCACACATTTGAGAGTGTAAATGTGGGTCTCATTCTCACCACCTATATGAAAATGAGATTCTCATTCCAATATTGATGAGAAACTATAATACTGCCAATGAGATAATTAATTAATATTCATTTATAAATAATAAATAAAATATATTAATAATTAATCAATAATTAATAATAAAATATTATTTAATATTTTAATTAAAGAATACATTAATATTTAGTAATTTAATACATTAATAATTATTTAATAAAGTAATAAATAAAATTAATCAATAATTAATAATAAAATAATATTTTATATTTTAATAAAAGAATAATTTTTTTAAAAAATAATTTAATATTTAGTAATTTAATACATTAATAATTAATTAATACTTAAATTATAAACAATAAATAAAATTAATCAATAATTAATAATAAAATGATATTTAATATTCTAATAAAATAACAATTTAATATTTAGTAATTTAATACATTAAAATTTAATAGTAATTAATAATTGTTAATAAGTAATAAATTAATATATAATTATAACTAAGGATATTTTTGTAACTTGTTAACAATTCATTCTGATTATTAGATAAAGTAAATACATCAATGGTTACTTCATCCCGATTCTGATTCCTACAGCTAAGCAAACAACTTATTCTGATTCTGATTTACTATTCTCATTCCAACTCATTCCGATTTCATCTCATTTCGATTTCATCTCATTCCAATTACGAGTACGTAAACTCACCATTAAGATAATATTAACCATCTCTTAAAGAAACAAACCCAAGCCAAATAATTTTATTCATTTCAATAAATCATCATTCTCTATTACAAAATGACACCAATATGACCTTTAAATATAAGAAAATAAAATATTTTAGTACAATTGAACTATCAAAGTCTAATTATAAGTTCTAACCTAATAAAAATCTTGAGTCTATTTAAACTACCTAAACTAAGCCCAATTAGAAAAATTTCAAAAAAATGACATAATTGCAAATATTAAGTTTTTTTATAAATGAATATTAATTTATTAATACAACGCCCAATTAAATCAGATGATATGTCACTCTAAATAAGCCCAACAAAGAAGCCCAATATGGATTACATCAAAAATCATTCCTAACGCTTATTTGATTGGACTATATTAATATTTTTGTATTAAAAAAATGAAACCTTATTTCATGAAAACCATAAGAAAAATGAAAATTTATAATTACTATTTTACAATGAAAGAAAATCCAAATGACTGGCTAAAATCCTTTTTTTAGGTGACTGACTAGCAAAGATCAATAGATGAAAAAAAATGAAAAGTTTAAGTTACATATAGGAATTGTAATGAGACGAGTTTGGAGAGGGGATCATGATTTCGGAACCCGATCCTAAATTATTAAAAAAAAATCTCTAAAATAGTTTAGGACCCGAGATCCCCTAAATGGGGATATTACTCATTATTCTCGAAGGATAAAAAATAAGTGGGGATCCGATCTCCACATATTTTATTATTTAATTTTCAACTTTTATGTGAAAATCTTAAAATAAGGCAACTGATTTTTTGTTTGTATTTAATTTTTTTAAAAATAAATAAATTAAACTTTTAATTATGATTCGAGACTCATCTGAGATCCTGAATTCGACTCGGGTGGCAAGTTTGAATGAGGACCCCGAATCTGATCTATTCGAATTTTTGTATGTTTTTTTGGCCCCGAATACCACAAACCTATGAGATTGTTGTCATCCCTATTTACATTTGTCATTTGTCACATAAACAAAGGTGTTGGTGTTAACAATATTTTGTTAGACCATCGCTTATAATCCCATATTTTAATAATATTATTTTTTAAACGTCTCATATATTATATTGTAGAAAAACTCGATCTCATTTTTTTAAGCATCTCATAATTAAACAATCCAATTAATTATTATCTTAAAATTAAGATATATTTTTTATTTTTATAAATAATTTATATTCGATAATATATGAATTTTGAATTATTTTATGTTATTTTATAATTAATATTATTGAATGTACAGAAGTTTCATAAGAAAAATTCATATTTAGCGAATATGGGACAAATGGATTACAATATTTCATCATTTTCCGCAGTCTTAATGCACACATATGATATTTTTTTACTAATTCAACTACTATCGGCCGTACACTGTAACATCGATGTCACTCCCTACATCGTATGATTGCAATCAGAAAACATGGTGTTGGCTTTAATATTATTTTTTACGAACTTTTAAGTAGAACTCATCTTTAATAAACGGTTTGTAAGGACTAAGGAGATGGTGTCTAGAATTTAATCAATCACCAACTAATCCCACACTAAACTAGTATAAGACAAATGAATCAAAACAGTTGAGTAATTTTTATTTGTTTCTCTTATTGCACGATGATGAAGTTGATGCAGGTTAACTGCATGTTGCTTTTGGAAAAGCTACCATAAATCTGAGTGTTGTCCCGAACTGTAATTAGTTCTTGCCTCTTTAAAGCTTGCTATTGAACTCATGCGTCAATGAAAATGACACTTTCCTTTTGGTGATTTTATTGACATTAGGATGGTAGTGATTGGGTCTCCAAGGGGTGTGGCTTGGTGGTGTAGGGTCCAGGATATCACCTTGAGGTTATGGGTTCGAATCCAGGGGGTGCACTTCTTGTAAGAGTCTGGGACAGCCAGTGGTTTTACCTGCGCCGCGGCCCAGAATGAGTGGTTTGGTGACCGGGTTTCCATCGTTTCCAAAAAAAAAAAAAATGGTAGTGATTGGTCATTAATAATATTGGACCATATTTTGAAGTTGTGTTTCTCTTCTTTTTTTGAGCAGAAGGGATAAAAAACAAACATTTGGAGTTATTGTTGATATGGATCATCATTGAGATAATGATCTCGGATAGAATATAATGATTTCAAATAATTCATGTAATCGGCCACACTTAATATAAGTATTGAGTATCCGAATTAGTCTTAATCATTTAATTTGTTCAGTTTTTGTAGAATTTAATGCACTTATATTGATGAAGTCTTGAAAATCATTTACCTGAATCACTTTCTCAACAAGATGGAAAGAATGGTTTTAACTTTTAAGCTAACTCTCTTATAAAACCCATGTTTCATCTTTTCATTTTAGATGGCACATCACATGAAATTCAGGATTGCTGTTAAAAGCAAACTTTTAGGCTTCAGTTTGGTAGTATCGTACTAAGAGTATAAACTAGTTTATAAGTTATAAAATAAAAAGTTTGAGTATAAGTTAGCGTAGAAAAATAATCTCATATTATTGTGAGATTATAATTCCGTGAGAATATAACCTAACCCTAACGCTAGCGCTAATTATATATGTGTTTGGTGTGCGTTAATTATGTGTTTGGTATAACGTTTAAATGCTAGTTTATAAATTTATCAAACCTTATTATTTTTAGACTTCACTTAAATCAACAAGCTTTACATATTACTAGATATGTTTCAAAAGTGATAGAGCTATTTTCAGTTTTTTGACAACTTTAGCTCCTGCTGCCTCTTCAGGATTTATACTGCAATTATTTCCCACCAAATCCTTCAACTCTTTCCATTAATATCATTGTTCATCACAAGCTGCATCTGTTTGGATTTATCTTCATTCTGCTCTAAATCCCATGAGTTTGGTTCTTTACTAATTCCCCTTTTCCTGTACTTACAGTAGAGAACAAGTTGAAGAATGCCCAAGGGGCTACCCACCAGATTAGGAGACTGCAAAGAATCAAGAAGTTCAAGTGAAAAAATATATCTTTTGTTGTATCTTTCATAATTTTTATAACAAAAACGATAATTTAGTAGCTATACAAACCGCGAGAAACAGGTCATGGCTCAGTAATCCGTAGGTCATCCACAATGAACTAGCCAAGAATGAGAAGAAAGATAAGTAGAATGGCATGAATTCTACACTCTTTGTTTGTATCACTTGTTTCTGCAATTATAAAACAGACTATTCATTATAAGACCTATAAGGCTCAAGTAGATTACAAAATCCAGCTGGTAACTTCACTTGCAAGGAATTGAATTCTGCTGGTAACTTCACTTGCAAGTAATTGAAGTTGCATATGGAATAGTAATGGGAAAAGATGACTCACCACAGCCACCAGTGGAGAACCATACATAGCTATGGAGGCCACCAATCCAACGCTCCCCACGAACACTTTGCGGTGCTGGTGATCATGGAATACGAAGGAGGAGGTAACTGCAGTGATGCAGAATGCTACGGTAACAGGTACCGCGGCAGCAGCAACCTTGATCTGTATACTCATGATATTAAATCCATAACATTCTTGTCAGCGCATAATGTTAAGCTTATGCAAGCTTGCTTAAGGCTCAAGTATCAAGCGTCCAAGCAAAATAAAATTGTATATAGCTTGCCTTGTGTCTAGCTGAAGCAAACCAAAAATATATGAGAATGAAGGAAAGCTCGAGAAGGATCCCTAAGCCATTGATGGTGACCACGGGGAAATTCTCCCACCTGTAACTTACAATAGGCAGTCCATACCAAGTATAGAGGAGACAGTTTAACAGTGCAATGATATAAGGAATGCATGAGAAACCCCCTGTGCTTTTATTCTTTATCACCATTGAAAATGTCAATCTGGTAACATACAGAAGATAATAAATTAAGCTCCAAGTTCAATTGATAAAAATCTTAATGGAAATAAATATAGTGTCTAGATGTTTACATTGGTGCAGCATAAAGTAACAAAGAAGCTGCATTTCCTGCAAACAAAAGCCATGTAGGGTTTAATGTATCAGGCATGTTTTTTTTTTTTTTTTTTAGCTTACAATTGCTAGGAAGCTGAAACAATAAACAAAGCAGAAAGTACCCATGATCCCAACTGCTACTCGCAATCTATCTCCCATTTTTCGCCCTTCAAAGATGGTCCTAAGATGAAGAAATGGTCCCAAAAAGGAGAGCCTTTAAACAACTATTTGTGGATTGTTTAACAATCCTTTATCAGGCTATATAAATAATGGAAAGTGGATAAAAAGAGAAAAATAGAAAATTGAAAGTACAAGAAGTGCTGTCTATGCTATACTTTAAACTTGTGGTGGGAATCAGCTTTCCTCAGTTTTGTTTAATGAAAGAGTCTTTGAACCTTGGTATAACAGTAAGGTCATTGCATTGTGATCTAGAGGTCACAGATTTGAATCACGAAAACAGCCTCTTTGCAAAAAAACAAAGATAAGGCCGCGTCCATTGAATCCTCTCCATAATCTACCGTGTGAGAAGTCTCGTGCGCTGAGCCATATTTTTTTTAAAGAGTCTTTCATCTAATACGCTCTTAGGTTGTTAATTATAATCTACAGAAACAATAACAGTTATTTGGTTCTAGTTGTAAGTGGAAGATGTTACATGTCCCCAAAGGACGTTATTTTGTGGTATAAGGCTCAGGATATGATCTCTAGGTTTTGGGTTCGAATTCGAGGGATGCGTTCTTGTAAGAACCTGGGGCAGCGGGGGGTTTTACCTGCTCCGCTTAAGTTCGGATCGGGTGATTTGTCGACGGGGTTTCCAATATTTCAAAAAAAAAAAAAAGGAAGATGTTACATGGCATCCACTACCCAATTGAAATATAGCTTGTATGGCACTAAAATCTTTTAGCTTCATGTTTGCCAAAATGCTCAACATTTTTCCAATTGTGTGTTAAGGAACAAATTAAAAGAGTTGTTTCATTACAATTTTTGCTAAGAAATTCCATACAAACAAAGTGATTCAAGTGACTGCTTGCTATGGTAAATTTCTTTTAGGATCAGTGCTGTGTTGTCCTTGTAATTGATATGTCCCTCTGATTTGATCATGACCATTGAATGAATTGGAGAGCCCCTGGTAGGGGTCAAGCTTTGAAAAGCTCAATTACAGTTTAAGTATTTTTTATTTAAATTTAAATTTGAAAAAACAAAATAAGAATATCAATTCAAAATTTAAGAAACTAAATTTTTCTAATATCTTGAAAACATTAATAAACAACATTTAAATTTAGGGATGAGTTTTTCCAACCCAGCTCATTTATAAACCCTAGTCACTTCAGTACATCTCATGGATTACCTTACAGAACTCTCTGGCTTCCAGATATCAACTTACAGGAATACATAATGTTGGAAAAATGCTTATTTATAAGCATTTTGAGGCTCAATTTTAAGCATGGTCCACTTCGTGTTAGTGGTTGTTATTGAATGATTCGGATACTCCTCCGTGAGTACTTCGAAATGGTATATTCATATGCTTAAAATGGTGCTTGGGTGAATGAGAAATTGTTGCTCAAAGTTCACAATTTTCAAGCCTTTTGTAATTCCATAACAGCTAATTTAATTAGCTTGGTGGTTACAAAGTTTAATCTCCATAAGTGCTAATCTAATTAGCTTGGTGGTTATATAGTTTAATTTCCATTAGTGCTAATTTAATTAGCTTAGTGGTTACAACAATGTGTAACATCTCCCATTATGAAATTTAATTGGCAAGTTAATTTCTATTAATTGAGATGTGTTTTTCTTTTCCTATATAAACAACATCAGTTCTTGTTTTCAAGATATGAAATAGAAAATAGAGAAAGACATAGCACACACACGAAAGATCATTTTCTTTGTTTTGTTAAAAGGAGAGTTCAAACACTTTGTGGTTCGTTGGATACGAGTCTGGTGGTGCCCTTTCTCGTACGTTTCCGTTGTATCCTGGGAAACAATCGTCTCACGTTCTACTGCACCTACGGTAGGGGACGAATTTGTTTTAAGGATATTGTTGTTTTACAACAAGCCTCGGGAAAGTTCAGCATCTGCCAACAGCCTCTGCCTGCCATCAGCATCTGTCAACAGCCTCTGCCTGACTCAGCATCTGCCAACAGCCTCTGCCTCAGCATCAGCATCTGCCAACAGCCTCTGCCTCAGCATCAGCATCTGCCAACAGCTTCTGCCTCAGCTTCAGCCGCTGCCTCAGCTTCATCTTCTGCCTCTGCTTTCAGCCTCAGCCTCTGCTGTCAGTCTCTGCCTTCAGCCTCTACCATCTGCCTCTGCTCATCAGTCCCTGCCTCCGCTTTCAGGGTCTGCCGTTAGGGTCTGCTCCGAGGATAATAATTATAATTGTAATTTTGTCATATTCGGATTTCCCAATTACCGTGTAATAATTGTAATAATTGTTATCTACAGTCTTAAAACAAATTCGAGACTCTGTGGATATGGAAATCAGTCCAAACACAGTAGATCCGAATATGGCAGCCTCTTCGGCTGGCCAGAATGTTGTGGTGGCAGCCCCCGTGGCTGACCAAAGTGCAGTGGCAGCCCCTTCGGCTGGCCAACTTGCATCAGCCTCTGGGCTTAATATGGCAGCCGTTGTGGCTGGCCAAGGTGTTTCTGCCTCAATGGCTAGACAACCTGTTGGACATGTGAGCCATGTCAATCCTGCTGCGGAAAAACCTGAAAAATTCAGTGGTCAGAATTTCAAAAGGTGGCAACAGAAAATGTTCTTCTACCTGACCACGTTGAACCTTGCGAGGTTTCTAAAGGAAGATGCTCTGTACCCAAAGAGGGTGAGATTGATATCCAAGTCATCAGTGCCATTGAAGCTTGGAAACATTCTGAATTCCTATGTCGGAATTATGTGCTGAATGGGCTAAGTGATTCCTTGTACAGTGTGTACGCTGGAATGAAAACAGCTAAAGGGCTTTGGGAATCTTTAGATCGAAAATATAAAACTGAGGATGCCGGTACTAAGAAATTTGTCGTAGGCCGTTTCCTAGAGTTTAAAATGATTGATTCCAAAACTGTGATAAGCCAAGTACAAGAACTGCAGATTATTCTACTAGCAGAAATTCATGCTGAGGGGATGAGTTTAAGTGAAACCTTCCAAGTAGCCTCGATAATTGAGAAACTACCACCTGGTTGGAAAGATTTCAAGAATTATTTAAAGCATAAGCGAAAAGAAATGAGCATTGAAGACTTGGTTCTTAAGCTAAGAATTGAGGAAGATAACCGAGTTTCTGAAAAGAGAGGAATGACTCATGAGGCCAAAGCAAATGTTGTCGAACATGGCCATAAGAACAAGAACCTCAAGAACAAAGGGTCAAAGATGGGCCCTAAAGGAGGAGTTTCCAAGAAATCAAAATTTCAAGGAAAATGCTTCAACTGTGACAAAATGGGTCACAAGTCTTCTGAGTGCAGACTGCCGAAGAAGAAAAAGAAACAAGAGGCTAATGTGCTAGAAAACATGACTCAAGATGTTTCAGACATTAACCTTTCTGCTGTGGTTTCTGAGGTGAATCTGGTGGGTTCTAACCCAAGAGAGTGGTGGATTGATACTGGTGCCACTCGACATGTATGCTCTCAGAGCATGTTTTCTTCATTTGAGCCTGCTGAAAATGGGGAAAAGATATACATGGGAAATTCAGCAACATCTGAGATAGAAGGTCAAGGAAAGGTGATTCTGAAGATGACCTCTGGGAAAGAGTTGACTCTGAACAATGTTCTGTATGTACCTGAAATACGGAAGAATCTTGTGTCTGGATCGCTTCTGAACAAGCATGGATTCCGGATGGTGTTCGAGTCTGATAAAGTAGTTTTGACTAAAAATGGGATGTATGTGGGAAAAGGGTATGTAACTGATGGGCTTTTTAAGCTCAATGTAATGGTTGTTAAACCCAAAAATATCAATAAAGCTAGTTCTTCTGCTTATATTGTTGAGTATTCTAATCTTTGGCATGGTAGATTAGGACATGTTAATTTTAATTCATTGCGAAAGTTAATTAACATGAATCATATTCCCAATTTTAAAATTGATAACAAACATAAGTGTGATACTTGTGTTGAGGCAAAACTAACAAGATCATCTTTTCATAGTATTGAAAGAAACTCTGAACCACTTGATCTAATTCATACCGATGTATGTGATTTTAATTCAATACAATCGAGAGGCGGTAATAAATATTTTATTACCTTTATTGATGATTGCACAAGATTTTGCTATGTGTATTTAATGAAAAGCAAGGACGAAGCTATAGAGAAATTTGTTCTCTATAAGAATGAAGTTGAGAACCAACTGAATAAAAGAATTAAGGAGTTAAGAAGTGATCGTGGTGGTGAGTATGTTTTCCCTTTTGAATCACTTTGTGAACAAAATGGAATCATACATCAAACCACAGCTCCTTATTCGCCTCAATCCAATGGGATTGCGGAACGTAAGAATCGTACCTTGAAAGAGATGATGAACGCTATGTTAATCAGCTCTGGCTTACCTCAGACTATGTGGGGAGAAGCTGTCTTATCAGCTAATTACCTTTTAAATAAGGTACCACGGAAAGAAGCAGGGAAAACTCCTTATGAAATGTGGAAAGGAAGAGTACCTTCCTATAAATTCCTTCGAGTGTGGGGGTGTCTTGCCAAGGTAGTCATTCCTCCACCTAAAAAGGTGAAGATAGGACCAAAAACTGTTGATTGCATTTTCATAGGATATGCACATAACAGTAATGCTTATCGATTTCTTGTGCATGAGTCTAATGTACCAGATATTCACAAGAATACGATAATGGAATCGAGGAATGCATCTTTTTTCGAATACGTTTTTCCTTGTAAAACTAATTCGAATTCAGATGTGCACAAAAGGGCACATGAGACTATCATTGAAGATAGTCAGGACCGAGAACAAATTAATGTTCCAGAGGATCAACAAGTTGTTGAACCTGAACTAAGACGTAGCAAAAGAGCTAGAACGGAAAAATCATTTGGTCCAGATTTTCTGACATTTTGTTTAGAATGATCCTCAAAGCTATAACGAAGCTGTAAGGTCAGCTGATGGTGCCTTGTGGAAAGATGCCATCAATAGTGAAATTGAATCCATCTTACAAAATCACACCTGGGAGTTAGTGAATCTTCCTCCAGGATGTAGACCTTTAGGGTCCAAGTGGATTTTCAAAAGGAAAATAAAGGCAGATGGATCAATTGACAAGTACAAAGCAAGATATTAAAAACAAAGTAATTTAATTATAACTTAAGACTTCTGATTACTTTGATACTTATTCTCCTGTAACGAGAATAAATTCCATAAGGATGATACTAGCGATTGCAGCTTTGCGCAATCTTGAGGTACATCAGATGGATGTGAAAACAGCCTTTCTGAATGGAGATTTAGATGAAGAAATCTACATGGAACAACCTGAAGGCTTTATAGCTCCAGGACAAGAAAAGAAAGTCTGTAAGTTAGTTAAATCCTTGTATGGATTGAAACAAGCCCCGAAACAGTGGCATAAAAAGTTTGATGACACCATGTTGGCAAATGGTTTCAAAATCAATGAATGTGATAAATGCATTTATGTCAGAGAGACAGAAGTTGGCTATGTCATTTTATGTCTCTACGTTGATGACATACTGATTGTCGGGAGTAATGTCAAAATGGTGAAATCTACCAAGAATATGCTGAAATCCAAGTTTGACATGAAAGACATGGGTCTTGCAGATGTCATTCTGGGAATAAAGATCTCGAGAAGTCCAGATGGACTTATTCTTGATCAGTCGCACTATGTGGACAAAATTCTTGGTAAATTCAACAATGATGATTCAGCTGTGGCTAGAACTCCCTTAGATGTGAGTTTACACCTATCAAAGAATAGGGGAGATGGTATATCTCAAGTAGAATACTCTAGAGTGATCGGGAGTTTGATGTATCTATCGAGTTGTACAAGGCCTGATATAGCCTGTACAGTAAACAAGCTCAGCAGATATACGAGTAATCCAGGGGTTGATCACTGGAAAGCAATAGTGAGAGTACTTAGGTACTTACGTTTTACTCGTAATTATGGGTTGCACTATCATAGATATCCAGCTGTAGTCGAAGGATACAGTGATGCTAATTGGATATCTGACATGAAAGACTCAAAGTCTACTAGTGGTTATGTGTTTACACTAGCAGGTGCAGCTATATCATGGAAATCCTCCAAACAGACTGTGATAGCCAGATCTACAATGGAATCAGAATTCATTGCATTAGACAAGTGTGCTGAAGAAGCAGAATGGCTTCGAAATTTTCTAGAGGATATTCCAAGTTGGCCTAAGCCAGTGCCAGCAATTTGCATTCATTGCGATAGTCAATCTGCAATTGGAAGGGCACATAACAATATGTATAATGGTAAGTCTAGACATATTCGTCGTAGACACAAAACCGTTAGACAATTACTCTCTACTGGAGTTATTTCGATTGACTATGTAAAGTCAAAGGATAACATTGCGGATCCGCTAACCAAAGGGTTAAATAGAGAGTTAGTTGTGAAATCATCGAGGGGAATGGGACTGAAGCCCATTAGATAAATGTTTATTACGAAGGAAAACCCAACCTTGTTGACTGGAGATCCCAAGATCTAGGTTCAATGGGACAACCTACTCGTAAAAGACATAATTGGATCACTGTGGGGGGTTACCCTCTAGTCCATTCCTATGATGAAATGAAACAGTGATGCTCGTATGGATAGAGGTTAAGCAAAAGCTTTTAATGATTCTTATGCGTCGGGAATCCGAGCAGAGTATTACGAGATACTCTTAAATAAGAAATCACCTATGTGAGAGAGAAGTGGGGCCGCTTCAAAGGGAATTGTACGGGGCACAATTTTAGAAACTCTTGCAGAACCAGGTAGATGTTCATGGCCAAAATGAACATAATAATGAGAACTCAAATGTGTAGGTAAAATATCTGTGTGATATGTGTTCTCCAATTACATGAACGGCAGTACAGTTCAATGACATCGCGTCAACTGTCAGCCAGTAATGAGATATATTTTCACAAGGGAAGGTTCAAAGGCTGTGGCCTACCTATCCTATGCAGGTGTTGAACCGTTGAACTCTTCTAGGTCAAAATAAAATGTTTTATAAAAATAATTTTATTCGACGTTTTTCGCCAATTTCATTCATGTGGGGGATTGTTGGAAAAATGCTTATTTATAAGCATTTTGAGGCTCAATTTTAAGCATGGTCCACTTCGTGTTAGTGGTTGTTATTGAATGATTCGGATACTCCTCCGTGAGTACTTCGAAATGGTATATTCATATGCTTAAAATGGTGCTTGGGTGAATGAGAAATTGTTGCTCAAAGTTCACAATTTTCAAGCCTTTTGTAATTCCATAACAGCTAATTTAATTAGCTTGGTGGTTACAAAGTTTAATCTCCATAAGTGCTAATCTAATTAGCTTGGTGGTTATATAGTTTAATTTCCATTAGTGCTAATTAATTAGCTTAGTGGTTACAACAATGTGTAACATCTCCCATTATGAAATTTAATTGGCAAGTTAATTTCTATTAATTGAGATGTGTTTTTCTTTTCCTATATAAACAACATCAGTTCTTGTTTTCAAGATATGAAATAGAAAATAGAGAAAGACATAGCACACACACGAAAGATCATTTTCTTTGTTTTGTTAAAAGGAGAGTTCAAACACTTTGTGGTTCGTTGGATACGAGTCTGGTGGTGCCCTTTCTCGTACGTTTCCGTTGTATCCTGGGAAACAATCGTCTCACGTTCTACTGCACCTACGGTAGGGGACGAATTTGTTTTAAGGATATTGTTGTTTTACAACAAGCCTCGGGAAAGTTCAGCATCTGCCAACAGCCTCTGCCTGCCATCAGCATCTGCCAACAGCCTCTGCCTGACTCAGCATCTGCCACAGCCTCTGCCTCAGCATCAGCATCTGCCACACAGCCTCTGCCTCAGCCTCAGCCATCTGCCAACAGCCTCTGCCTCAGCTTCAGCCTCTGCCTCAGCTTCATCTTCTGCCTCTGCTTTCAGCCTCAGCCTCTGCTGTCAGTCTCTGCCTTCAGCCTCTGCCATCTGCCTCTGCTCATCAGTCCCTGCCTCCGCTTTCAGGGTCTGCCGTTAGGGTCTGCTCCGAGGATAATAATTATAATTGTAATTTTGTCATATTCGGATTTCCCAATTACCGTGTAATAATTGTAATAATTGTTATCTACACATAAAGCTATTATTCTAATTCTCAACTACAATATTGGATCCTAGAACAAGAGAAGAATTTTCCTGAGAATCAAACTATTCTGCACTCAAAGTTTCTAGTGGTGTGCTTATAAGATAACAAATAAATGTATTCCAAATCAACTATCAAATCTTGTTTGTTTCATGATTTCATATATTATGGTATAATTCAAATTATTGTTTATTTTGACTTCCATATTTATGGTATGGTTTCTCACTGTAATCTCATGGTTTTCAAATCATTATTTTGGAGAGTTTTTTAAACAATGGATTTATTGGTTGACCATGATTTTATAATTTTATATTCATTTTAAAATGTCAATTCTATTCTATTAAATATATTATATTAATAAATAAAATAATTAAACTCACTTCTCGATTAGGGTTGGCTCTGTCTTGTTGGTTGACTCTTTCACTGAGTAAGCTTTAATATATTATGGATTGTTTTTTTCAAATATTTTTTTTTATTAAAAATATGATTTTTCATATTTGTTATACATTATGTACATTAATTTTTATTATAATTTATTAAGTTTAGAATAAGAAATAATTTGATAAGCGTTTGGTGATATTTTAATAAGAATTTTTTTATGTCTTTCATTTAATCTAATTTCTGGACCAAAAAAATTGGATTTAATATGATTTAATATAAATTGTATATATTTAAGGGCATTTTAGTCATTTTATCATTTTTGAAACCATATTATCCCATCAAATCAAACAAAAACATATTATTTAACTATATCATACTATATCATCTTCCCAAATATGGTAACGATAATTACAATACAATAACATACAATATCATATCAAGATGTTAAGAGTGGGTTATATCGTTCATGGTTTCAATATGTAGCCGCCAAAGCCCAACAACCGAGTAAATATTATCTTTTCTGGATATACAACCCGTAACAGTTTTGTTATTTGGAATTACAACCCTAAAATGCCATGTTAAGTTAGGACAACTCAAGGCTCATGAAGTAGCACATATCCTCTTTTGATAGAGATGCAGCCTATTACAATTAGTATCAATAACTGCTTTCAACCGATGTGTGGATAGATTTATATCATTTTTTTCCAGTTGACCCTCATGAGATGCGAAGTCTTAAGGGAGAGGGATTATAATATCTGACATCGGAGAAGATCTATAATACAACGCAGGTATCACGTCATCCGTGAAAAAATCCAATAATCTGTTACTACACGTATTAAAATATTAAAAAAACAACTAAAAATATGAATATTAAATCATACATGTCATTTACTAATTTATTGGTGATACCACGTCACTTATACCTCTATTGCACCACAGAATTACTTCCGACATCGTTGGGGGAATCAACTGAGCTAATTTATAAGTCTTGGGTTCTCTTAACTAAATAGACGCGCTAATAACAAAATCATGACGAGTTGTCTATCTAAAACAAACAATATTTATATACTTGGTTGTTTGCCCGGAATATCACACTACATTTTTTTGAATGGAAATAAATCAGGTGATAATGGTTAACAGTCAGCATGGAAATCACAACTAGCTTTTGGGCTTAACAGTCAAATTCTTATTATGGAAAATTATGTAAGTATGGTTGACAAATAATTGAGGCAAATGGTTTATGGTTCCACCAAATTAGGACCATTCAATTGAAATTACTACTAAGATTGCAGGACATATTAATATTTTGATGGGTGTTTGAGTACAATATACACTTTGTCTCTTCAAATAAATTATATGCTGAGCATTTAGTATATATTCTCCATCAAGAAAGAAATAACTGAAAAATGCATTTTTGTTGGAGATGTGTTGGCTCTGTAAAAATTTGGTGTTGTGCACAGGCGTGCCAGAAGAACGGGTCCTCAATGTAAAAATTGACTTCTAACAAGTGATTGTAAAAACTACTGGTTCTCCAAAGCCTGCAAGAGATAGACAATTAGAATTTAGGAGGATGCTAAAAAACTAAGAGTTGAAAACTACTGGAGCTGCAAATTTTACTAAAATTGAAAATCTAGAGATAGTTACTGGAATTGAGATTCTAGAATTATAGAGAAATGCTTGAAAGAAATAAAATTAACTACAAAACTTACTAACTACATAGAGTAATTGAGAATTGACATATTTTGATTATTTTGATCGACGTGTTAGTCTTTCTTTTTCTTGACTCCTCTTTGGCTTTTATATCTCCTGAAAATAACTTTCTCAGAATGCTCATCAATTTCTTACGCATGTTTTGCATGTCTTGTTAACATCCTCCAAATGATTCTCAACTTCCTGCTTCCAACTCTCCACATTACTCTATTCTAGAAAGCTTGTGTTAGTGTTTATGGATGAGTGATTTTAGCATGAAGTGATTTTCTCTCCTGCCTTTAAAAGTAACTTCCTCCATCAGCTTCTTCAACTTTTTGCTCACGTTCGGCAGAGCATGTTAACTTCCTCCAAATACTCATCCATGATCATGTAACCACAACGTCCTACAAGTGCGCTCCTCCATTTTTGGTGCTCACGTTCTGCAACTGTTGGAGGAAATTATGGAGGAATCAAGCACATTTAATTTTGAAGCACCAGAGTTTGGGTTAGCACTGATCTGTTGCTTCTGATTGTAATCTTCTGCTCAGACGTTCATGAGTTGATTGTAAACCACCCTCTACTATGATACTCATTCAACCTCAAATCCTCATAACTTCAAAACCTCAAAATCAGGACCTCAGAGTCTCATCAGAATCAGAGCATGCAGAGAGCCTCAGAATCAGGACCTCTTGATCAGAACCACAGGGTTACGATCAAAACCTCTTAGTCAGAACCTCAGGGTCAGAACCAGAGTTTCAAGATCTCAATATTAGGAGCTGAATCAGACTATGGGAGTCAAAATCACAATCAAATCATGATCCTTACTCAGCATCGATATCATAATCTTGGAGTCAGAACCTCAGATCCTCAGGACCTCAGGATCTCAGCATCAGAGTCAGGACCACTTGAATTATTTTCTTGGTGTAAACAAGATGTCAAGCATAATCAATCCCATTGGTGCACATGCTTCAACATTGCATATGTTAATATGCGCATGCTTCGCAGGGAATGTATAATGAGCAAGGAGGATGCAAGATTTTATTTTAAGGGTGGTTAGATTTACTTTTTATTATAATATTGGAGGACTAAATATTTTATTATTATTATTATTTTTAAAAAAAAATACAACAAATTATAGGATTAGCACAAGTAGTGGACATGGGCCGTTAACTCCCGGTGCCGCCCATAATAAGATGTTTCTTACACTATGAGCTTTGAAGATGATTCAATGTACACAGTTTTATTCTTCTTTTTCTATTTATAAAGAGACCGCTTTTGCGATTGGAACATGTAACCAACAAGTCACAATGAAATAACATGGCCATTACATCAACGCTCATTCTCGAATAGTATTCATAATATATATCATAAGTTAGGGTTTAACAATAGTAAACTTTGGTTGTAGAAAATTAGTGGAAAACTGAAAGTCATTTTGATATATGACATTGTATGATTTGGTCACAATCAGTCCTTGAAAAAAAAAAGCACTTCTGGTGAAGAACCCTCCAAGTGTTTATATTTCTGCCATATATATAAAAATAGTTATGTTCAATTTCAGTCCAACGATCAAAGATTAAAAAATAGGCAAAGCACTTTTGACATAAAAAAACAATATCAACACATTAAGATTATCCAATCAGTTGGAGCACAAGCAATGCTGAATCTTTTTTGGTGGGAAGAGAAGATGCTTTTTAAGTTGAATATGATGTTTGAGGAGCATTAGGGATAATGCTAATGCTCTAGTTTCAGCTGGATCTGTTTATCGATTCGGTTCGGTTTCGAACCAGAATCGAATTGATTGGTTTCTGGTTTTACTCTTGTGGAATCGGGAATCGAAACTGAATTGGAATTGAACTGAACGGTTTCGGTTCAATTTTTTTAAGAAAATAATTTTAAATAAATTTATAATTGGATATTATTATCAAATAAATATAATAAAAAAATTTATTTGTTTGAATTTTATTAAATTAATTAAAAATAAAATAAAAACTTAAATTTATTTGAATTTTAATAGTAGAACCGTACATTTCCAATTGGAACCGGTTCGGTTAGGGTTACGAAATCTGTTCCGATTCCCAAACAGGAAGAAATCGGAACCGTCCAATTCTTTCCGATTCGGTTTCGATTTCAAACCGAAACCGTGGCCGGGTATAGCTTCAGCTTTTCCATTGAATAAATTAGGCAGCATGTAATCTGATTATGGGATTAGGTTTTCGGATTGGAATGGATATTATGCCATATTAAAGAATTGCTTTTTGGGTTTGTATAAGCACTTTTTTTCCCACCCTTTTTCTTCTTTGATTGCAACACTACAACATAAGACATTATTTTCTGGTTGTTGTTGGCACTTGGCGGTTGAAATTCTCAGGAACTTGAACCTTATCCTCTTAGTATCAGCCTGGAAGTTTACCAAAATACCCCCAAAGACGAAAAAAGATGAAAACCTGAAGTACCTAAAACCAATAAAATACACTCACAAGAAAAATAATTACTTGAGAGCACTGTTTTTATAACTAGATCGGTGATTCAAAAGGTTAATGAGTCAGTGATTTGATTGGTTGAATTATTCTTTAAAAAATGACAGAACTGGCCTACGTAATAAATAGTTTTATTTAATTAAAAATTATAAATAAAATATTAAAATTTAATTTTTTTCTTTTAAAAAATAAAAATGAAATGATTCGGTCCGGTCCGATTTACTGATTTTGACCATATTTTCTAGATCGATTTTTAAGTATTAACTGACCGAACATAAGACTGATTCCTGATTCGATCGGTCAAACCGACCGATCCAATCCAATTTTAAAAACTATGCTTGAGAGACGAAATTTCTAAAGAGAAATCCAAATCTCCATATAATTGATACTTGATTGCTAATGACTTCATTTACTTATAATTAGTTTCGTTTGCTTTGTTTAATTCTTTTAAGGCCTTCAATTTACAAGTTCGGCTGCTCAAGCTCAACATAATTTCCAAAAGAAATATGAACAAAAGTCTCCTAATATTTGGTAAAATTAAGTATTTTAAAACTAAATGAAATTTTTTAAGAATTATTTTCTTACATAATTTTGATGAAGTTTTAAAACATGAGGGTAGTAGAATCTTACTATAGGGATTTCACTTAATTTTAAAATATAAGAGAGATTTTGTTTAATTTCGATAAATATCATAGAGATTTTGCTCATTTACGTAAAAATTATAGCAAATGTTACATTATTTAGCAACTTTGGCCACAACATCAAATGCCAATAAAGTGTATTTCATAAAAGATGATGGATTATGTTGTTGAGATTTTTATACCTGACAAGTAAATGTATTCAAAATATTATTAATTAATAAATTTATGATTCAATTTTAGTACATGTATGTATTTTGATTTGTTTTATAAAATTCATGAAAATTTCATGATTTATGTAACTTTAAATTATATATATACACACACGGGGCCAGACTTCAGTTCACACCTTACAATCCACATTCAGCTAAAAAACATAAATTTTTTTAATCTTTATCTACTATTTTTGTCCACATAAAGTTCACATGAACCTTACCTGAGCTTAACCATATATGTGTGTGCATGTGTGTAAAATGTTACATATATGTATGTATGGATAAAATTTAAGGAGTAATAATCAAAATTTGCACGTGACTATGATTTGAAGTTGGGAATCTCCAAATTCCAAAGTCATAAATATAGTTCATTCCATTATGAATGGTACAGTTCTATCCATACTGTAATATATAAAGATATAACAATGAATGTATTTTATATAATATGAATATATTAGATATGATCAGATGAAATTGAAAAAATTTAATAATTTTTGTTAAATAAAAAACATCATTTTTTATCATAATAATGGTCATATATATTATGATATTAATTCATTGTATTTAATAAACTCTTCTATCATTTCAATTCATTCTTTAATTTACTCGGTAAGATTTTATATTTGTTACATATCGTAAATCTTGTATTTTAGGAATGAATTGAATGAATAGTTGGGAATGCTAACATGATATAATAGAATATGTTCATGAGATTCCCTTATTTGTTAGTTAGGGCCTGAACGTTTAGCGCGTAAATTCATAAAAATTATAAATTAATTGTTCACTTGAGAACTAATGGAAGTCAATGATAAATATGTAATTAGAGAGGTCAACAGATTTTATACTTAATTCCTTTACGAATCATTTATGGATGATCAATGCATATGTAATGACTATATCAATGGACGAATACATTGAGTAATTAAATCTATAATTCTGATAGTTCAATTCTGGATATTTAGTGGAGTTACTTCAAAATTAATAATTTCGTCTGATTAATTAATGAGTTTACAATTAATCAACAGAATTGTTGGAACTTAGAATTATAGGTTCATCGGTCCCTTCGTCGTTTTCTGTCCTGGTTTGAATGACTATTATTGCGAAAAAAAATAATTGTGAATTATTTTAATACTCTAATTATCCATATAATTCTTGTTGAAAATTATGACAAAAATTATCCTAATATATTATCTAATAGATAATGTATCTGTTTATTAATTTATGAAAATGTTATAAACTAATATTTAATTAATTTGATTTTTTAATTTTAATTAATTGAGATAATATTTTCCAAAGTTGAAAATTTAAAGTTATTTTTAAAAGAATTATCTTATTTGTTGATAATTACAATTTGATTAATCAAATATTAATGAGATAATTTTTTTTTGGGTTATTTACATTTTACTATTAAAGTTATGATAAAATAACAATTGGATACTATTAATATTAATATATTACATTTTACTACTAAACTTATATAAAATTTAACAT
This sequence comes from Zanthoxylum bungeanum, assembly GCA_019454045.1. Classification (NCBI taxonomy): domain Eukaryota; kingdom Viridiplantae; phylum Streptophyta; class Magnoliopsida; order Sapindales; family Rutaceae; genus Zanthoxylum; species Zanthoxylum bungeanum. Next base: position 470,968 of record SKCR01025822.1, on the reverse strand, counting down.
TTTACTACTTTTCCATCCAAACCATTAGTTGATCATCAGTTGACCATTACATCATGCTGACATCGCAAGGATAAAAGAGTCTTAACCCACAAATTATTATAAATTATAATCCATTTAAAGTATTTTGGTTAATACGAGAATGTTAATTATTAAATTATTTTGGTAAATTAAATTCTTTATTTTGTTGGGTTATATGGACAGTTTAGAGACTGAAGTATTTTTATAAATGTGATTGTTGATTGTATTTCTTTTATTGTTATATATATATTTAGATATATTTTTTAAAGGGTATAATTGTAATTGTAATTTTTATTTTATTTTGAGGAAAAAACAGTATTTTTAAATATCAACTAACGGGCAATTAACGGTTTAGATGGAAAAGTAGTAAAATGTTAACTTTTATATAAGTTTAGTAGTAAAGTGTAATATGTTAATATTCATAGTACCCAATTGTTATTTTATCATAACTTTAGTAGTAAAACGTAAATAATCTTTTTTTTTCCAAATTTATCTTAATTTAAAAAAAAAAAAAAAAAGAATTATCTCATTTTAATAAATTATAAGATAAATTTTAAATGATTTTATAAAAAAAAAATTTGAAAAATCAAAATTGATAATATCCATAAACTTGACTTTGTTTTTGATACGCAGACATCCAAAACAAAGAGATCATACAAAAAAAAAACGTGCTGAGAAATTAAAAAAAAAAATAAAAAAATTATGCTTTGTTGTGAGAAAACCAAAAAGAAAAAAGGTCAATAAAGATTCATCTCATGTATTGAGTACATGAATTCTTCACAAAATTAGAGTGTTCTTTATGATTAAATTCACGCTCACATTTGCCGTCGGAGGTGAGGAGATAACATAAGGAAAATCGTGAGTTGAAGAATTTCATAATTCAGAGAGATCCTAGATCTAGTAATTGCATGAACTCTGAAAAACCATCATAAGTAACTGCATAAATTGCTACCAGATTTTATAAAGGATGATATGTATACATGCTGATCTGTGCTCTCGATTTTTACGATATACAGAAGATGGTATTGGAATTCTTTGTTCATGTAGTTAAATGGGTATTGTACGTATCATTAGTATACATCACGTAGGAATTATATTAGAAAGACGAAGCAAAGATACATGGCAGGGAAAAGTTCATACCATATGCTGGCAAAGATAATCAACTCGAGTTGGATGCTTGAGCTTCATCAAAGCCTTAACTTCGTGCTTACGGACCATTTCTCTCGAAATATTCAAGTTCCCCGCAATTTCTCCCAACGTCCTATCGCCTTTGCCATCTAGCCCGAATCTTTGTCTGATCACCAAGCTCTCCTTAGGCTTCAGAGAATCTAGCTGGAAAAACGAGTCCCGCAGAAAGTTTGTAAGTTGCTGATATATGGTTGATAATGAAAACAAGAAAAGGCCGAAGCAATGATTTCTATAGTTCACTATATAAAGTGCGGTAATCCTAATATTTTTTTCAATTAGCAATCAATCAATCGTAGGAGAAATGCAAGGTTGAGCCGTTGAGGAGAATAAGTGGTTACCACATCATCAAGCGCAAGCCTCAAAAGAGCGGATTGTCTCTGGTTTTCATTTTCAACACCATCGACATCTGTAATTCCGTTGATAAACTCTTCTTGCGTGACCACGTGCCTTGAATGGAGAGAGAGGATGGGTTTTGAAGCCCTCATCACTTCACGGTACCTCTCAGGGGAGATACCGACCCTTTGAATTATCTCTTCATCTGTTGGCAATCGCTGATGCTCAAACAACAACTCAAGTTTAGCTCTATGGATTTCCCCTCTAACCTGCATGAAAGAAGTGTAAAGGTTATAAAAAATCCTTTTCAGGCAGATTCATCCATCACCATGATCTTTTAAATGAAATTAGAAAAAGAAATTTATTAATTAGGAAGAATGCATACTGATTCAAGGCCAAATGGAACACGTGTAAAGCTTGATACTGTCATTGAACGTATAATAGCATGCCTAATCCAAAATAGTCCGTATGTTGATAGCCGGAATCTCCTTTTTGGTTCAAAGCGATCAATTGCAGTGATAAGTCCTTTCACTCCAGCCTGACAAAGGTCTTGAAATCTGGGGCCATTGGCAAAGTCTTGAAAATATTTGTTGATGACAAATAAAACAAGCCGGAGATTGTGCTGCAGCAAATAAAGCATAATCTGTTAATGTTTCTACTTAAATGCTTGTGCCAAAGCGTTAGAAGAATCAATGTGTTATATTAATACAATCAACTCTGCAGGCAAATAAGGTAATATGAATCGACTAGCTTTCCTGGAAATCGGGTAAAGCCCGTACTTTATGAAATTAAGCAATGTGAGTTATAATCATATGCGTGAAACATGTTAAAATTCCACTCTATGCAAGCAGTTGTATCAATGTAGAAAAAAGTGGAACATAAAATAATTCATACCTTTATGAGCTTGTTCCGTGCAGCTCGACCAACTTCCAAGCATTTCTTTAGTTGAGCTGCGCTCATATTGGTTGCTTCTGCTAATTCACCATCGGTTGGTTCTCTCTCCAAGTCTTTCTGCAATTGCTCCTTTACTTGTAGGAATGCCTAACATATAAAAAACAGAATTTAGCAGCAAGCAGAAGACGCTGAGTATAAATTTCAAGAATAAGGAAACCGGAAATCGAGGTTGCATTTCAGAAAGATGTGGCTCACCTTCATGGGTTGCATCAACTTGAACAACCAAGTATGCTCTGCAGACGACAGAACTGGAGGTATCTTCATTTTCTTCCAATCCAAGCTGCCCAAATCCGTTGAAGATGAATACTCCCTTAAAAGTTGCTCAATTTTATCATGCTCGTCTTTACTGTCCTTCTTTATCTTAAGTTTAGTGACCACTTCCTCATCCTTGTTCTTTCTCAACTCAATTCGTTTATCAAGACTCAATCGCTTAGGCTTCTTAACCAAGTTCCTAACCACATGTCTACTGTAACCATCATCTGCTTTTTCCTCACCTTCACTAGTCCTCTTTCTCCTCCGTCGACCTCTTTTATCTTCCACATCTGAAACCTTAATTGCTGGGCTAAGTTTGTATATATTTTCAAGTTTGGTGGCGGCTTCATTGTAATCCACATCCAGAGTACACGGAGAAGCATCATCAGTGAAGACAGCTTTCACTCTTTTCGGAGATTTGCTACCTTTTCCTCGTCTCTTCTGGTGTTGCTTAGGTGTTTCTATTGGCAGTGGGATTTGCTCATGGGGTGCAACCAAAGCTGGGTTATGGGATTTATCTGCTTTGAATGCCACAATCAAAGGTCTTTTCGACGTAGATCGGTAAGTGCTTGTGCTTAATCCTATTGGAGATCTAGCAGCTGAACTAGAAATGGTCACAGTTCCCATACCAAGATGTCTGAACAAAAGCTAAAAGCGCTATACGAAAATTCCAATTCCACCAAAGCTGCAACCATAGGGATAAAGGCTAAGGATCAATGCATTCAGTAAGAAAATAAGATTTTCACTTGTAATCACACTCGTGCACACAAACACTAGAAAACAATTAGCATGAATCATTTAAATTTCTCTTCAAATATATGCCAATAAAATATGGAAGCAGAGTCTCTAAACGATGGTAGTACTCACAGAAGAGATGTACCGGCGTCTTTGAACACCTTACTTATCACTACAGCTATTCCTAGAGCCTAGAAGTACCCACATCAGAGCTTCAGCTAGTACTTCCTCTGACACAAATAACTAAACAAGTTAAAGGCAGAATCAGGGTAACCCCTTTGATTACTCATAAGATCCATCTATATATGTCAATCACGTAACAATTCCCATAATCTCCTGAATGGAAACGTTGGAAACCCTACTGCCAAACCACCCGACCCCCAAACTTAAGCGGAACATGTAAAACCTACGGCTGTCCTAATCTCTAACAAGAAATGTACCCCTGGACTCGAACTCAGACCTGATAACCAAGTCCTAAACCTCGGTCATCGTTATATCCTATTAAGCTTCATATCATATCTACAAGTCATTAACCACGACGATCTATCAACTAGTGGGTCACCATTAAAATGCATTTCTACCCAAACTAACCAACCATATGGGCTACCCCCCCAGTTGACATATGCATCAAATGAACATTCACATAGTACCACCACCACCACCACAGCAACACAAGATTAATCAAAATTCAAAAGCCAAAGCTTTGCACAAATTAATTACTGATTCAAGCAACACTATATCTTCAGTTTCCACACACAAATTACATCTTAAACTTACAAATTAAACAGCCCAATTTCCATTTTCCAGCACTTTCCAAGGAAAAAAAAAACAAAAATTTTCTACTTATATTAACACATGACATAATAAACAAAAAGATCATTGCAAAGAGAAACTTTGCATACCTATGAACACGTACGCTGCTGATTATTTGGAGTAGCAAATCTACAGAGAATCTAAAAACTGTTGAAGGTTTTGAGTTTTATTTCTGAGAATCTCGAATACGTAAATTATTATGTCCACAAATTATGCGTTTTGAAAAATCAACGGACAAGAAAAGGTGGGGGGTTGAATCGACGGTGAAGAAAGTGTACAAGTCGGATCACATGAGAGTGAAAGAAGAGGCATGTGATGACGTGGCGAGTTAATGAAGCTGGCGTGGCAGTTTTTTAGTGGAGGAGAAGATATTTTGTCGGGTTTTATGGATGATGTTCGTTACACGTGTGGGATTACAAAATGTTTGTGAGACCCGGTACTGGTGGTGGTCTCTGATTTTTTACGTTGCTTGATTATAGCCATTTGAATATTGGAAATTAAAAAAAAAAAATATCAAAAAATGTTTAGTCACTTTAATTTTTAAATATATTCAAATAATAAAGGAAAATGGATTTAGTAATTGAAATAGGCCCCATTTAGTTCCAGTCGACTGAGCAACTTATATAAACCATAATAAATTTATCATTTTTATTTTCCTTTTTATATAAATTTAAAATTAAAACACAATTATTATATCATGGCACTCTAAATATATTGGTATTTATATCAACCACAATAGTTTAATGAAATTGAATGGACTCGATAGTAATTGCGCAATTAAATCTTAATGAGGGACATAATTAAAGAAGATGAGGACAAATAAAATGATAATCTTTTATATTCGATAGTTGGATGGGTTGGGCATGGTTTTATTAGTTGGACGTGATAGTAATTGCCACATCAATCTAATGAATCTTAATTAGGGATGATAAAAATCTCTTTGGGGATGGAGACAAATAAGATGATAATTTGTTATACCTGTTAGTTGGACGGTTTGAGTATGATTATTGACATTCTCGTTCAAATAAAGATAAAATTCTCATGTGAACGGGGTCCCGCACAGGACCCAGCGGGAACCAATTACGTTAGGAGTAGGTCATAACCCGATACGTTAGGACCTGCACATGTAATTGAAGATTATGAAAAATTTAACATAACTCAACTCAAAACTATCGTTGATCCCAATTCGACACAGAGAGTGAGGAAGATGATGTACCAATATGTAAATTGAAGAGGCTTATCAAGCAAGTTCTGAAATGAAAAGCTCCTACGGGATTAGGGTTGGCAACGGGCCAGGGTTAATTCTGTCCCATCCCGTCCCGATCATATAAAACATGATAAAAATATGTCTCGATTCCGTCTTATTTTACAAAAAAATCATGTCCCGTCTTTCGTGAAATGTCGGCTCATCCCGTGAAAATCATGACCCGTCTCGTGAAAATCATATCCTTATTCAAATATATTTGTCATATTTTTAATACGGAACAAAAAAATGCATCCTGAATCTCGTCTCAAACGAGACGGTACATGAAATTTTGCCAACCCTATACGGGACTGCTGGTCCACATAGGGATGATAACATTGAGAATCTTGTAACTTCTCCAAGGCGACAACTGAGAAAATGCACAAGAAAAAGTGCAAGAGGAAAAGGCAAGGCTCCTATAGTAAGACTGATAAAACTGAGGATGTTAAAGATGATGATTGATGAATCATCAAATTCTTGGTCTGAGATCTTTGATGGTTTATGACGACAACACGAGTTTATAGAGCGGTTTGAAAAGCGAAAACCCAATAAAAGGGCTCGAAAATAGTTATGATTCTTCAAACGCGCATCCCAACTTAAAATAGGCATAAATTTGATTCAAAAAGAATTACGAGACTCATAATATATCGTTTGCGATGAGATGGACGTAATAATGGATGACCAAAGATTTTACCTTTTTAATTAGGAGTATTCCTGGATTTTAATTTCATTTTATTTTTTCCTATATAATATGTTAAACTGATTAGGGAAAACAGTCAAGAATTAATTAAAAAACAAAAATTACAGTTTACTCTCCCATATCGGCTGAAAAAATTGAATGACTTAAATATATAATTACTAGACAACTCTATATTTCTTAGTTGGTTTTTGACTTGAGTTAGACTCGCAGATTTCAATATGCTATCAAAGACATAATCATACACTAGTGGATCGATATTTTCTACCCATCATGATACAGACCAAACAAAGTGAGATTATTGAGGAAAATCTCCTACATTGACTAAATAAAGTGAATAAAATTAAAATATAACCTTTGTATAACTCTTGACTCCTAAATTACTTTATAAATTGAGTTAGACCCACTAAAATGTTGAAGAAAATCTCTCGTATGGACTATGAAAAGTTAATGAATTTAAAATATAAATATTGGAACCTCATCAAAAGTGATCTGAAAAAAATCTGTCAATGAGTTGCAAGATGTGCACGACATTTGCCAATCGTTACTCCAAGCAACTGTTTGAAATCTACAAGAACAAAGAGGATATATTTTTCCAACAAAAATGATACTCTCACTCACAATCTCACTCACAATTTTACAAACTCTCTCACTGTAGCTACAGTGATTTACTGTAGATCACTGTAGCTACAGTGAGGGGTTTGTAAAATTGTGAGTGAGAATATCACCACCCATTTTTCCATTGATCCAAAGACATCACACAGCCCAAGACTGCTAACAAATTTGCAAAGAATGTTGTATATCTAAGTATTAAGCACCCAAGATTACTGAATTGTACTTCAGTTATGATGTTTAGGATTAATTCTTTGGTATGATCGTATATTAGTAACAAATAATACCACCAGTTAATAAATATATAACATTATATTAAATATAATTGTCATTCAATTATTCATTTTGATAAGATATTATTATAGAAGTGACTTGATATTGTACTTACATAGAAATTTTTTTCAATATTTAGCTATCATAAAGTTAATTTGGGTTCTTTTCTAATAAACCTTGTAAGATTATGATTTTTCCGTATAAGATAGTCTCTTTATGAAAAAATAAAGATAAGACTATGTAGCTTAAGACTTTACTCAAGCCTTATTTATAACGGAAACCTTATGAAATGATTACCAGCTTTCTCTCTCCAAATTTATGTTGCCTACATCTTAAATTTTATAATCTTATATAGATGTTATATCATTAATTGAGGATCATGGACAAAAAAAATTTCAAAAGCTGAAGGTTTTCCAAAGAAAGAGAGGTGGGGGTGTAGTTGTACTTGTAGTCATTCACATGACACAGACACAGACACAAAAGCAGACAAGTGGCTGGTTAAATTCAAAAGAGTTCACATTTGGTGACCTAACACAGGAGCAGGTGTGGTTTTGGTTTGACTCTTAAAGCTCTTTATAAAAAGAGATATGGAATCAAACAAACAAACAAGAAGATATGGAATCAGTTTCATATCAAGTAGTAGCTAATGGAGTTACAAAAACCCAGCAACTGAGCAGCAACAATGGTGGTGGTGTTGGGTTCCAAATGCCACTGCATTACCCTAAGTTCTCTCTATCCGACTACGAGACCATGCCCGAATGGCAACTTGATCGCCTCTTATCGGAATATGGGCTTCCGGTCACAGGAAATGTCGATCAAAAGAGGAAATTCGCCATGGGAGCTTTCCTGTGGCCTCACTAAAAACTTGCATGAAAGTGATGATGAAGAAATGGCATTGCTGTTATAAGGTTGTGGTTATTGCTATGCAATGCATGCATGCTCAAGTTGAGCTTTAATTTTCTTTTTTGAGATTTTGTGTGATCATTGTGTAATCAAAATTAATGTACATGGTTTCGAATGTTATTTATTTAAGTAGTGTTTCAAATAAATTTTGTAGAAAATCTCGAATTCCGATCAAATATATGGATGTATAAAATAATTATTTTTTGATATTTAACTTTTATTAAGTTATAAGTGATGAGCGATTAATAAGTATATATTTCTCGTCGTTTTATCTTAATGTTTTGTGTGTATTTCAAGTTATATGAGCGTTTTGATGTGTTTTGGGTGTATTTCGCAGGTAAAAATCATATTACGGTTTACCCGAACTCAACGAGGGATGAAACGATAAAATTAGAACCAATTTGGGTCATATTTCAGAGTCAAAACCAGTGTCTCGATGCTGGAAGCAAATCGCGACGTGCGTCAACACAAAACCACGACAAAGAGCAGCACATGGTGGCGTGTCGACACGCCCAAAAAAATTATTTAGTTCTAGGTAGTACAACATAAGTCTAATGATGGGTTTACCTTAGGATGAAATCTTAGAAACAATAAGTGTTCAATTGACTTTTATCTGATACCTTGAGTACGTGATCTATGTTAGACTCGTAAGCACTTAAAAGTAGGTTTCGAGCAGTAAGAGCCTAGATAGTCGACAATGTGACTAGTTGAGAAAATTATTTGACGATGAATGATCGTTTGCTTAGATATATGTCTCTGTTTGAAATTATTTGTGATATATGGTATGGCTAGAGTGGAAGAAAGAAATATCTTTTGAAAAAAATGAAAAGAGCAAAAAAGAGGAAATACATTGAAAAGAAAAAATAAACCACATATAACTGATAAGCGTGAAGCTACTCATGAGCGAGTGTTAGGACCAGTATGAGGAAAAATGCTACCTTAAAGGATAGGTGAGTCAAAAGATAAAGAAAAAAATTATACCATATCGAGCATAATAGGCAAATACATATCACTTTTGAAATATTTAGATTGGTTTGACCCATCAGATGTCAATTTTTGAGACAAAATCACCGAGTTGACTTATTTAGGAATCGAGTTATGACCGGACCTTTTCACACACACATTGTGAGTCTAACTTAGATGAGTTATTCAAGAATTTGGATTTGAGTTGTGTTCGATACCTTGAAGATTCTTTGCTTTCATTGGTAGACATTCTTTGAAGACAATCTTATGTGTAACTACCAAAATTATTTTATGTGTTTTATTATTTTGCATTATTGCATTTGCATGTGTGTGTTGAATGACGTTTGTGGGTGTCATCGTTGTAAGTCCTCACAAGACTGTAACTCATCCACTAAGGCCGCCTAGGGGTTTAAAGGTTTGTTGCATACGCTAAATGCAATCATGATTAAGGTTAATTAGTTTTTAGTTTGTTTATTTTATTTTATTTCTTGTTGTTTTCTTCGAGGACTGACAAAATGTTAAGTTTGAGGGTGTGAGGACTGGCAAAATGTTAAGTTTGAGGGTGTGATGACTGGTTAATAAGCATATATTTACCGTCTCTTTATCTTAATATTTTATGTGTATTTCGAGTTGTATAAGCGCTTTAATGTGTTTTGGGTGTATTTCGCAGGTAAAAATCATATTACGATTTATCTGGACTCAACGATGGATGAAATAATAAAATTGGAGCCAATTTAGGCCATATTTCAGAGTCAAAACGCGAGTTCCGATGCTAGAAGGGCGTTGCGACACGCATCAACGCAAAATCACGATAGAGAGCAGCATATGATAGTGTGTCGCGACGCGCCAATTCACCACAAGCGTGTTGCGACGCACTGGATGCGCTTCACAACACAGAAGACGTCCCCAATTCGTCATGAACTCGATTTTTTTATCAGGAAATATCCCACTGACCTCCTATATAAGTACAAGTTCGTCCAAAAACCTAGAATCAAGCCTCATAACATAATTTTGGAGTCCTATAGCATAGAAGAACGCCTAGTACAAGGCAAGAATCGGTGCTTCAATCGGTGCTAGAGTTTGAAAACGAAGACTGGAAACGAGAGTTCTTTCTTATTCACTCTCTACTTTATCCCTTATGCGTTCTTATTTTGTATCAATGATTAGTGCATTTTTTATTGATTATCATGAGTAGTTAAATCATTACTCTGGGACTATAACGGATCTTAAGTATGTTATTTAATTAAGTGCATGGGTTTGTTATTTATTATTTATTATTCTCTATGTTTTGATGTATATTTTATTTGTCTGGACAATGACATAATAGTCTTGGTAAATCCTTATGAACTCCATTGAGTGAATTTGGGTTAGCCATGAGAATAATAGCGCGTGATCTAGAATAGATTTCCTTACAGGATAGACATATAGTTGTCGGACATACGTAGCCAATATTAGAACCTGACCTTAATGAATTTGGTTTAAATTAATTAACATAGACATATAATTAATTTTTTTTAAGTTGAATATTTCTATCCGACCATCGAAAGAGGCTTGTAAATAATTTAGTATTCTAGGTTAATAATTGGTAACAATGCAATTGAATGAAAAGTGTATGAGTCCATTGCGTACATGCTTAGGTGAAGTTACAATCCTAAATTTTTTTATATTATAAGGTTTCTCAAAAGTTGTTAATTGCTTCTTATTTACTCTTCAATTCAATCAGTTAAAACAACTTTCTTTCTCAACTAATCGTTTAGTTTAAGTTAAGTATGTTAGTTTTGGTATTAATAAGGGAAATATTAAGTACATGTGAGTATGATATCCGACTAATAGTCACTATATTATTTGAGTAATATGTGCGTTTGCTTGCGGTATAAAATTGTGATCAGTAAGGGGATGGATAAGTCCAAAAAATTTTAATCCCTTATCTCTCCCGATGCTCAAATTTAGATGTCAAGTTTTATGAAGATACTTGAAAACCAACTCGATTATGCCGTTGGGGACATTTTGATATTTAACTTTATTTACCACAGTATTGCGTCATTTTCTTAGAGGAAGCATGAATTTGAACTTGCAAATTCTTCGAATGGAGTTTTTTTTTTTTTTTTTTTTTTTTTTCGAAGAATGGAGTTGATATTTAATAAACGAATTATATATATATTGATAAGCCTTAGCCGTCGAGAAGAGATTAAGAAGTTATGGTCAAAGATAAACTTCAAATTGTGAACATTCAACTAATTGAATGAAGAGACGTAACGTTTGCATAATGATATTATTTTATTAACAAATGATTGCAGCATGCTCAAAACCTACCTAATTTTTAATTTATTAATGAAGGCATGCTTATGATCTTCAAGTTTTGTTAAAATTTGAAGTTATTCAGTGTAAAACCAAAATAAATAGATGATTAGCTCATATCATATTAGACGTAATAAAAAATCTCAAATCTCGATCGAAATTAGAGATCTTGTATTTTTCGATACACAATTCAGAACGAAAATCATTCTAAAAAATTTCTGATCAAAATTCAGTGTAAAAGCAAAATAAATAGATGATTAGATCATATCATATAGCTATAATAAAAAATCTCTCGATCGAAATTAGAAATCTCGTATTTTTCAATACACAATTCAGAACGAAAATCATTCTAAAAAATTCCTGATCAAAATTCAGTGTAAAAGCAAAATAAATAGATGAATAGGTCATATCATATAGCTATAATAAAAAATCTCTCGATCGAAATTAGAGATCTCGTATTTTTCGATACACAGTTCAGAACGAAAATCATTCTAAAAAATTCCTGATCAAAATTCGTGATGATTTTATAAAAGTTTCATGAGTTGTAATGTTGGAGTCCAAATATGTCAAATGCCATCCAACAATTTGGGGTTTAATAATATTTTCTTGGACAAAGTAGTGGATTAAACCAAGCAAATTAGGAATTTAGGATGAAGTGGAGAAAGAATTATGAATTATCAAAAATGAAAAGTCAAAGGATTCACCTAAACAAAAGCCAATATAAACACAACCTCTCACAACATACAAAATATACATACTGCATTTCACTAAAAAATCAACATATCCTATCCTGAGATTCTACTTGCACCAAAACAAATGATCAATAAACATTATAACACTTGAGGCGTAAAAGAAAAAAAGAAGAATTCCATAAATCGATTTTAGAAAAACTTTTGACCTCTGTCGAGTCATCTTAGTCCTCCTCATCTACCACCGTTGTTCGATTGCAATGATCCATCCTTCATCAATTTCAAGCTGAGACTATTGAACCGCTCCCGTGAATACTGCCTTGATGCTTTCCTCCAATCTGTACCTGCCTTCATCATTGCAGTAAATTCCTCGTAACTTATCTGACCATCCTGCAAGGTTTACAAAAATGGAATTGAGTGTTGGATGTATTTCATGTACATAATCCGTATCGACTATATAGAGATTAGTGTAAAGTTTTTCACAGTTTAATGGAAAATGACAAACCTTATCTGTATCAACATCGTGCATGATGGCATTTATGACCTCTTCACTGGTGTCAACTTCATCGGCTAAGGCATCTCTTAGTTCCTCAATTTCAATATACCCACTTTGGTTCTGATCAAAGAATTGGAATGCTTTGTGAAGGTGCTCGTCATTGCCCATCTTTTTTAGGTGAACAGAAATAGCTACAAACTCTCCACAATCCAGATATCCGTCCTTATCGACATCGCCCTGTAAAACAAGCCTCAAATTACTTGGCTATCTACAAATTGCTGACAACTATTATAGAGAATTACCATCTCAGGAAAAAAAACATCAAAGCAAAAATAAAACATTCAGTAATGTTCTGAGGGAGGAGGTGTGAAAGTGAGTACGCAGTAGCAATAATGATTCTCAAAACAAGCACTTATATGGATCAGTTTTGTCGAGCTAGCAGCCAGAAACAGAGCCAAAAATTGGCTAAGGGTTCATTTGCCACTCAACTAATAATTTAAGACACCCACACTAATGAGAGCTTTTAGAAAATAAACTCACTGCAACCGAAGCATTTTGAAGTGCCGTCTAAAAGGAAACTACGATACACATTTTTGTTTCTATGGGCCTCCTACTCTAGACCATCCAAATAAAAGAGAATTTCAACATAACTTATTCCTAAACAGCCAGGTACTACTGTAGGGTAATACTTACAGCATCCATTAGAATTTGAAGATCCGCATCAGGGATCTGGTGCCCAAGCTTGTGCATTCCAACTCTCAGCTCATCGATGTTGACTTTGCCCCTATTTCCAGCATCCATCATGTGGAATCCCTCCTTGATACCAGCAACTTCCTCCACTGACAAATGCTGAGCAATTACCTGTTGGAATGTAATAATAAAAAACATAAACAAAAACAGGAGGTCATCTCCAAATGTCGATGAAATATACAGTACTTTTAGCTAAATAGACTTTTAGGACGTTACCTTAAGAGCTCTTTTCTTGAGCTTGTTCATTACGGAGAATTGTTTGAGCCTTGCCTTCACAGTTTCACCTAAGGAAACATTTGGAGCCTTTTTTGCATTTTGTAACCAAGGATGTTCTGCATTCAAGGAGAAAATGGCAGGAAATATTTGCATCAGACCATAATCAACTCTTAAAATGTTCAAAAATAGTTGTCCATTAGAAGCTTTAAAACATAAAATAGTGGTATTTCTTTAAAACTCAATATGTTACCTAGCACTTGCTGAGCAGTAAGTCGCCGCCTGGGATCAGGGTCAAGCATCTTCCTTACAAGGTCTTTTGCATTTTCAGAAACTTTAGGCCAAGGATCCCTTTTAAAATTTAAAACAGACCGAATAATTGCCTGTGCGACTCCCTGTTCAGTTTCTGCATAAACAAAGAATATAAATTCTGATGAGAATGACAGAAAAAATTATGGAAGTTTATGAATCCACAGTAAGATAAGAATGAGAGATGTAATCATAATTAGAGTCCTAGTGAGTTTTTATTTTACAAGAAAAAGAAAAGAGCAGAACAAAACTACAATAAAATGGACCCACGTTACAAAAGTAGGATAAATAATATGCTCACTTATAAATACAAAAAGAATTACTCAAATGATGTCTCAAATGAAAAGTGACAGATGAACTTTTTGAATGTTATGATACTTATTTGTTCAAGTGATATTACATTTTCAAGCAATGAGCCGAGGATGCATGATTCCATCAGCATCCTCATAGAAATATCCAAATAAACAACAATGTTTATATTGCAGGTTGTAGCGAACATTTGCCGCACTGTGACTTTTTTCCCGATCAAGAACAGGTCTATAACAACTTAAGGCATTTAAAGACTTTCCTTTTCTATTACTCCCAACTCTAGTCAGAAAAGATGGTCTTGAAAGCTATATGAGTTTAAAACTCTCATAGAGTATGTAACAGTTCACTTTAACAACAAAATTTACAAAACAAAAGCTAACCTGCCCAAAAAGGTGGGACACCACACAATAAGATATAAAGGATTACACCAGCACTCCAAACATCTACTTCTGGTCCATAATTCCGTTTAAGCACTTCAGGAGCCATGTAGTAAGGACTGCCAACTATCTCATTAAATTTTTCACCTGCAGAAATAAACGATTTCAGCAATAAATACTAAGTTGACACCCAGGGAAAAAATCTAAGAGAAGACATAATCAAATGTCATAGCCATCAACTGGAATTACCAGGCTTAAAGAAAACAGAGAGCCCAAAATCGATTGCCTTCAATGGTGCAGTTTCCTTCTTGTTCGCAAATAAAAAGTTCTCGGGTTTAAGATCCCGGTGCATAACTCCATGCTTGTGGCACATCTATAACAAAACATACACATTAAACTTATTAACCAAACACGATGCAAATACTTAGAATCTATGAGAAAGCAAAATACTGAGCCAGTCAAAAGACTGTTCCCAAAAAAAAACTCACAGAATAGCACATTAGTGCCGATCATGAAGTCCAGGGAATAAAATGTCACTTCTAATGCTCTTATGCTACTATTACTTCAGTTTATACATGACTAACACGAATGAAGCATACAAAATGGTAGCAATAGCATCCCAAATGGCATCCAGATTTAAGTATAAGAACCTCAATTGATTGAGTTTAGACAATATGCTATAAAGACAGTACCAATCATCACATAAAGCAAAATCAGGAGAGGGGATCCAGAATACAGAAAAAGGGAAAAAAAAATTCAAGATAAGATAAACCTTGCATTTCACCAAATATAATGATAACAAATCAACATCACAAATTGAAGAATTTAGAAATGAGAATCAACAGATAAAAGATGTAAATTTTCCAAGTCAACATTATTAAATATACAAAGATGATCATACAAACTTAATTACAAATTCATGACATTGGTGAATTCCATTATCTTCAAACATATAATTCAAATTCATACATAGACCTATTAAATTCCCAACATAGAAACAATGAAGCTTAATGTCAGATCTAATCAAAAAGAATAAAATATCAAAAGCCAAAACTAACAAAAACTCACCTGAACAACCTCAACAATGGTCTTGGTGACAGCAGCAGCAGCCCTCTCAGTGTAATGGCCTCTAGCCACAATCCTATCAAACAACTCACCACCTTCACAAAGCTCCATCACCAAATGGACAGCAGTATCATCCTCATATGTATCTTTTAAACGCACGATATTTTGATGCTTTGGCAAATGCCTCATGATTTCAACTTCTCTCCTAACATCTTCAATATCAATTGCAGTCCTCAACTTGCTCTTTGAAATACTTTTACAAGCAAATGTGTCACCGCTTTCTTTTTCCGTACACAAGTACGTGATCCCAAATTCTCCACGACCCAGCTCCCGACCCAGCTCGTACCTCTCCTCAATTTCACGGCCAGTGGGCTCCTTCAAAACGCAGAGTTTATGGCCACCGTTTCCGTGGTGATTTGCCCCCTGATCAGTTGAAAACGGGTTCAGTTTCTTCTTATTGGTCTTTTTCTTCGCATGATTGGCTTGCGTAGGAATCACACAGCAATTCCCCATAACGTTGAATCAACAAAAAGCTATTCTTCTCAAGCTTCTTGAATCTTTTCCTCAAAAGGGTATCAAAATTTGAAGCCAATTACGTTTCAAAACCAATCAAAAATTTAATCTTTTCAAGCCCAAAAAAACAGAAAGTAGGTTGTTTCAAGATCAATCAAAACAACAACAAAAACTCAAAAATCCAGCTACAAATTTCAAATTTTGATTGATACCCAGTTGTTAAAACAACGTATTCTCCTACAAAACACCTAAAGTTTTCTCTTTTCTGAAAAATGAAAATTCTGATTTTCCTGAGAAAGTGACAGAAAATGCAAGGGAAAATAAAGAAGATTGTATGGAAATGAAAGAGAAATTGAGAGAAGATATATAAAGGGGAAAGGAAAGGGAATGGGGATGAGAAGTGGAATTTTCTTGTAGACCTCTCTCTCTCCTAAACCCAACATTTGCTTTTCTCTCTCTAAAATTTTCTTCCCTACAATCTAGAGAGAGAAAATATGATGAGGCCTCTTTTGTTGTTTTCCTAAAATATCCAAAACAAACATCAAAAACATTTTTTTTCACAAAGTTGTGCTGGTCCTTCTAGAGGAGGTTCTGTTAGATTGTCCTCATTTATTGGTTTAATTTACATGTATTTGCCATTACAGTGCCGTTTTACCCAACTCAATTTACTGAAATGACGAAATTACCCTCTTGGGTAATTTTATTAATTTTTTTTAGTAGTAGAAATAAATTACATCTATTTTTAAATGAAAATTTTATGGTTAGTGAATTGACCAAATTTTGAAAAATTTAATCATATTTTAAGTATTTTTTATTTAAGTTCATATCTAAAGAAGATATTACGAGTATCAAATCAAAATTTAATAAATCGGGTTTTTCTAATATCTTGAAAATATTAACAAATGACACTTGAATTTATAGATAAGTTTTTCAAAACCCGCATTTGCCGACCCTAAAAATTTTCAAGGTTATACTCCAACTATAGTACATAAAGATTGGTTTTGGCAAGAGCGGATGCTAAATTGTATTCCAAGGATAGCTAATTTTTTCAGATAATATTTATCAACTAAATATTTTATTATTATTTTTCTAAAAAAATATATAAAAAAAAAATGAACTCGAGTTTGGGTATGTACAATCTATTCCTGATGTCGTCCATGATTCCGAAGCATATCTAATGCACATATTTTACATTGGGTTTCAAATATAATAAATCAAAATAAGTCTCGGCAAACTTGTGATTAGGCATGGCAGAAGGACCTATACCCGGCTCGGGTCGGCATGGACCCGCACGACCCGGGTCCGGGATTAAAAAATCTGGACCCGGGTCTTAAAAATTTGGACCTAGGTGAATTCGGATCCGGGTTTGCACGGGTCCGGCCCAGTTAGACTCGGGTCCGGAAAAAAAATTAAAATATAATGAAAAATACAAAATAATATATATATATATATATATATATAATAGAATATAATTAAAAAAATATAAAAGAATTGAAATAAAACTAGTAAAATTGACAAAATCCAAATATAAATATAAAATAATACAATTAAAAATTTTAAATTAAAAAAAAAATCGGGTATTCAGATCCGGACTGGGTAGACAGGGTCCGGACCCATGTAAATTTACCCGAGTCCAGAACCGGACCCGAGGTAACAAAATTACTTCCATATCCGGACCCGAATCCGACCACACCCGAATCCGGATCCAGATTTTCTCATCCGTACTTGTGATAGAACATAT
Organism: Zanthoxylum bungeanum; assembly: GCA_019454045.1. Taxonomy (NCBI): domain Eukaryota; kingdom Viridiplantae; phylum Streptophyta; class Magnoliopsida; order Sapindales; family Rutaceae; genus Zanthoxylum; species Zanthoxylum bungeanum. The sequence goes on along the minus strand of SKCR01025822.1, from coordinate 453,224 downwards.
TTTTGAGTTAAGCTTTGAGTATAATATTTGTTAGTCATGTCGTAAAATGGCAATGGAGAGCATCATTTTGACTATTTAGTGGCGACCTACGTTCAGCTAAAAGAATCTAACATTGCTAAACTAACCGGGTGTTCACAGGTTGGGTCGGATCGGATTTTTCTAATTTTTTTAATGACCCGATCGGGTCGGGTCAGTCAACCCGAAACCCAAAAATCGAGTATATGACCCGCGCGGGTCGGGTCGGGTCACCATAAAAATACAATAAATATAATATATATATATATATATATATATATATATACATTTCATTGATAAAATTTAACAAGACGGGTGAGTGCCTGAGATGGCAATGTGATTGGTAAATATCTAACTGATCTTGGGTTCGAATCTCTCCAACTACATTTTCGAACCTGGGAAGGTTAGAGAACTCAGTAAAGACTTTATCATTTCAGCTATGTTTGTTTGTGATAGAAGTTGTATTATTAAAAATATATATATTATAATTATTATATTATTTACATCGGGTCGGGTCAGACCCGAGTTTTCCAATCAAAACCCATGAACCGACCCGATATTTCGGGTCGGATCAAAATTGACCCGAATTTAAATTTCATAATTCTTAAACCGGGTCGAGTTGGATCGCGGGTTGACCCGACTCTATGAACACCCCTTAACACGTGCTATAATCGTTTTCGATGGATGTTATTTGGTGGTCTAGAGTTTACAATCTTATTTTAAGGTCATGTGTTTGAATCCAGTGAATGCGTTTTTTGTAAGAGCATGAGACAGCCGGAAATTTTATATTCCACTTAAGCTCAAAAATGATAATTCGGCGACGGAATTTCTAATGCTTTAATCGGGTTTTACATATGTTTTCTAGCTAGGTTTCAATTTTGATATTACGAATGTATCATGTGGTGTAATTTTTTTATAATATTGTATACTTTCATGCCCTCAAAAAAATTGAAAAACATGAAGAATAAGCTTGGCAATGTGGACCAAACTAAGCAAGCCCTACTACACTACCATGAATTGAAAACTTTGGTAGTTTTGAAACTCGTTGATTACCAATTGATATTGATGCACAAAAGCAATAACACCCGTCTCCCACTAAGCAATCTATCCATTTTTTGACTAAGAAATAATTATGATTCCAAAAGAAAAAAGAACAATATAAAGAGTGCCCCATCAATTATCTTTCATCTTTAAAGTGAAGGAAACACTTTTAGCCTTGGTGAAAACCTACTTGTAAATAATTTCCAATGATGCGAAACTCAGATCGGACCGGTTGAATTGGGATTCGGTCCAAGATTTGGTTCGAGTGATCCCAAAAAATCGGTTAGCAGTTGAACCGGTCAAAAAACTGTTGAACCGATCAGTTCAATCGTTGAATCGGTGATTCGGTCCAAGTTCAACAGATTTTTGGGTCTTTTTTATTTTTTATTATTAATTTTTATATATTTTTATAAAAATTAATAATAAAAAAATATAGTTAATTGATGACCCTGGATTGACCTTGGTTAAACCTCTATCTGATCTCTAACCGTTGACCCTCTCGTTATCTCGGATCGATGGAACAATTCAGGATTTAAAATACTGATAATTTCACTATCGTCATTATTAAATCCACTTTGGTCACATTAATGGCAACGCTATCTGTTCCAATTTAATGATTTATTGCATTAAGAGTATGTAAATAACAAATTCTTAATTAAAATGGACATTATAAAAAGATTTTTATTCGGTGCTGATGTGAGTTTTATACAAAATATTTTATAAACTATGATTCATAATTATTAAATTTCAATTATTTGTTGCTATTAATACATGTTGAGTTTTTTTATAATATTATTGAAAAAAAAAAACAACAAAAGAAGCACAATATGCACATATAACATTCGGTTATGATTGCTCTTAGCACCATAGTTTTTAGAAACGGATCAGACCGATTGATCGAATTGAGAATCGGACATGAGTCTGGTCCAAAAAAATCTTAAAAATCGATCTTGTAAAAAACGATCAAAATCTGCCAAAATCGTTGAACTGGCGAACCGGATTAGATTTGGACTCTTTTTCTTAAATAAAAAAAAGTTTCAAAACATATTTTAGTCCAAATAATTATAATTTTTTATATGTATTGTATAATTTTTATAATTGTATATTTTTTATATAATTTTTAATTTTAAATATATATATATATATATATATATATATGATGTCAGCGGATTCTATTCATTTTTTTTCCCAATGGTTCAATCAATTAAACTAACCTATGAAACTGCCAAATTGACAATGGCAGAAGTTGTAATAATGATGATGATAAGGGTCTTTTCTCGTAGTCGCATAGAAGCCGTCAAACTATCTACTTGTACGTTCAAAGGGTATATTCGTCATTTAATAATTTTTCAAAGATGCATGGAAAGCACAGCCACCTTTTAGTTGGACGGTCAAACTCGTCCAATTTTGACTTGGAAATTTTTAATTTTTGGATCCACTCGGTTAGTCGGTTACACACTTCAATAATTTCCACACTATACACATTAAATAATTAAATAATTAATATTAAATGTGCAATCAATTGTCATTTGAAATTACTTACTAAATTACCAAAATATATTGTTTTTTTTTTTTATCAATTTTTTTTTCCTTCAATTGTTGGAAATCACGCCGTCAAATTATCCCTTCCGGACTTAAATAGAGTAGGTAAAATCATTCGCTCTTATAAGAAATCCATTCAACTCAAGATCTCAATGTGAGATTCTGAACCCTACATCACCAAATCACGTGACTTATTTTTCCTTTACACCAAATAATATGAAATACTTTTTCTATATATCAAAAGATTTCGGAAAAACTTGAGTTGATTTTGACATAAATCAAAAATAAATATTTATATTTTATTAAATTTAATGAAATAATAATTTTAAATAAAATATTTTTTATTTGATTTGGGACCTAATAGGAGATATAAACGATAATTTTTTTCTTTATGGACTATGTAGATACGAATCTATTAGAAAATGATTTACTTAAACAAAGCTTAGCATAATAATTTTGAATTGGATAGGGTTAGGTTGACCAATGTGACAACATTTGATCAATTCTATATATGCAAATTAATTAATCTAGTTGAGTGTTTCCTAAAATTCCAATTAAATTATTTAGCTTTATGAAACAATAGTTAATTTATATACTTGACCAATGTAAATAATTATGTAGTGCCAACTGCCAAACCCTATGATATATGACAACCAAATCATTTAAAATATACAAATGAACGTGGATATTTTAACTATTATTTAATTTACGGATCAATATTTAATTTAATTGAATAAAGCCGAATCAAAACTAAATTAAACAGATTAATCGATCTAAAAAAATCGATTAATTTGATTTGATTTGTAAATTCGGGTCTGTTCAATAAATTTATGTGGCCCTTAAGATAGGTTTGGGTTGGGGCATGCGAATGGTCAAAATTGGCATTCACAAGATTGGTCCATGCCCTACTAATGTCACATATATAAAGCAACCATAATTTTTTTTTTTTTTTTTTTTGCATGTGGATGGTACCACATGGAAAATGTTACATGCCTATCACTTTTTTTTTAGGAATCGAAAATCCGTCATCAAATTATCCATTCCGAACTTTAACGGAGCAGGTAAAACCTTCGGCTGTCTCAGGTTCTTATAAAAACGCATTTTCTGGATTCAAATATATGACCTCAAAGTGAGATCTTGAACCCTATATCAGGTCACGTTCATGGGGACGTTGCATGCCTATCACGTTAATGCAATGGCAAACATTTTATATTTTATTTTTATGATGATCGAATCAAGACCCAACTTAGTCTTAATTAACTTCTCATGTGAAAGGTAAGAGGTAATGACAAATTATAGGTGATTATTATTGATCATGAACTTGATTGAAGGATTCAACTATTAAGAGACAACAAATAATGGACATATAAAATATGTATTTTCTTATCTTTTAACTTTTTCAATATCTTAATAACATAGAAACATCATTACTTTAGCATTTCTACATTGTATTTTATCTTCTTTTTTTTATTACAATACAACTCTACAGATATATAATCTGAAATCTACTGGAATATTGAATACAATATTTATAGCACATCCATAATTATACGCCTACTAAAGACTAAATATCTACTCCCACTCAAATATGGGGAGAATTCTACTCTCACTCTTTGAGATAATCTCTCAATTGAGAGATTTGGACTCCCTGTCATTGTATTTTATCTTTTAATACATTAGAATTCATTTTTTTTTTATCTTTTAGCTCGATCCGAAAGTTAATAATGTGCGAACGTCGGTATAAGAATAGTTATATACATATAATTCTTCTCTAGTATAAACGTTTTCATTTAATAAAATGATAAAAAAAAAAAACAAATTCTAATATATTTAAAGGAAAAAAAAACACATTTTTAATATGATATTTTTTTTATTTTAACAGACATCTATATTCTATAAAATGGGACGGCTTTACTTGAGAAATAATATCTACTCGGAAATTATATTTAAAGTTTGTCATGTAAATATATATAATTATATGTAGCAAGTCAATTAACACTGAGAAATATTCTCTCGAGTCTCCCTTGACTGGTTCTCAGGTTTACTAATAATCAACGTCTATAGCCACACCCAAAATGAATAAAAATTTTCCCGAGAAAACTAAAAGAAAGAAAATTATTAGGCAACGAGGACAAATTAATTTGACAACAAAGACAATGGAATTGATCATTTTTCTCTTTATCTTTTAGAGTAAAAAAAAAAATCAATCTAAATAATGCGAGTTTAATTTGTCCACAAAATTTTGAGTTCGTTCATTTTTTTCACCTGCAATTTAAATGTATTTATTTTTCTATTTTTATCATGTAAAAATGAAAAAAAAAAATTTAATTAAATGGATAATTTGTAAATTTTTTCCATTTTATCAGATAAAAAATCGTAAGTTAAAAAATAAACGATTTTAAAATTTTATGATAATTTATCTAATTAAAGACTAATCATCTTCCATGGTGGAGAATATTAGACAGTTCATATTATGTTTTATTTAATTGAACAGGTACAATTATATTTATAAAATACTGTCATGAGACCAACTACTTATATGATACGAATAATTTTAAAAGTGTGTCATATTATTAGAAAATAAAAAGATTCAATATTAATTTTGTATGTTTAACTTTATTCCATAATTTAAAACAAGTTGCCAAATATTGACAGAATAACAAAGGCTGGCCGAATGCAAATAAAAATAAAATAATTTGTAAGCTATAAACAAATATTAGGCACCACTTGAATCTGCCTTGATTGGACCCAAATTGAGCAAGGAAAATTAATTACTTAAACTAATATTTGAAAAAATAAAATAAAATAAAATAAACTACATTTGCCTATCCTAAATGAGTGTTCATATCACTTGAAATACAAATTTTATGATGTATAAGTATAATAATATTATTTACTGTCATATTAACTAACAAATTTGCATTATTGCTCAAGGAAATTTTATATTTTGGTCTCTTTTAAACATTATTTTTATTATTTGGGTCTCTGCTATTTTTGAACACTCTATTTTATTTTGGGAATTAAAACATTTGTTGACCTTAAAGACTATAAAGGGTTTAAATCCATTCTCGGATATCCTAACTTTTACTCCAAAATTCCATAGTTAATCGTGATAAAAAATTGCTTACATGAATATTTCATATTTAGATAATTAATAATCAATTAATATTTAATTTATTCAATTATTTATTACTATTACAATTGTAATCCTCCAATATTCGGCCCTAATGTGTATCAAATACACATTAAATATTTGTATATGTAATATTATGAATAATTCATATTAAACGAGTAGGTTTCATATTATGGGACTTTCTAAATTTAAGTATATTTATCATTGAATATATTATGTGTCCATAATTCACTCACTCGTAAACTACGATAACCACAGATAATCGCGTTGAACCATACTAGTCGAGGTCTAGGCATACAGTATTAGTCCATCCGTCGTAGGATATCCGAACTGTACCAGAGATTTAAATAAAACATCAAATCTATGTAGTGTACAATCCATATATGTCGCAATATGTTCATGATTTTTCAATCAATATTAAGAACTCACTTTCATAATGTACCGCGACCACATATTTTAAGATCACAAAGTGGACACCCGAATCCTGCACATATGACTGACAGATCCTCTATGGATACATCACAAGATATCATGAGCATCGGTCCATACCCAACGAACAAAATGAGATCTGGTCTAGATTGACTGGTGATGTGACTGTTATCAAAATGTAGAGGATCACTCATATACCCATGATGATATCTCTAAGTTAAAGGACCACATATGCTACTCGACTCGGGAAGATTCATATTGACATTAGTTTTGTTGAAATTAGATATATAATTCAACATAAGATGATTAATTATCAATGTAAAGATGATAGTCGCTTTGATAGTGTTTGGAAAATTATAAATTTACATGAACCGAAAAAAAGAGACGTGTCTTTAGTATGTAAAGTTATATACTTAATTTGAAACGAAAAGACATGTCTCTTGGATGAAGAATCATATATTTTGAAGGATTAACTGTATTGTTCATCTATATGTGTGTCATATTTGGACCCAAAAAAACATATACATAAGTTTAAAAACACTTTATGTTGTTCTTCATCTTTTATACAAAGTTATCAAGCAAGTATTCAAGTAGTATTGACTTGCATACTTGATTTGTTTGGTTGTATTTCGGAGTAAATTTGATTTCATCATTATCAACATAAAGTAAAAGTAATTTATAATTTGGATCTAAAGTTCTAAGAGATAATGTAAATATTTTCATTCATTCAGAAAAAAACATGACATTAGAGACCCGGGTCCGGTCGGCCCCGGGTCCCGATCCGGTCGGCCCCGGGTCCCGATCCGGGTAAATATATCCGGGTCCAGACTCGGGTCTATCCGTTATGGACCCAGGTCTACCCGGTCCGGATACCTGGTTCACTATTTTTTTTTATTTTTTTATTTTTAATTTTATATTTATATTTGGATTTTGTCATTTTAATTAATTTTATTTCAATTCTTTTATATTTTTTAAATTATATTCTATTATATATTTTTTTATATTTATACATATTATTTTGTACTTTTCATTATTTTTTAATTTTTTTAATTTTTTTCCAAACCCGGGTCTATCCGGACCGGACCCGTACGAATCTGGGGTCCAGATCCGGATACAGCCGGGTCCGAATTTTAAAGATCCGGGTCCCTTTTTTAATCCCGGACCCAAATCGTCCGGGTCCACGCAGACCTAATGTCTCATTATATTTTAGAAATCATCTACCATTAACATCACCTCACACAGTTCATCATCTTTACAACCCGCATATAACATTGGATTGTCATCTTTTTTTTTTTTTGAAATATTGGAAATCCCGTTATCAAATCACTCAACCCAGAATTAAGCATAACAGATAAAATCTCTAATTATCTCATACATCTCCTGAACTCGAATTCAAAAACTAACAACTAAATACTAAATCCTTTTTACCCCAAACCAGGCAATTCTCATCTTAAAATAAAATAAAATAAAAAGGGAAAGAACAAAAAGAGAGAAGCTTCATAGCACCTCACAAAAACGAAAAAATAAAATCTGGTCTTGTCTACATTGTTCCGTGAATTGAATGCGACGCAAAATCTATAACTTTTCCTTAAATCAACTCCTTTTTTTTTTTAAAATGATTTCTTTGGGTTTTTTTTTTTCAGTACAAAGTTTCTTATTTTTTAACACTCACTCTATTCTTTATACCTTCACCTCAACACAAAGAAAACTTGGAATCTTTTTAATTAATTTGACTATTTATTTTTGTATGAATACATACATGCAAACACAACCGATCAAAGCTTAAATCTTTTGTTTCTTTAAGCAAGTTTTTTTTTCTTTTTGCCTCCTTACTCAGGTGGTTTTTGAAATAATTGGAAATCCTACCGTCAAATCATCATTTCCAAGCTTAAATGGAGTAGGTAAAATCTCCGACTGTTCTATACTCTTATGAGAAATACTCCTTATATTCAAATCAGGATGGTCCGATCATGAACCATACACCACCCAGTCATGTCCCTCGGGAACCAAATAATTGTTGGAAAATGCTTATGAATAAGCATTTTGAGGCACAATTTCAAGCATGGTCCACTTCGTGTTAGTGGTTTTATTGAATGATTCGGATACTCCTCCGTGAGTAGTTCGAAATGGTATATTCATATGCTTAAAATGGTGCTTGGTGAATGAGAAATTGTTGCTCAAGTTCACCCATTGGTGTTGGAAAATAAAGAAAAGTAAGCTTGTCCCATATGGGAAAGCTATAGAGGGAATATTATGCTTATATATGATTGATCATATGTAGATGGGTAAGAGTTGTAAGGATAGAGGCTCTCTCTACGTGCGCGGGGGGGGGGGTGCAAATCAAATCCGAATCAAGCTTGGCTCGTGTGCACCTGCGTACACGAATGCCGGACCAAATTGTGCGGGCTCGGCCCAGCCAATTTTTGCAAGCCTCTCATTTTTTCCAAGCCTTTTGAAGTTCCATAACACTCAAATTAACTATATCAATTAATTTAGTGGTTACTTCAAATGAAAGGTCTCCCACTAATGTGTTTTAATTGGTGTGTTTATTTTGTTTTAAGTAATGATGACTGTTTTCGTTTTTCATTAGAGAGAAGCTAGAAACAAAAATTTGCTTTGCTGTTTTTCTGTTGAAAGAGTTCGAATACATCTTGGTTCGTTTGAAGACGATTCTGGTGGTGCCCATTGTCGCTTATTTCCGTTGCATCCTGGGAAACAAACGTCTCGCGTTCTACTGCACCATTTCGGTAGGGGACGAATTTATTTTAAGGAGATTGTTGCCGCATCAACAAGCCTCGGAATTCTTTCCACTGCCTTCGTTCCTGATCTGTGCCTACCGTTCACTGTTTACTGTTGTCCTTTCATTTTATTATTACTTCTGTATTGTTGATTATTGTAACAACTGTGTTGTATTTACTGTTGTTCAAATTCCTTTGTAAGGACACAGTAACAAAACAAATTACTTGTAATAGTCTTAAAACAAATTCGACTCTGTGGATATGGAAAACAGTCCAAACACAGTACATCCGAATATGGCAGCCTCTTCGGCTGGCCAGATATATTGTGGCAGCCCCCGTGGCTGGCCAAAGTGCAGTGGCAGCCTCTTCGGCTGGCCAACTTGCTTCAGCCTCTCTGAGCTTAATATGGCAGCCGCTGTGGCTAGCCAAGGTGTTGCAGCCTCTGTGGCTAGACAACCTGTTGGACATGTGAGCCATGTCAATACTGCTGCAGAAAAACCTGAAAAATTCAGTGGACAGAATTTTAAACGGTGGCAACAGAAAATGTTTTTCTACTTGACCACTTTGAACCTTGCGAGGTTTCTAAAGGAAGATGCTCCTGAACCCGTGGAGGGTGAGATTGATATCCAAGTGATCAGTGCGATCGATGCTTGGAAACATTCTGAATTCCTATGTAGGATTATGTGTGCTAAATGGGCTGAGTGATTCCTTGTACAGTGTGTATGCCGGGATGAGGATGAAAACAGAAAAGGGCTTTGGGAATCTTTAGACCGAAAATATAAAACTGAGGATGCCGGTACTAAGAAATTTGTCGTAGGCCGTTTCCTAGATTTTAAGATGATTGATTCCAAAACTGTGTTAAGTCAAGTACAAGAATTGCAAATTATTCTAGCAGAAATTCATGCTGAGGGGATGGTGAATGGTTTAAGTGAAACATTCCAAGTAGCCTCGATAATTGAAAAACTACCACCTGGTTGGAAAGATTTCAAGAATTATCTAAAGCATAAGCGAAAAGAAATGAGCATTGAAGACTTGGTTCTTAAGCTTAGAATTGAGGAAGATTACAGAGTATCTGACAAGAGGGGAATAACTCATGAGGCCAAAGTAAATGTGTTGAACATGGCCATAAGAACAAGAACCTCAAGAAAAAAGGGTCAAAAATGGGCCCTCAAGGAGGAGTTTCCAAGAAATTCAAATTTCAAGGAAAATGCTTCAATGTGACAAAATGGGTCACAAGTCTTCTGAGTGCAGACTGCCGAAGAAGAAAAAGAATCAAGAGGCTAATGTGATGGAAAACATGACTCAAGATGTTTCAGACATTAACCTTCTCTGTGTGTGGTTTCTGAGGTGAATCTGGTGGGTTCTAACCCAAGAGAGTGGTGGATTGACACTGGTGCCACTCGACATGTGTGCTCGGACAAGAGCATGTTTTCTTCATTTGAGCCTACTGGTAATGGGGAAAAATTATACATGGGCAATTCAGCAACATCTGAGATTGAAGGTCAAGGCAAGGTGATTCTGAAGATGACCTCTGGGAAAGAGTTGACTTTGAACAATGTTCTGTATGTACCAGAAATACGGAAGAATCTTGTGTCTGGATCACTTCTGAACAAGCATGGATTCCGGATGGTGTTCGAGTCTGATAAAGTAGTTTTAACTAAAAATGGGATGTATGTGGGAAAAGGGTATGTAACTGATGGGCTCTTTAAGCTCAATGTAATGGTTGTTAAACCTAAGAATATCAATAAAGCTAGTTCTTCTGCTTATATTGTTGAGTACTCTAATCTATGGCATGGTAGATTAGGACATGTTAATTTTAATTCATTACGGAAATTAATTAACATGAACCACATTCCAAATTTTAAAATTGATAACAAACATAAGTGTGATACTTGTGTTGAGGCAAAACTAACTAGATCATCTTTTCATAGTATTGAAAGAAACTCTGAACCACTTGATCTTATTCATACCGATGTATGTGATTTTAATTCAATACAATCGAGAGGCGGTAATAAATATTTTTTTACCTTTATTGATGATTGCACTAGATTTTGCTATGTGTATTTGATGAAAAGCAAGGACGAAGCTATATAGAGAAATTTGTTCTCTATAAGAATGAAGTTGAGAATCAACTGAACAAAAGAATTAAGGAGTTGAGAAGTGATCGTGGTGGTGAGTATGTTTTTCCTTTTGAATCACTTTGTGAACAAATGGAATCATACATCAAACCACAGCTCCTTATTCACCTCAATCCAATGGGATTGCAGAACGGAAGAATCGTACCTTGAAAGAGATGATGAACGCTATGTTAATCAGCTCTGGTTTACCTCAGAATATGTGGGGAGAAGCTGTTTTATCAGCTAATTACCTTTTAAATAAGGTACCACGGAAAGATGCAGGGAAAACTCCTTATGAGATGTGGAAAGGAAGAGTATCTTCCTACAAATTTCTACGAGTGTGGGGGTGTCTTGCCAAGGTAGTTATTCCTCCACCTAAAAAGGTGAAGATAGGACCAAAAACTGTTGATTGTATTTTCATAGGATATGCACATAACAGTAATGCTTATCGATTTCTTGTGCATGAGTCTAATACCAGATATTCACCAGAATACGATAATGGAGTCGAGGAATGCATCCTTTTTCGAATACGTTTTTCCTTGTAAAACTAATTCGAATTCAAATGTACATAAACGGGTACATGAGACTATTATTGAAGATAGTCAGGACCGAGAACAAATAAATGTTCCAGAGGATCAACAAGTTGTTGAACTTGAACCAAGACGTAGCAAAAGAGCTAGAACGAAAAATCATTTGGTCCAGATTTTCTGACATTTTTGCTAGAAAATGATCCTCAAAGCTATAACGAAGCTGTAGCTGTAAGCTGTAAGGCTGCTATGGTGCTTTGTGGAAGGATGCCATCAATAGTGAAATTGAATCCATCTTACAAAATCACACCTGGGAGTTAGTGGATCTTCCTCCAGGATGTAAACCTTTAGGGTCCAAGTGGATTTTCAAAAAGAAAATAAAGGCAGATGGATCAATTGATAAGTACAAAGCAAGACTTGTAATTAAGGTTACAGACAACGTGAAGGTCTTGATTACTTTGATACTTATTCTCCTGTAACGAGAATAAATTCCATAAGGATGATAATAGCGATTGCAGCTCTGCGCAATCTTGAGGTACATCAGATGGATGTGAAAACAGCCTTTCTAAATGGAGATTTAGATGAAGAAATTTACATGGAACAACCTGAAGGCTTTATAGCTCCAGGACAAGAAAATAAAGTCTGTAAGTTGGTTAAATCCTTGTATGGATTAAAACAAGCTCCAAAACAGTGGCATAAAAAATTTGATGACACCATGTTAGCAAATGGTTTCAAAATCAATGAGTGTGATAAATGCATTTATGTCAGAGAGACAGAAGTTGGCTATGTCATTTTATGTCTCTACGTTGATGACATATTGATTGTCGGGAGTAATGTTAAAATGGTGAAATCTACCAAGAATATGCTGAAATCCAAGTTTGACATGAAAGACATGGGTCTAGCAGATGTCATTCTGGGAATAAAGGTCTCGAGAAGTCCTGATGGACTTATTCTTGATCAGTCGCACTATGTGGATAAGATTCTTGGTAAATTCAACAATGATGATTCTGATGTGGCTAGAACTCCTTTAGATGTGAGTCTACACCTAATGAAGAATAGGGGAGATGGTATATCTCAAGTAGAATACTCTAGAGTGATCGGGAGTTTGATGTATCTATCGAGTTGTACAAGACCTGATATAGCCTGTACAGTAAACAAGCTCAGCAGATATACGAGTAATCCAGGGGTTGATCACTGGAAAGCAATAGTGAGAGTACTTAGGTACTTACGTTTTACTCGTAATTATGGGTTGCACTATCATAGATATCCAGCCACTGTAGTCGAAGGATACAGTGATGCTAATTGGATATCTGACATGAAAGACTCAAAGTCTACTAGTGGCTATGTGTTTACACTAGCAGGTGCAGCTATATCATGGAAATCCTCCAAACAGACCGTGATAGCCAGATCTACAATGGAATCAGAATTCATTGCATTAGACAAGTGTGCTGAAGAAGCAGAATGGCTTCGAAATTTTCTAGAGGATATTCCAAGTTGGCCAAAGCCAGTGCCAGCAATTTGCATTCATTGCGATAGTCAATCTGCAATTGGAAGGGCACATAACAATATGTATAATGGTAAGTCTAGACATATTCGTCGTAGACACAATACCGTTAGACAAATACTCTCTACTGGAGTTATTTCGATTGATTATGTAAAGTCAAAGGATAACATTGCGGATCCGCTAACCAAAGGGTTAAATAGAGAGTTGGTTGTGAAATCATCGAGGGGAATGGGACTAAACCCCATTAGATAAATGTTTATTACGAAGGAAAACCCAACCTTATTGACTGGAGATCCCAAGATCTAGGTTCAATGGGAAAACCTACTCGTAAAAGACATAATTGGTTCACTGTGGGGGGGTTTACCCTCAAGTCCATTCCTATGGTGAAATGAAATAGTGATGCTCGTATGAATTGAGGTTAAGCAAAGGCTTTTAATGATTCTTATGCGTCGGGAAACCGAGCAGAGTATTACGAGATGCTCTTAAATAAGAAATCACCTATGTGAGAGAGAAGTGGGGCCGCTTCAAAGGGAATTGTACGGGGCTCAATTCTTAGAAACTCTTGCAGAACCAGGTTGATGTTCATGGCCAAAATGAACATAATAATGAGAACTCAGATGTGTTAGGTTAAATTTCTGTGTGATATATATATTCTCCATTTACATTAACGGCAGTACAGTTCAATGACATCGCGTCCACTGTCAGCCAATAAATGAGATATATTTTCACAAGGGAAGGTTCAAAGGCTGAGGCCTACCTATCCTATGCAGGTGTTGAACCGTTGAACTCTTCTAGGTCAAAATAAAATGTTTTATAAAATAATTTTATTCGACGTGTTCGCCAATTTCATTCATGTGGGGGATTGGGATTGTTGGAAAATGCTTATGAATAAGCATTTTGAGGCACAATTTCAAGCATGGTCCACTTCGTGTTAGTGGTTGTTATTGAATGATTCGGATACTCCTCCGTGAGTAGTTCGAAATGGTATATTCATATGCTTAAAATGGTGCTTGGGTGAATGAGAAATTGTTGCTCAAAGTTCACCCATTGGTGTTGGAAAATAAAGAAAAGTAAGCTTGTCCCATATGGGAAAGCTATAGAGGGAATATTATGCTTATATATGATTGCTCATATGTAGATGGGTAAGAGTTGTAAGGATAGAGGCTCTCTCTACGTGGGGGGGGGGGGGGGGGTGCAAATCAAATCCGAATCAAGCTTGGCTCGTGTGCACCCGCGTGTCCTGCGTACACGAATGCCGGACCAAATTGTGCGGGCTCGGCCCAGCCAATTTTTGCAAGCCTCTTCATTTTTTCCAAGCCTTTTGAAGTTCCATAACACTCAAATTAACTATATCAATTAATTTAGTGGTTACTTCAAATGAAAGGTCTCCCACTAATGTGTTTTAATTGGTGTGTTTATTTTGTTTTAAGTAATTGACTGTTTTCGTTTTTCATTAGAGAGAAGCTAGAAACAAAATTTGCTTTGCTGTTTTTCTGTTGAAAGAGTTCGAATACATCTTGGTTCGTTTGAAGACGATTCTGGTGGTGCCCATTGTCGCTTATTTCCGTTGCATCCTGGGAAACAAACGTCTCGCGTTCTACTGCACCATTTCGGTAGGGGACGAATTTATTTTAAGGAGATTGTTGCCGCATCAACAAGCCTCGGAATTCTTTCCACTGCCTTCGTTCCTGATCTGTGCCTACCGTTCACTGTTTACTGTTGTCCTTTCATTTTATTATTACTTCTGTATTGTTGATTATTGTAACACCTGTGTGTATTTACTGTTGTTCAAATTCCTTTGTAAGGACACAGTAACAAAACAAATTACTTGTAATAATAATAACATGGCATGTCTTTCTGTTTTACTGCTGTCTTCCTTTTTCTTTTCTTTTTTTTTTTTAAAAAATAATTTTTATTGCATTGGTTTGGTAGTCAATGGTGGGCTTGATCAATATATTTTAGCTAGTTTTTTTTCAATCGTTTGTTCTTGTTTTCTAAAATTGTATGGTTTATGAATTTTTTTTGTTTTGTTTTGATATGAGTAATTATTTTGGGCTTCCGGGTTTTTATTTTTGGACTGTATTTTGATGTTATGATGCTCAAGTTTGGATTTTTGCTTACAGTTTTGTTAATATGAACGTGTTTTTATTTTTTTGGTTTAATGTAATCTATGCACTTTATGACCCTTCAAGCTTGTATATAAATGATAACTGCTAAATCCAGGATCCACGTATCTACTTTTGATTTGATGATATTTTTGTATCACCATGTTTTATTGATCAGGCTGAATCCTGTATTGGATGTCAGAGATTCTCCATGGATAGCTTTTGATTAGGTCCCCAATGGGGTGTGGCTTGGTGGTGTAGGATCTACGATCTCACCTTGAGGTTCTGGGTTCGAATCCAGGGGGTGCACTTCTTGTAAGAGCCTAAGACAGCCGGTGGTTTTACCTGTGCCGCGGCCAGAATGGTGGTTGTTTGGTGCCGGTTTCCATCGTTTCAAAAAAAAAAAAAAAAAAAAAGTTAAGATTTATGACAAATGTACTGGCAACTGGTGAGCTTGTAGCTCAAATGACTGCCTTTGGTTTGGACAATGCAAAAGAAATGGTAATTAAGATTAAGAAAACTTTTATTTATTTAATTTTATTATTAGTTTAAAGTTACTCTTTTTAAGTGACACAGAAGACAGATTAATGTGTTTGGTTTGTTTAATTATTGGTAGCTGGTAGGGGCTGAGGTTGTTGCCTGGAGTAAAGTTATGATAGGCAAGGTTGAAAAACCAGTTGTTATTAGTGATCCTTCTGGGGTAGGTGTTGAAGACAGCCAGTGTGCTGCCTGGCATGCTTTCCACCGAAAGCATGAAGCTGCCTGGAAGCAGCTGTTGCAAACTGTCAAAAACGTGTGCTACAGTGCACGCGTTTTTGACAGTATAAAAGAGCCTCAAAACCATTGTTATTAGCGTCCCAAAGTGTATAAGCTTCAAGTAGAAAGCTTGAGAGAGTGTGAGGTTTTTTGTTAAGTTTCTAGTTGTAAACTTTGTGTATTATTCTTGATAGTAATAATATTGATTTCGGTTTTTCCTCAAATACACTCTAAAGTGATCGGTGAATCACAACAAGTGGTATCAGAGCCAGGTTCTTCATTGGGATCGAAAAACCGAAGAACGGAGTTTGGTTCGGAAAATTCGAGTTCCGGAAAAGTTGTCAAAAATTCATTTTGAGGGTACCAACAGCTAGTTCACGTCGAGACGAGCACGGTGGTATTTTCCGGCGACCGAACCGACGTCTACAGCCTCCGCACGCGCCGCACTCGCCAGGCAGAGCACTCCCACGCGCCGCCACTCGCAGACACGCGCCCCACGCGCGCTGAAGGTTGAAGACGATCCGCGTGGCCGCCACGTCAGCGCCACGTCACGCCCAGTCAGCGCACAGTCAGCGCCCAGTCAGCGCTTCGTCAGCGCCCAGTCAGCAGACACGTCATCCGCCACGTCATCTGCCACGTCAGCGCCACGTCATCTGCCACGTCAGCAATCCGGTCCCACACTGCCACGTCAGCGCCACGTCAGCAGACTGGTAAATTTCATTTAGCCCCCTGAAGTTTTGAAATTTACAGTTTTGCCCCAGAACTTTTAGGAATTTACAAATCAGCCCCTGTGTCGGATTTAGACCAACGAAGTGTCTATTCCACCATTTTCGACCGTTCCGGACGCAACGGTGACCTCGGATTTGTGAAATTCAGTCCCGATTTTAGGGTATTCCCATTTTAAAATTTAAAACTTAAAATGGAGTTGGAGGATTCTCATTCTGGTGCAATGATTAAACTGGCTGCAACTAATTACTCCCTCTGGAGACCTCGGATGATAGATTTCTTGCATTG
The DNA here is from genome assembly GCA_019454045.1 of Zanthoxylum bungeanum. Lineage (NCBI taxonomy): Eukaryota > Viridiplantae > Streptophyta > Magnoliopsida > Sapindales > Rutaceae > Zanthoxylum > Zanthoxylum bungeanum. The sequence continues at coordinate 436,303 of SKCR01025822.1, read as the reverse complement.
CAAAGATTTGTTTGATGTCATCGAGTTGAAGGGAGTGAAACCAGAGTCTGTTAAGGAGTATGACTGGAATAAACTCAACAACAGAACTTTGGGTCAGATAAGGCAGTGGATCGGTCACAGTGTCTTCCACCATGTAGCACAGGATTCAGATGCTTACAAGATGTGGATAAAGCTGGAAGACATGTTTCAGGCCAAGACAGCTCGGAATAAAGCCCTGTTAATGAGGCGTTTGGTGAACCTGAAGCTACGGAGTGGAACTTCCGTTGCAGAACACACCAACGAGTTCCAGAGCCTGGTGAATCAGCTGTCTGCAGTAGACATGCAGCTGGGAGATGAAGTACAAGCCCTCTTACTACTCAGTTCCCTTCCTGATAGCTGGGAGACATTGGTGGTTACTCTCAGCAATTCCGCTCCAGGAGGTAAAGTTACCATGCCTATGGTAAAAGATGCCCTGTCGAATGAGGAGTCCAGGAGAAAAGATGTTGGCTCAGAACAGACAGAAGCCTTCGTCACAGAGACTCGAGGAAGACATCAAGGAAGAGACGGAGAGAGAGGCAGAAGCACAACCAGGGGTAGATCCTCAGATGGAAGGAAGCCTATCTATAAGTGCTACCATTGTGGCATTGTAGGCCACCTAAAGAAGAATTGCCGAAAACTGCAACGAGAGCAAAGAGAAGGCAATCACCAGCCGAAGAATGACGAAGGAGAGACACTGGTCGTTGTCCAAGCAGATGTAGCAATATGCTCCATACAGGAAGAGACATGCCTTCACAACGCAACCCAAGATGTTGAGTGGGTGGTAGATACTGCAGCATCCTACCACGTCACTCCTCACAGAGATTACTTCACAACCTACAAAGCGGGAGACTTTGGAGCAGTGAAGATGGGAAATATCAGTTCCTCTGGGATAGTAGGAATTGGTGATATTCAGTTGCAGACAAATGTCGGGTGTACATTGATCTTGAAGGATGTCCTACATGTTCCAGAACTTCGGCTGAATATACTCTCGGGGATAGCTCTTGACAAACAGGGCTATGAAAATCACTTCAGAAATGGCACATGGAGAATGAAAAAAGGTGTCATGATTGTCGCCCGAGGACATGCTTGCGGCGCACTATACAAGACTCATGTGAAGATTTGTGCAGACAGCCTCAAAGTAGCTGAAAAAGAGGCTTCTCAAAATCTGTGGAACCGGAGACTCAGACACATGAGTGGGAGAGGGTTGTCTACCCTTAACAAGAAGGAGCTTACCAATGATGCTGCACGAGGTCCTTGCAACCACTACTCAATTGGTAAGCAACGCAGAGTCTCATTTAATTTCTCTTCAGAGAGAAGATCAGAGTTGCTCAGTCTGGTGCACTCTGATGTTTGTGGTCCCTTGGAGGTTGATTCATTGGGCGGTAACAAGTATTTTCTGACTTTCATCGATGATGCTTCACGGAAAATCTGGGTGTATTTCCTCAAGACGAAGGATCAGGTCCTAGATCAATTCAAGCTGTTCCACGCCATGGTAGAGCATGAAACAGGGAAGAAGCTGAAGTGCCTTCGCACAGACGATGAAGGCAAGTACAGTTCCAGAGAGTTCGGAGCCTACTGCTGGAGACACAGGATTCGACATGAGAGAACTGTTCCATACACAACACAACATAATGGTGTCGCTGCAAGCATGAACCGCACCATTATAGAGAAAGTCAGAGGAATGATCAGTATGGCTAAGCTGCCAAAGCCATTCTGGGGAGAAGCTGTTCGTGCTGCCTGTTACCTGATAAACAGATCACCAACTGAACCGCTGAACTTGGAGATTCCGGAGAAAGTGTGGTCTGGTAAGAATCCCTCCTACACTCACCCTAGAGTATTCGGTTGTTTAGCCGTTGTATATGTATCCAATGAGCTCAGGGAGAAGCTCGATGCAAGGATAACTCCATGTATATTCCTAGGCCATGGAGATGAAGAATTTGGATACAGACTATGAGATCCGAAGGAAAAGATGGTCATCAGAAGCCAGGAAGTAGAGTTTCTCGAAGACCAGACAATTGAAGACATTGAAAAGCCCAGAATGTCTTCCAAATCCAGTGCCAACAGAAATCCAGACTCAGCACCAGCACAATTGGCCACAGATAGGGTGCACGAGGAAATTCCAGAAGCAGAACCAGAGGAGGCAAAAGAAGATGTTGAGCAGGGGGAGACACAGCCTGTTCCATCGGAGATTACAGAAGAAAGTGTTGAGCAGGGGGAGCCGCAACCTACTCCACTAGAAGCTGCAAGATCATTCACAGAGATGGATGATGATAGACCTCCTTAAACCAGTGGACCTCAGACAAGAAGATCTGAGCGAGGCAGGATTCCATCAACCAGATATCCGGGATCCGAATATATTATGCTTACTGATGTGGGGGAGCCAGAGAGTTTCCCAAAGGCAAGAAGGCACTGAGGAACAAATGGGTGAAGAAATATGGCAACAGAAGATTACTGTGCAGAGACATAATAGAAGATTACTATGCAGAGACATAGCAGGAGAATACTGTACAGAGATGCAGTGAAGTGTGCTGTGCAGAGACACAGCCGACATGATGATGATCGAGACAAGCTAGAGTTGTGCAGAGACATAACCAGGATAGCTGTCAGATGATACAGAGAACTACGATCGGCTTGATCCCAACTCGGGGTACGTAGGCAGTCATACAGATGCAGCCAAGGGAGGATCCTTTGAAGGATCCGTTATTTTGGATGATAATGGTCGGCTAAGATTTTGTGGAAATCTTCACCGAGGGGGAGATTTGTTGAAGACAGCCAGTGTGCTGCCTGGCATGCTTTCCACCGAAAGCATGAAGCTGCCTGGAAGCAGCTGTTGCAAACTGTCAAAAACGAGTGCTACAGTGCACGCGTTTTTGACAGTATAAAAGAGCCTCAAAACCATTGTTATTAGCGTCCCAAAGTGTATAAGCTTCAAGTAGAAAGCTTGAGAGAGTGTGAGGTTTTTTGTTAAGTTTCTAGTTGTAAACTTTGTGTATTATTCTTGATAGTAATAATATTGATTTCGGTTTTTCCTCAAATACACTCTAAAGTGATCGGTGAATCACAACAGTAGGTAAGGGTATGCTGATATCGATGCTCGCGAATCTCCGCGAGCCACGCAACCCGTGCGCCAAGGGCCATGGAGAAGGATGGTGTGCATTATCGAAAAATTATATTATGTTTCGGGTGTATATGTCATTTCTCTCACAATAGCTGAGTCATACAACTGTGTGAGACTCAGCTGCTGTGAGAGAGATGATATATACATCCGAAACATAATATATTATCTCGTGCATTACCACTTCATTGCGCGAAGTGTTATGGAGAGAGAAATAAAAGATGGTAAATTCCTCGAGTTTGTGTTTGTACATGGAAATTTATATGGCACCAGTATTGAATCTGTTGAGGCGGTAGCAGATGATTCATTGTAGAGATGTATACTTGACATTGATGTTCAAGTGATGTGTCTTGGTGGTGTAGTGTTCAAGATTTAACATTGAGGTCTTGGGTTCGAATTCAGATGGCGCGCTTCTTGTAAGAATCTGAGACAGTCGGATATTTTACATGTGCCGTGGCCCAGAATGAATAATGTTGGTGGTGAGATTTTCAACGTTTCCAAAAAAAAAAAACAACTCGGAAATGCCAAGGAAGAGATTGAGCAAGGGAAATCCTCCGGCATCTTTGATCATATTTTGTATAATGATAATCTTAAACAGTGTTACGACAACCCTAAGGTAACCGGGACATGGTCCAAGGTCCGGTCCGGTTTGGGTAATTTCTTTAGTTCGATTATTAGTTGATTTCACCCCTAATCTGTCGACCCGACCTGTTCAATCGGTGACCTTATATCGGTCTCACTAATTTCAGCCCCTTTTTTTTGTTATTTTTGATATTAAATAAAATAATTAATTATTTAATTTTCATACCCACGTGTCCCAACTCTCAAGTGCCTAAGTGTATAATAGATATTTATGGTGAAATATTTAATCCAAAGTTAGATTTTTCGCTTTAATTTATTTCTTATCAATTTTAAAATACAAGACTTTCATAGCCTTACTCCATCATTAAATATTACTTACTTTTTTTTTGTGTGTGTTTTTCTTTTGTTTTCTTTTTAAATAATGTTTTTCAGATGGTTTCATTAACCAATGCTAAAACAACAACCAATGACGAAAACTTTCCAAATTGCAGCGTTTCAGCATGACATGGCTTCGAAAACTGGTTGCATTTTTAATAGCTTTCCCTGTTTTGTACTTACTCCTATTGATTGGCAGAGATAAAAGTGTCCCGGTTAAGATTCCGGTTCGGTTAGGGTTTCTACCCTAGCCGAACCGGTTGGAATCGGTTTGAATTTATATTATAATTTTTTTTTAGATAAAAATTTTATTTGTAATTTAATGTTATAATTTTAAATTCATAATTTTAAATTATATTGATTTATCAATCTCAGTTTTTTATTTTCAAAAAAAAAAAAACAGATGGAACCGGAACCACACAAAGTGGAACCGAACCGAACCGCTGGCCGGGTCTAGTATAGGGCTCAGGATCTCACATTGAGATCATGAATTCGAATCATAGAATATGTTTCTTGAAAGAACCCGAGACAATCAGGATTTAACCTGCTTCGCTTAAACCTTAACGGTGAGATTTCCAACAATTTTTTTTAAAAAAATGTTGGTAAGTTCGTTGCTTGTTTGGATAATTTTCAAGACACACACATATATTACATTAATGTTTTGACGAAAAAAATTAAGATAAAAAATAACATTTACATTTATAAGTTATTGATAAAATATTTTCAAATAACTCTTCTAATATTAATATTATTTATTATTTATTAACTCATTTAGCTATAATTAGTATTAATTGAAATTTTTTTTATTATGAATTGTTAGATTTGTTATTTGGAAACAGTCTAAAGTTAATGTTAATTACAACATTTTTGAATTTATTCATTTTTTATCATATTATTATTTATATATATATAAATATATAAAAATAACAATAATTTATAAACAACCCCAAATTGACACCCTGTCTGAACTCTAACGATTCACTCTCTACTCATCCCGAGTTGATAAACCAGGCCGGATTTTAAAAAATTACTTCAAATAGATGTTAAAAATATCTAAATATATGTCATTTAAGCTCCCAAAGGGATAGAATTGCCAGCTGACCATTCTGTATCAAAAGTTGAAAACAAAATCATAATAAACTGTGGGATTGCAGAAGGAAATGCTTAAAGAACTTGTAAGCTGTTGTTGTTGGTGTTTCTTCTTCTTCTTCTTTATTTATTTTATTATTATTATTTTGTGGATGCATTGGATCATGTACTAACCAATATGGCAATATCTATATGCAGAATACAGAATTGTTTATACAGTCTATTCATTTTCAGATGGTTTAAATCCGCTCAACGATAAGTCAAGTTAATAGTTCATGTCGTGATTCTCTGATCACTGAAATTTTTTTTTTAATTATATTACTACAAGAACAAAATCTTTACAAGTGTTTAAACTCTACAAAAAACTCAACTCTCTAAGTTTTCTTACCTTGAAGCTTATTATTTGGGATGGTTTGAGCTCTCAATTAGCTTTCTATTGCATTGAAACTCAAGTTCACTATTACAACTACTCAATTAAGGAATCTAAAGTTATTATGGTGTTTTGCACCATTTTCAAAAGATGTTGCATCATTGTCAAAAAACGTGATCTCAATATTTGACAATGGTGGCATTGTGCTCTCCAGCTGCATCTGAAACAATTGTCATCTGACAGTTATCCCGACAATGTCTCTGCACAGCTATAGCTTGTCCCGAGTAACCACATTTCTTAACATGTCGAATGGATTCTCATCTGTATGGATCTTCACTAGTCTCAGCTGTTGTTGATCCATCACATCGCGTATTCAATGATAGCGAATGTGCTTCATCTGTAAATGATATATTGAGTTTTTGCTCAAGTCCAGTGCACTCTTACTGTCACAATGTATCTTGTATTATGTCTGCTTGATCGCTAATTCTTAGAAAAAATGATTTAACCATAACATTTCCTTTCATGCTTTCGCTGCTGCAATATACCCATATTCGGTTGTGGATAATGTAATACATATATACAATCTTGACTACCATGACACACATCCCCCTATAAAAGTGTAAAGAAAATTTGATATAGGTTTTCTACAATCAAGATCTCTTACCAGATATGAATATGTATAGCCTTCTAAGATTGGATCAAATCCATGTAGCACAGACATAACTTTGATGTACCATTGAGATACCCGAGAATCCATTTGACTGCCTCACAATGTTGTTTTACTGGATTAGAAAAAACGGCTCACTACACCCACTGAGATTATTGGACCTGCTTAGAGATCGAGATAAAAGCAATATTAATTAAATAAATAATTAAAGATATAATGATTTACATGATTCGACACTTGACCTAAGTCAGAGAAAATCATAGCGATTTCATTACTTTTGAGAATGATTACAATGAAACAAGTCCGTCCTTTGATTGAATCTTTTCTTCTATTTTTAGGTATTTAATTAAAGGTGGTTTCTTTCACTCTCTTCTTTATGGGATCACGGGCTTGGAAGTTCGAGATGTTTTTGGAGTAATTTCTCCTGGTGGTTATTGATTTGACAGTCGAGGCAATTAAAAGAGAAATTAATAAAGCCGATTCGTTAAGGATTACCTCATTTTGCTAATCTCATTACCTCGGACGATTTCGATTCGATTTCGGTTCAATAATTATTAAAATAAATGTAAAATATTTTTAAAAAAAATTTATAATTAGATATTATTATTAAGTAAATATAATAAAAAGGTATTTATTTGAATTTTAATATATAAAATTAACAACTTAAATTAAAAATAAAATAAATATCTTGAACTTTAAAAAAATATTTATTTGAATTTAAATTTTATTCTATTAATACTGGAATTGAAACGATTCGACTAGAATGGAAACCCTACCCGAACGATACGAAACCAATTCCGCAATCAGAATCGGACAATTCATTTCGATTCAATATCGATTCCGAATTAAAACCGTAACCGAATCTATCTTCGCGTCTAAACAATTTCAGCTTTCGGTGTTTTTCAAGTAAATCCAAACTGGGATTACAGATGCAATGTAACTGCTACCACTGAAAAAAAGAAAAAAAAATCCTGAAAAGTTGACTTTACTTTTTTGTAGGAAAAAAAAATTAATACGTGTGATGAGTCACAAATTTGTCGGAAAGATTTCCAGGTTATTGAATACAGAAACGACACACGTGACTTTTTCCAAAGTTAAGAAACCGCGTGAGTACGTTTGACGGACACGTATCATCGATAATTTTTTAATATTTTAATATATATGATAAAATATTTTTAAATTATTATATGGATAATATATGATACCGTCAATATTGTTGCAATATAAAATTTTTCTAGAACTCAACAATTCATGTTATCTTTGGCAAATATTACTTTAAAATAAATTTTTTAAACAAAAAATAGTAAGAAATAATTTTTTGATGTGACAAGTAATAGTGACGGGTACGGATGATAAAATCCGGATTCAGAAGTATTTTTATTAGGACCCAGGTCTACCGGTCCGGATCCGGATATCCGTTTTTTTTATTTTATTATTTTATATTTATATTTGTATTTTTTTTAATTTTATTAGTTTTATTTAAATTCTTTTATATTTTTAATTATATTATACTTATATACATATTATTTTGTATTTTTTTATATTATATTCTAATTTTTTTCGGACATGTGTCTATCCGGGCTGGACCCGTGCTATCCCGGGTCCTAATTTATTAAACATGTGTTCGGATATTTTAATCACGGACCCGGGTCTTCCGGATCTATGCGGATCCTAGCCGGATCCTGGTAAATTTGACACCCCTAGTTACGTGTTACTACTATCTAAGAATCATTAACATGTATAATCGAATTCAATATAATTACTATTTATTGATATCTTGATATATTTTAATATGAAAAAATATTATTATGTTATTACATCTTTTAATAATTTTTCTAATCATGATAACGGTTATGAGCAGCAATGGGCTCGGGCCCAGCCCATGAGCCCTTATTAATTATTAAAAGCTATTTTTTTATGCACTAAAAATTATTTAATTATTATATTACCTTTTTTTCTGTAAGTGAAACGTGGACGGTGGTGACCAGCCCATTTGTCTAAATTTTGACCAAAAAGTATCTCTCAGATTGGGCCGAATAGAATTTGATCTTATATGATTGATGCCATCAAATCAACAAGAACATGACAAGTGTCCATGATGTTGATTAAAATGGCCCCACTTTGGTCCCCTTGATGGGGTGCCAATTTTACTCAGACTGGAGTTTCCATGTCATTATTCTCCCACAAAGAATGAAGATGAAGAGTTCATTTTCAATAATTTTAAGAGATATTTTTTAGTAATATTTTATTGATATTCTTATTTTAAATAATTATATATTATAGTTTCTCTTCAAAATATATAATTATTTAAAGCAGGAATGTCATTATAATATCATAAAAAAAAATATCCTCATAAAAATGTCCGTCAATTTTAACATCATGAAAATGAGAAATGTTATTTTTTCCTTCGTCATTTTTCCTTTGTGGGTATTTCTATTTCTCTTTAAACAAATTTATAATTTATTTTATAAAATTTGTTGTATTTTCTAGGGGAGAATTTGATGATAGCTCAATAAATAAATAAATAAATAAAGTGATTATAAATTATGCAATTTTATTCGCATGGACCCTAAGATTAAGATCATGTTTGGATTGATAAAAGGGGATAAAATAGAGTGAAGTGTAACTTGAATTTTTTTTTTTAAATATTATTTTGTTAGATGTAAGATGATGAAATATAATGGAAATGAATAGAATGAAGTGTAATAAAAATAAGTCTTAAGCCATTGAAATTCAAAAAATTGGAAGGTTTGTAATGGAACATAACTTGAAAAAAATAACATTATCTGTAAAGACGTACAAATTTATCCCTTATAACATATTTGTCTTCTTTGTTTGTATATTTTAAAAAAGTATAATTATTTTTAAAATCTATATAGTTACAGTGCATTCCATTATTATTTTGTATTTACCAAACAATATTTAGAATATTACATTATAAATATCTCTTTTTTTTATATACAAATCTATGGTACATTTATTCTCCATTCTATGATAATTTATCGTCTTTCATTCATCCAAACACAACTTAAAGTGGTTTGACCTCTATATAATTTTAATTTTTTTTTCCATTTTAAGAGTTTCTTAATTTTAATTTTAATATTTTATGATTTGATCCCTCTAAATTATTAATTTTTATTATTTAGCCCTTATAGTTTTATCTCTAGTTCTGCCCGCCCATGCTTAGATGTCCAAAAATAAAAATAAAATAGGGACCATATTCTTATATAAAGGCAAAATACAAAGTGATTATGTTCATCAAAATAGGACCTTGTATTTCACGTCCAAATCAAAGGGCATCATGACAAAATTGACTTATATTTATGACCAAAATAACAAAAATACAAAACAAAACAAAACAATTGCTTTATAAATGAATCTTATCTTTTAAAAAATTGAGAGGAAAAGAGAAGCATTTTAGAGAGCATTTTTAAAAAAATATATATATTCTAAAATAATAATAACGCTTTGGGGTACTCAAAATACCTTTTTGTGGTAGTTTTGGCCTCGGTTAGTGTTAGGGTTTTGGGCGAAGACCGCGGCGGAGGCATTGTTCGAGTGAAATTGTAATTTTAAAATTTTTTAAATTAATGAATAAATTATTCAATATCAAATATGAATAATTTATTCATATTTTATCTAAACATATTTATTCGATATCAAATAACGACATAAATAGTTATGAAACGTTGCGAAACTTTTACGAAAATATTTTTCCGCAAAATGGCATAAAACGCGTTTTTGACCGAATCGACTACCCAATACACATGAGGGCTGCCCAGGTCAGCCCTAATAGTATTATGGCAATTCATGGGCTGTCCGAACAGTGACAAACTCAATGTTTGGACAGCCATCACCCGGTTGGCGCAAAAGTCACCTGGTAACACCGTTTTTTATCGTTTTCGCTTATTTTAACTCCGAAACAATTTTCGAAAATTGTTCCAACACCCAAAACACATCCAATACATTTATAAGACATCATTTTCATCATCAAAATATCAGATATTCCAGATCTGATCTGGATGTAAAACCAATCCATTTTTCATGCTTAAACCCAATTTTATCAACATTAATCATATTAATCTATACTTCTTTTTTTTTTTTTTTTTTTTGAAATCGTTGGAAACCCCGCCACCAAACCACCCATTTTGGGCCGCGGCGCAGGTAAAACCCCCGGCTGCCCCAGGCTCTTACAAGAAGTTGCACCCACTGGATTCGAACCCAGAACCTCAAGGTGAGATTCTGGACCCTTCACCACCAAGCCACACCCCTTGGGGGCCATATTAATCTATACACAAATTCAAGTCACCACCTATGAAGCACTCAAGAACAATTCTAGGTATTACAAGAGTGGTCACAACACTCTAGAATGGCAACATATCATCAAATGATAAAGTTGAATCAATATTACAATAATATCACTCAATTTCACTTCACACATGCAATATGCCTCCAATTCCATCTTCCAAATCAAAAACACCCAAATTCTAAAGTAAAGAAGAAACCCTAGAATCCATCTAGATAATCAAGAATAAGAAACATGTTTTTCAAGCTTAAGGGGATTGAAGATTACCTTTAATCTCTAATTTTCTAAAGCTTTTCTTGATTTTTTTCTTCATTTTCTTTCATGAATCATCAAGCCAAGTTGAGAGTGTTTTGAAAGGAGGTAGAATCGGCCATAAGCTTCCCTTGGAAGCAAAAGAATTTTTTTTCAAAAAAAAAGAGAGAGAGATGACCGACTCTAGATGGCCATTTTGGTCATTTTACAAAATTAAATCAATTAATCAAATAAAAATTTGTGTTAACAAATCATATTTGCACACATAAATTTAATTAAATCATGTCATGTGTCACCAATAATAATTTAACATTTTTCATAACACTTGTGAAAAATTTATCAATTAATTATTCAAATATTTAACATTTAAATATCAAAATAATTAATTAATTTAATTATTATTATATATGTATTTTTATTTACATTAAATAACAAATACATATATTAATAGCATGTGTCAAAATCTCATTTGAGAATTAATTAATGTGTATCTAATCGAATTATGTATCAAATACAAATACACAATAATTGCGATTGACAAAAAATGCACATATGCATGTGTTTTTGTTTTAACTGATTAAATTATACGAATTAACTCATTTAATCCGGTGAAGTATTATGAATAATATGTATTATTCATAACTTGTTGCCCAAGTGCTCAACGAGTACACTTCATATTGTGGGACTCTCTAAGTTTAGGTTTATCCGTCACGAAATTCAATTTCGTGTCCATAATTCACCCACTCATGAATTATGATGACTACGGATAATCTCGGTAAATTATGCAAGTCAAGATCATTGCATACATATAATCTCTCCGTCACATGCTATCCATATTATACCTGGGATATAGATAAAAACGTCAAATCATTTTGGTATAATATAGTCGACTTTCATTTTACGATCTCTAAATAAAACTCGGAACAAGCTTCTGAAGTTATACCACGGCCATTGATTTACTAAATCGTAAACACGTGTAGGATGCATATGTCATATACACATGACTGACAGATTCTATTTTGATACACACATGATATCATAAGTATCGGTTCACACCCAATGAACAGGCGGAGGTCTGATTATGAATAGATCGGTGACGTGACTGTCATCAAAGTGTGGAGGATAACTCATATATCCACAGTGGTATCTCAATTCGAATGACCACTATGCTCGCTCAACTCGAGAAGATTCATATTAATGTTGGTGTACCATCTATTAGGAAATCTTCAGTGAGTCGTTCAGTGTTTATCAAATAAACACCTACATGTCTATATGAGTCTCCCGAGACTCATGGTTAATTGGGATAAACCATCGGACCAAGTCACGATATACGACATGTACTGGTCTTAGCGGATTTTACTAACCGACATGTGTTAGTAAATCTTGACCAGGAACTTTATTTAATAATATATATCTAATAGTGCGCTTCCTAATGTCAATTACAAACTACGTTGTAACTGCGCACTACATTGCAAATCCTAATGTCTTTGTCTAATATACACATATCACTAAATCAGATTTGGTTTCAATGTAATCGTAATTAGATATATAATCGCAATTAGATCGAATATGTGTATATAAGACAAGAGGTGCTACCATTAAATAAGTAATATTATGACAAATTTAATTGCTCGTATTCATGAATCATACATAAATACGATTCGGATTGACACTCCGAGTACAAACTCTAACAGTTAGAATATTATAAATAAAGTTTGCGGATAAATATATATATTTTTTGAAATGTTGGAAATCCCGCCACTAAATTATTTGACCCGGATTTAAGCGGAATAGGTAGAACCCTTGCTCCAAACTCTTACAAGGAAATGTATCCATTGGCTCGAATTTAAAATCTGACAACCAAGTCTTAAACACTTTACCATTAAGTCACACTCTTTGAGGGCAAATAAATATATAATTGTTAAGTTTCAAAATACTTTTTATTTATGAAATAGCTTTGGAATAAAAGCATTTTTTTTTCCTTTTTGAATAATAAAGGTTGGGCGCAGAGTACTATTTAATTAGCGATTTTGAATATATTATGATGAGATTTTAAATATTTTTAATTTTTATAAATATTTTTAGTATAATTTTATATACTCCTATATGAACCTTAAGTCACCGACTAAATTTATGGAAAAAAGTAATTTTAATAAAGAGAGATGAGAATAATTATTCTAATATTTTTATCACAAGATCCGCATTTTTTGTGAGTTTAGCATATATTTAGGTATTGATATTGTAAATGCTTCGATTTTCTTAATGGTTTAAAAGAGACAATTGTTTTACTTATACTTAATATTTATGTCTTATTTGTTTGTCTCTCGGTTTTCAAATAATATTTTTAACTCATTGTGTTAGAGTTAATAGTTAGAGTATGCATAATGAGGCACAATAAATAATAAAAAACTTATGAAATAAAAAATTTGTAGAAATAATTTAAAATAAAATAGAAAAATAATAATATATATGAAATCCAAAAATTTGGTTAGGTTTTGGGCTGCTATTATTTAGGTTTCTTATTTTAATAGGAGATTATATTTTTATATTATAATAGAATTTTTATTTTAATACTTTATTATTTTAATTTATTATTTAATAATAAAATATTAGTTGTAGAGATTAGGTTCAACGTATATTTTTTTTATTTTAATAGAAGATTATAATATATCGTCTTATTATAATAGGTAATAAAAAATTAACCGTTGAGATTAAGTGTCATGTAACACGATGAGAAAGTTTAAAAATATTTAACATATATATATATATATATATATATATATATATATAATATATATATATATATATATATATATATATATATATATATATTGTTGGGTTTCTAGGTTAGTCCCAAAATCAATTCAAGCATAGAAACATTTGTGAATACTCAAAAAAAGTATGACGGAATCATACTTACAATGATCGGTTTTTGCGATGCGAGGAATAACAAAACTTTTCTTCCTCCAAGGTGCTCTCGGCAATGGCCCTCTTTGTGTTCCAATGATTTTCGGTCATCCCTCCAAGTGTGCTCCAAGCTCCAAGCTTTGCAAATGGTGATTCCATACTCAAGGGTTTGTTTCCCTATCACCTTTGGATGACTCTTCATGTGCTAGCATTGGAAAATTTGCCACAAATTTTCCATTCCATCTTTGTAATTTTCGACCTTACCAAGAAATAAAGAAAATGGCCCTTGGCCGATTATGTGAGAGAGAGAGAGAGGAGAGTGTGTGTTGTGTATTTGGTTTTCAAAAAACCTAATACCAAAAAATCCAAAGTCAAAAGTCTTTTAGGTATTTGCTTTACAAAAGCAAATTGGAGGGAAAAGAGTAATAACTACTTTCAACCACTTCAATCACCAAAAAGGTGACAATCATCACATCACTCAAAGTGATGTGACTTTATATCACTTGAATGACTAAAAATTTGACGCTTGATGTGACTTGTGGGCCGCACTTGAATTTGAAATGCGAGTGAGCCCGCAAACACTTCCGGGCTCAGGTTCGCTAATTCCGAATTAACGAATTTTCTGTTGCGACGTAATTAAATCAAATTTAATTAAATAATTATGCCTAACAAAATTACTATTCACGTCGCTAACGAATTAATTATAAATTAACTCGTTCGCCCAAATTAAAATCTAATTTTAATTCCGCATCGAAATCCAATTTCGTATAATATATCGAATATATTATTTTATCGATTAATTCCAAATTAATCGTTCTCTCTCTTTAAATAATATTTTATCCCAGATAAAATATCTCCGTAATTAATCCCAGATTAATTTTCTCTCTCTTATAATTAATCACAGATTAATAAAGTGCGAGTCATACGTCATCGGTGAATCTTCGGGAAGCGACCCATGAGATCCCCGAATATGTTGGCAGTAAATCCGGTCGTCGAACTATCCGAACACGTATGTACCTAGTACTACATTTTTACTCATTTACAATACATGATTGGCTTCTAGCAAAGCACCGTGCCTACCAAATTCACCATAAATATTCTTAAAGGAATATGTGATATATATCAGGCGTAGTATACGTATTATTGGGTATTACGATCCAGTATCGGATGTCACGTGCAAGGCCTGAGGCTGGAATTGTGTCTGCCCCGTACGAAGCACATATTGGATCTCTGATAACTAGTCTATATAATCGTATAAACATGACCTAGTCATAATATCCCGATAGCTGCAGCATAAAAGATAACCAGTTTCGTATCCTACGTGATCATCATCTCCACTATGACTGGAGTGATACTTTCATCTTGACATCACACTCAATACACTACGATTCTCAATATACCAATAAGAGGCGTACACAGAACATGTTAAAGCCCTGGACGACCAAAACCAAAGTATATTGATTGTCGCAAGTATTAGCGGTGCAAGTCTCAGGTTAAGACCAAATACACCTACCCTTATTCGGACTTCCATAGACACATAGTCATACTACCAATGGAATTCCGAGGGGTCTATTTAGAGCGAAGCTTTTCCCGTACCATCGGTAAACACAACCTCCTATTAAACTTGAATGAGTATCAAATACCCAGATATATGAGAACTATGTCGTTATGCTCCCACAACGCGCACAAGTGCAATACTAGTCTTTTACGCATTATCGATGTCCAATCTCGATAATACTCTAACTAGGACATTTAATGATTAAACATTCGTGGATTGATACTGTCTCATATCATCTCAATCTAGAACTAATCATATGGACCTTTTATCATTTATACATCTAGGTAATCCAATTACAAATGATAAAAGGGCAATTTCATTTGTTACATAGTTAATTTGTACAACAACACCATGATCTGTACAAATAGTGATGCCATGGGTCATAATTGTCCAATATATATATATATATAATTTGTCGGATTATCTAAGATATTATTAAAAAATTAATCGGATAATATAATATGTTTTATAATTGTAATATGGTTCTTATTTAATATATTTATTAATTTAATAGTATTTTTTTAATTATAATATGATAGTATAATATGTTTACTTATTATAATATAGTTTTTATAAAATTATAATATGTATTTTTATTTAATAAAAAAATAATTGTAAATATATTTTAATTCTATAATTTAATAATAAAAAATTAATTCTAGAACTTAACTGTAGAGATTAAGTGCCACATATTTTTTTTTATTTTAATGAGAGAATATAATGTGTTTTATTATTATAATAAGTTTCTTTATTTAATTTTATAATTTAATAATAATAAATAAAAATATTAATTAATTAAATTAATAGATTTCTTACTTTAATAGTAGATTATGTTTTTATATTGTAATAAGTTTCTTTTATTAATAATTTATTATTTTAATATTATAATTTAATAATACAAATAATTATAGAGATATTTTAATTTTATAATTTAATAAAAAAATTTAATTGTAAATATTATGTCAGTTGTAGATAATTGAATAGTGTTTTTTTAATAGGATAAAATAATATATTTTCTTATTATAATATAATTCTTATAAAATTATAATATATAATTTTACTTAATAAATTTAATCATTTAATTTAAAATTTTAATAGAAAATCGTCACGTGCCGAAGCATGTTAAAAAGTTAAACATAAATAAATAATAAATATAATTAATATTAACTTCGATTAAATATTAGTTTTTGTCAGTCCTGATTCGAGACCAATGTGCACAATTAATAATTTGATAAATTTATAATATGAAAATTTTATAGATTAATAATAAACTAATTTGTAATCCAATTCACATGATATGTGTATAAAACTTCCATAAAATAAAATTCTAATGTTGCTTTTCTATTCTTGTAATCGATCTTGACTTGTATCTCACTTCTAATTTTTTATTGTGAGATGATTAATATTCCACATTAAATTATCCGAAAATCAGAATATTATAATATTTATTAAATTATCAATTTTCCACTTGTTGTTATAAAAATATATAAAAAGTGAATCATTTTTTCTATCCGATTGAAAGAAAATATAAAATTTAACCTTTAAATATGGAAATTGATACGCTTTTGAAATTTTGAGTGGAAAATAAAATTTTTAAAAATATGATGATATTTTCAAACTTTCTCCTAATTTAATTTATTGTGGAAATTAGATAATCTCTCTCTTTTTAAATTATGACAAAATACCAATGTCTACCAAATTAATCAATATAATTAATTATTATAGATGAAACATTATTTCAAATCGTGATCGATTAGGGATCTCGAATTCCATTCGAGATTCAGAATTTTTAGATAAAAATTCAGGATTCAATATAAAAAAATCATATCCAGCCTCAAACTAATTTTTTATTTATTACGAAACTTTATCTTAAATCCTAACTAATTTTTCTAAATCGAAATAAAAAATCATTTAAAATCTCGTATCGAATTAAATAATAATTCAAAACTATTTTGCCATCTTATTTTTTTAGTGTAATTTATTAATGTTGATGGGTCAATTTATGTAGTCTATGTCATGTAGATAGCAATCCAAGTCATTTTTCTAATTTTGTGGGTCAAGATTTGATTTTTGCCATTATAAGGTCAATCACTAAATTTGGATTGAGGATTGAGGACATGTGAGATGTAGAATTGAGTTCAAATATACCCCTTTTTAAATTTATCTTTTTAAATTGACTATTTGGGGAAATAAAAAAAAAATAGAAAATAGAAAATAGTTTTATTTCATACACATAATAGTTGTAATTTTCATCTATAAAATAAATTTTAAGGATAATTTATGTTTATCATTATATCTTTTAATTATCTTCAACCCACCATTGATGTATTCAAAATATTAATTCATTCTATTTTTCTACTTAAAATATTAGAATAACCGAAGATCGGGTTGAATAAAATTTTTACAGATCTTTGTGTTTTAAAAATAGTCAAAATATCTAAAAATAAAATATATATTTTGTTGGATATCTTTAAAGCTACCTGACCAACTCAATTAACGAATCGATTTTTTTAATATCAATATTAATGAAATTCCATTCAAATTTTGTTCAATTTTTTTATGGCATAAAATACAAAATAAAAAATTAAATCCATAGTTTTACTAATTATTAAATAAAATCCCAAAAATAAAATGATCACTTAATGGTATGCTTAACACACACAAATCTATCCTCAAAATTTAATATAATTATATTTGATCTCTCTCTCTCTCTTTTTTCCAATTATCTTTTAGTCATATAGTTGGATTAGGTGGGTGCATTGTGCCTAAAAAGGGCAAAAAAGATATTTTTCACTTTTATTTTTTATTTTTTAATTTTTTAAATAGTTATTGATTTAGCTCTGATTTCCATTTAAGAAATATTTCATTCCCATGTTTGTTTTCTAATAAAATAAGGGTGGTAACATGATGACAAAAAAATATCCCAAATGATATCTTAAAAAAAAGAAGGCTTGGATGCAAATTACAAAATTAACAAATTAAGAGGTGGTAATTTGAGTTAAAATTCGTTTATTTGTTCGATTCGATTCGCTTTAAAGATAATACGAATTTGAAAAATGAATTTGTTTAATAAATGAGTCAATTCGATTCGATTCGTTAATACGAATTGAAGCACATTGATTCGTTTATGATTTGTTTTATTAATTTTTATACTAGTTATTATTAATTTTCAATTAAAATTCGAGAAATTATGGCTAATTATTATATAAAAAATAATATTGTTGATATTTGGTGATATATTTTTAGTAAATATATTAATTATATATTTCATATGTATATATTTATGAAAAATTAATGTAAATAAATTACGGTCAATTAGATTATTGAATAATATCATAACTAAATGAATATTGGTATTCGATTAGTTTAATAAACAAATCGAATACGAATCCTGATATTATAATTCGTTTAATAAATGAATCGAATACGATTTAATTTATTTAAGATTCGATACAAATTCGATTCGTTGATTCATTTTATCGCCCCCTATCACTATACTCAAATTCGAATGAGCTCCCACATTCATTATTGAGATGATAAATGGGCTAAAATCATGGTCTCGTTTTAACTTTCAATTTTTTTTTTAAACATATGAATATAATTTATAATAGAGGTGAAAAAATGAATTAACGAATTAAATTTGTATTGAATCCTAAATGAATCGAATCAAAGTATGATTGATTCGTATACGATTCGTTTATTAAACGAATTATAAGAGAATCGAAAGATGTAATAAATGATTTTAAAAATTGTACAAATTCACTATTAAATAATAATACATTAGCATACATATTAAATAATAAAAAAAATAATTTTATTATTTAATTATTGATTGATGATATTAAATAATTGTTTAATTTTATTTCATTTACTAGTATTATTATTTATTTTTGCGTTGGGTGATCCTTTTCTTTTTCTTCTTTGTGATTTGACTATTTAACAATTAACTAAAATTGACTCCTGCCCTCAAGTCCGCTCTAAGTTACACTGGAAACTGGCTTTTATTGGCGGATTCCAGTCTTCTATTAAATCCAGTTTAATCCATCTCGCGCCCGCTCTCGGTAACCGGCACCTCCAGTCACCTCTTTCGCCTTACCTAACCGGTCGCCCTTCGTATCTTTCCACCTCCCCAACCGGTTCCCTATAACTTCTAAACTTTTGTCTAGATTTTTTCACTTATGTCGTCTGGTTAACAGAACCAATAAACACAACCCACGTGGCATATTCTTGTGGGATGGATTTGTCTTTCTAGAGTCTTCCATGGGCATTTCCGGAATGATAGTGGATAAGTTCAGAGATAAACAAATTAATTAATGCCACGTTAGCACGTTCTATTTTTTTTAATTATTATAATCCACATTTATTACCCTATATTATCTATTCGAACTCTAAATACATACATATTATAATATTTTTCAGAAATCTACTATAACGCCGTTTGAATTTTTTATTCTCTATTTATCGAAATACAACTCGAATTTTTTTAACCCATTGTGGTACTTTTATTATTCAAAAAATTTAAAACACCGGATTTGCCCTTATCAAATTTAATTTTCATCTGAGATGATGAATTTGGGTTGAATTTCAATAAAATTTTGACTACAAGATGAGGTTAAATTATTATTACACAGCAATCTAGGTTGTCGTTTATGTGCTACCCTTCACTTACATAAACTCGACCAATCGCTGCCTGCCACCTCCGCGTATCAAACAAGAGGTGATACTAAAATGACATATTTATCCCTATATCTTAGCGGACAAATGACGTGGCATGATATGACTGGTGATTTAAAATGGGGATGATCAATTTTAAATCAGACGAACGATTTTTCTCAGTGCGCTTGTTTTTAATAATTCTCTCTTTCATTATTCTATCGGATAGGCGATTTTATTTTTTAAAAAAACCTGAAAACAAATATAAAATAAAAGAATAATAACATTTAAGTCCCTATTTTTCTATATTTTATTAAATACTAACGGAATTTATCCATTTATATCATGTAAGTCCCTAGAATTTTAAATGATTGTTTGATATGGTTTTACAGTCTTACCAACGATTATAAGCTTTTTAAATATTGAAAACTCATTATTAGTGGTATTTAATTGTAACTAAACTAAGAATTTTGTAGAATTAAAAAAGCTACTTCATTTATAAGAGGCGAAGCTCGAATTTTGTATTTTTAAAATCAAATATTATAAATCCTTTTCAAATGGTTAAATAATGCTTAATATTTATTATTTTTATATAATTTTCATTGCAATTCTTTCATTTTTTAATCATATATTTTTTACTAAAAGCTTCAAATTAACAACTATACAATTTGTGTGTGTGTTTTTTTTTTAATTTATAAAATTTGTTTCTCCAATATAAGATTTTACTCGAATAAAAGGTATTTTAATCATTTTATCAGCTGTCGGGATTTATCGACTGCAAATGGAAAACCTATGTCCTTTCCTGTAAAATCATAACAATTAGGGACCAGATCGTTATTACCCCAATAAAATAAAATAAAAAGTTTTTTATTTTTTTATTTTTTTCATTTTTTCATTTTATTTTGTGTTCCTGAAAGAAAGAAAGCAGAACCTACATAGGAGGAATCAGTCAGTAGAGATGATGGAAAGAAGAAGAAGCTCCTAACTTGACCTTCACATCTCTTCTTCATCACTTCACTTTATTTTCTCTCTATCAAACTCTAATCACTTCTCTAACTAGATCTGCATCTGCAACTCTCTTTGTGTTAGCTGGTAAAATTTTCTCAAAGGAAGGATCTTCTGGTTTGATTCTTTCTTCACTTGTGATTTCGTATACATAGTTGTTGATTATAATGAGTTTTTTTAATAACATTTCAGAAGATCTTTGATGGGTTTGTGTTGTTTTTTTTGTTTACTTTTTAATGGATGTGAAAGAAGTTGCTCTGAATCAGATCTTTAATGGTTGTGAAAGAGACTTTATTTTTAATCTGTATTTGGTTTGTTATGTGATTCTTGATTTGTTTGTGTTTGTGTTTGAGTCTTAATGTGATGATTTTGACTTTCTTAGTTTTGATTTTTTTTTTTCTTTCTTAATCGATTTTAGTAACTTGCATCAAGTAAGCTGATTAGTGTTTAGGCTGAATCTGAAACTTTGACAGTAGCACAATTTTGACTTTCTTAGAAATTTTTGCCTGAATAATTTTCTTTTCCTGTTTTTAGGTTGAATCTGATTACTGATTTATCATATTTGTGTGTTGTGGTTACCCACTTCAGTAGTATATTACATGATAACAAATTTAGTTTATGTATGCATTTGGGTACTGTCAATTATAATTAATTTGTCTTAATCTATAAGTGGGTATTACCAATCCAAAATTTTTATTTTACCACTTATACTTCATTTAAGGGTAACAACCCAATCAATATTATAAGATTGTTTTTGGAAAGTTCTTATGCTGGGTTGGGAACTTGGTTTCTTTTTGTTGTTCATCTGGATTTGGGTTATGTTGGCTGTTTATATTATTGTTTATTCACAGGTAGGTTCTAATGGATGATTATGTTCAATTTCAGCTAGGTTTTTTTGCAAATGAAAGCATGTGCTGTGGTCCTGAGCGGTTAAATTCCATACCGTCTTCTACATCATCTCGTATTTCTTTTGACGAAAGTAGACCTGCCAACATAGATATGAATCACTTGACAGTTGAGACTGATGATACTTTTGCGAGCTTGCTTGAGCTTGCGGCTAATAATGATGTTGAGGGCTTCAAACGCTCTATTGACTGTGACCCATCCAGTGTTCATGAGATTGGATTGTGGTATGGTCGGCAGAAGGGCTCAAAGCATATGGTTAATGAGCAGAGAACCCCTTTAATGGTTGCTGCTACATATGGTAGTATTGATATAATAAGACTGATTATTTCTGAATCCGATGCTGATGTGAATCGGTCCTGTGGCAATGACAAAAGCACTGCCCTTCATTGTGCTGCCTCAGGCGGAGCTTTGAATGCTGATGATGTTGTGAAACTGCTTCTAGCTGCGGGTGCGGATCCAAATTTGGTTGATGCAAATGGTCATCGTCCTGTTGATGTTATTGTTGTTCCTCCTAAGTTCCAAGATGTGAGATTGACTCTTGAGGAACTCCTTGCAACTGATGGTTCTGTTGTTGAGCGAAATCTTAGGATGTCAACTGCTACATCAAATTCAAATTCACCACCTCTTTCACCTGCCGTTGAAAATGGATCCCCAACATCTGCTTCTGGTTCACCAATGAAGGCTATGTCAAATGGTGCTCCGATATTTTCTGCATCAGAGAAAAAAGAGTACCCCATTGACCCATCTCTCCCAGATATCAAGAACAGCATCTATTCTACTGATGAATTCCGGATGTACTCATTCAAGGTGCGGCCTTGTTCACGTGCCTACTCCCATGATTGGACAGAGTGCCCATTTGTCCATCCAGGGGAAAATGCACGAAGAAGGGATCCAAGGAAGTTTCATTACAGTTGTGTCCCCTGTCCTGATTTCCGGAAGGGAGCTTGTAGGCGTGGAGATATGTGTGAGTATGCTCATGGTGTTTTTGAGTGCTGGCTTCATCCAGCCCAATATCGAACCCGGCTTTGCAAGGATGGCACTAGTTGTGCTAGGAGAGTCTGCTTCTTTGCGCACACTCCTGAGGAACTCAGGCCATTGTATGTGTCAACTGGTTCGGCTGTCCCCTCTCCTCGCTCAAATACTTCTGGTGCTATGGCTATGGATTTTGCTGCTGCTTTGAGCCTTTTACAGGGCTCTCCTTCATCAGCAAACGTCATGTCTCCTTCACCATTCACTCCACCAATGTCTCCATCTGCCAATGGTCTCTCGCACTCAAATTTGGCTTGGCCCCAACCTAATGTACCAGCCTTGCATCTTCCAGGAAGCAATTTTCAATCCAGTCGCTTGAGATCTTCTCTAAGTGCTAGAGACATGCCTGTAGAAGACTTCAACCTGCTGCCAGATTTTGATGTGCAGCAACAGCAGCTCCTGAGCGAGTTATCTGGCCTGTCTCAACAATCTTTGAGCTCGTCATTGAACCATTCTGGTCGAATGAAAAATCTAACCCCATCAAATCTTGATGATCTCTTTTCTGCTGAGACATCTTCTCCTCGGTATGCTGATCAAGCATTGGCCTCAGCTGTTTTCTCTCCAACTCATAAGTCTGCAGTCCTCAATCAATTTCAGCAGCAGCAGCAGAGCATGTTATCACCAATAAACACAAATTACTCTCCAAAGAATGTTGATCACCCTCTATTGCAGGCATCTTTCGGGGTGTCACCGTCAGGGAGGATGTCCCCAAGAAATGTGGAACCTATATCACCAATGGGCTCTCGCGTATCTTTATTGGCTCAACGTGAGAAGCAGCAACAGTTTCGCAGCCTCAGCTCTAGGGAACTTGGCTCCAGTTCCGCTGCCGTTACTGGTTCCCCAGTAAATTCTTGGTCAAAATGGGGTTCCTCCAATGGGAAGCCAGATTGGGCTGTAACTACAGATGAATTGGGTAAGCTTCGGAGATCATCTTCGTTTGAGCTCGGAAATGAAGAGGAGCCTGATCTGTCGTGGGTTCAATCACTTGTTAAAGAATCTCCAACTGAGGTGAAAGAAAAGATGGCAACTCCTGTCTCAGGTACTGCAGCTGACCCTACTTCAAGTGAGGGTTCAAACACGAACCCTCAAATTGAATCAGTTGATCATTCTGTGTTGGGAGCATGGCTCGAGCAAATGCAGCTTGATCAGCTCGTGGCTCAGCAAAACTGAAACCATTCTCGCCAAGCCCCGAGGTAGTAAACAAAAGAAACTTTTTGGTAAATAAAATGGTTTTTTTTTTTTTGGGGGGTTGAAGGTGATGGTGTATGTGGAAACAGAAACAAGAAATGGGAGGAAGTAAGTCAAATTGACTAGGGAAATTCATTTTCACCATTTATTATTATTATTACAACAGAAATTAGATTTAAGGATGAGGAAACCACTGGGTTATATTTCAAAAGACAGAGCCCAGTCTAGGTGTTTTTCATTTTTTTTCTTCAAATATTTTCAAATCCAGATTCCTATTATTGTCTTTTTTTTTTTTAATTAACATTTTGAAGATGAGCAACATTTTCAGTTACAATGAAACTGAACTTCAAATGTTTGCATCTTTGGATAGATTAAATGAGGGGTCATTTAGTTCTTTGTCCTGAAGAGTTTCAAGTGTTTGTTGAGTTGGTCCAATTTTAGGGTAAATTTTATTTTCTTCTCTTGTAGTTTTGAAGTCAATAGGAAGAATGGAGAACCAATGATCCTCTGAATCATTATGTAACATTAAATTACATTTCATTGCTATTGGTATTCTAAATTCTAGTACCTTTATTATTACTTTGGATGTCTTATAGCTTACAAGTTATTTTATTTTATCCCATTGTTGTTTTAGTTTGAAGTTCGCGCCGGACATATGTTAACTTACTATCTGTTTAGTTATCGATGGCATTTTGATAGTAAATAAAACTAAAAAGATTAATATGATGTTATTTTGATAGTGATTTACTCTTTGTTTAGTTTTTGTTTAAGTCTATATCAATACTCTTAAGAAAAAAAATAGAGATAAGATTGTGGATATCAAGATTTTCTTTAAATTTAGTTTTATATCGAAAATCTTATACACTAAGTAAGATCTTTATTATTGTGTTATTCTCTTCTTATTCTTATCTTTATGGTATTGGTTTTAGTGGGTTCTTGGGGATGGGAACATAATGCTTTGGTGGATTCCAAATCTCATTAGTTGGATTTTTGGATTTTGTGTGGAATAAAAAGGATTATATATTTCAAGATTCTTCAATCTTGATAAGCAAGATCTGATGCCAAGTTAAACTTTTATAATAAATTAGGAATGTGTGATTTATCTTAGAAGATAATAGATGTGGTTTGGTGGTGTAAGGTTCAGAATCTCGTATTGAGATTTTTGGTTCGAATTCAGGTAGTGTATTTCTTGTAAGATCTTGAGACAGTCGGAGATTTTACCTTTTCCGCTCAAGTCCGAAAAAGATAATTTGACGGTGTGGTTTCAAACGATTTTTTAAAAAAATGATACAACTTTATGATATGAATTTATTCTTAATATGATGCAGATACATTCAATACTCACTTGTTATAATTATCATAAAATCTAAATTATTTTAATATTTTTATTATAATTACATTTTAGTCTAATTCCACTTTAAGTGTTTCTATATGTTATTTTATATTAATCAATATAACGAATGAATAAAATAAAATTAGTAATATAATCTATTAATAGATTAATAAATTGACAATGAAAAAACTATTTTAAACAAATATAACTTGCACATTTATAAGGAATAAATGAAAAGTGTAAATTTAATGTTAATTTTCAATTTATTTTTTGTATTTGGGTATTGTTATTATTTTTAAGGAATATATAGATGGTGATTACTTTGTCACCACTATTGAAAATAAGTTAAAAAGTCGAAATGGAATTATGAGGAAAAGTTTGGTAAATAGAAAGTGTATAATAAGACTATGATGGTGGAAATTTAGCTCTCACCTTTCGGTGTCTAGATTGATACCTAATCAAATTAAAGAAAAAATATTTTTTTATTAGATGAAATCGGTTATATAAATCTTTTGATTTTATTATGTTATATCTCATATCATTGTTTCATTAACTAAGAAAAATATAGATATCTTTTAGATAGGATGATAAAAATTTCTGCGGGATGGGGGACTAGTCGTGGGAGCTTGGTATGTTAGAGGTAAGAAGATAATTTTCTATACTCGTTAGTTGGACAAATCGAGTATGGATATCGACGTCTCTGTCTATTATAGGTAAAATCCATGTGTGATCGAGAATCCGCACGATTTCTGCTGGGTTTACTTTTATGGTTCAAGTCCATATCATCCTACTAAAAGTGAAAATGGAAATAAAAATATTTTTTTATTAGATGATTTCAGTTATATAAATCTCTTGATTTTATTATGCTATATCTCGAATCATAGTTTCATTAAACTAATAAAATATAGATATCATGTATGTAGGATGGCAAAAATTTCCACAGGACGGGGGCTAATGGGAGCTTTGTACGTTAGAGGTAAAAATATAATTTTCTATACCCGTTAGTTGGACAAATCAGGTACGAATATTGACATCCTCGTTCTATTATAGGTCAAATACATGTGTGAACTAGAATCTGCACGAGGTATACTGGGCTCAAAAATCGTTAGTTGAACAGATTTGATACGAATATCGGTATCTCTGTCACATCTACCAGTTGTAATTCTTACTTTTGCGATTTAAGTCCATATCTATTTACTAATAGTGCTTTTGGATAAACTCGGTCACGATTTCGGTTACAAAATCATAACCGAATCGAAATTTATTTCGGTTCGGTTATGGTTCCACATAATTTGGAACCGTAACCTTAAGGTTCGGTTCGGTTCGAAACGGGAACCAAATCACATTTTTTTCTTTTTTCCCCCCAAAAAAATAAAGAGTCGAATCGATTTTTCCGATTCGATTAGATTCTACGGTTCCAGCTTCTTGGAACTATAAAACCGGACAATTCAATTCAATTCTGGAATCGAACCGTGGCTATTTCTACTTTTGGAATAAAAACAAAATCATACAGAGTTGCCATGTAAAAGTTAAATGTATGGGTGAACACAGTTTCGGGTCAAACCGCACCGAACCGAACCGAACCTCGCGGTTTGAAAAAATATTAAAAATGATTTCAAACCGCACCAAATCGAACCGCAAATTTCGGGTCGGCTCGCGGTTTTGACCCACACCGAACCACACCAAACAGCCCAAACCGCAAATTAGAATATTAAAGGCCTAACAGAAATTTACACACTGAAAATTTGTTACTGAAGAATTTGCATTTGACAGTTTTACAAAGGGTAAAGTTGTTGTACGAGAGGTTAAATCTCTCCATCGAATGAAGTTTTGCCAATAAAGATACATGAATTTCCCCACTCAAATGTTGTGCGACATATCAATGATTCCAAGATTTTTGGCACTTTGTATTGTAATTTGGCCAGTAATATGGTTCATGGAAAGATCAACTTTCCATCTTGCCAATAAAGATACATGAATGATTTTAGGAATTTACAGGCTACATCGAATGAAGTCTCCTAGCTTGATGAATAACTTCTTCCTTCAAACCGCCGACCCGAACCGCCCAAACCGCTAAACCGTCAACCCGAACCGCCGCAGTTTTCCTTATCAAATTTGCGGTTTCGGTTTTTAATTTCCCAAACCGCCAACCCGCGCGGTTTGAAGGAAAAAACCAAAAAATCGACCCGAACCGCACCGCGAACACCCCCTAGGCATTGGAACAGTAGATTTTGATAAGAAGCTGCTGGCTCATGATAAAGTAGGCAAAAATTGCTATTGCAATGAATGATGACGACTTGTTTAGGTTACCATAATGATTCTCTCTCTCTCTTTTTAAAAAATAAATACCACAAACGAAGCATCAAAGTAAGACAAATTAAATATTCCAATTAGATTAACACATAAAATTAAACCTAATTATATGCTATAGTGAATCTTTAAGCATAGTTTCAACATTGTAAACATTGTTTAATTGGCGAAAATGATTGATTGATTTGGATCCTTGGAAATTATCAAAACAATAGCATAAACAAATTCAACTAATAATAATAATAATAATAATTAAATTCTTCCTTTTGGTTTTACTTTCTGTCTTGGATGAGTTTAATTATAGAAAGGTGATATTCCCTTTGATATCTTCTCTTGTATTTCATTCTTTATTCTCCCACTTGATAAAAAAATAAAGCAAAAAAAAAAAAAAAAAATGATTATGTCATTTTAAATAAGTGACTTTTACATTGGACGTTCTCAAAATTAATACTATATATCGGGTCGGGTCGGGTGAATTTAATAATAGATTCAATAAAAAAAATGATTATGTCATTTTGAAATTTCACCCAAGTTAAATAAGATAATATATTTTATATAGCAGAAGGTGAAGGTTTGGATGAGAATGAAAATTTTACAAGCATAAACTTATATGTAAGATTATGTTGAGTTTTGATGAAATTTATAAGCTTTTTAACTTATAAATATGATCAGATATAATCCATTTCAATTCAAGTCAATATTAGAGAAAAGAGG
This sequence comes from Zanthoxylum bungeanum, assembly GCA_019454045.1. NCBI lineage: Eukaryota > Viridiplantae > Streptophyta > Magnoliopsida > Sapindales > Rutaceae > Zanthoxylum > Zanthoxylum bungeanum. The sequence goes on along the minus strand of SKCR01025822.1, from coordinate 407,926 downwards.
GTAAAGGGAATATTGAATATATTGGTGGGAAAAAATAATTAAAAAATATCTAATTTTTAAATAATTGAGATGAGTTTAGCAGATGGAATATAATTTGGTGGGTAATTGTTATGGGTTTCACAACCATAGATTAAATATTTAGTCATTAGAATGGTTGATATTGGTTAGATTTTTATTTTTATTTTTATTTTTTAATCATTGGAAATCCTACCGCTAAATCATATCTTCCGGACTTAAGCGAATTAGTTAAAAATCCCGGTTGTCTCAAGTTCTTATAAGAAACATACTCGAACCCAGGACTTCAAGGTAAGATTCTGAGTCATACACCATCAAATCACGCCCATTGAGACTTGGTTAGAAGATTTGCTAAATTGGGTAATCATAAATGACTTTTAAAGTAGGGTTCTTATTCTCAAGTAATTTTCATGGAAAAAGATTCCTTAATTAACTAAGTCAAAAAATCTAGTGGTTGCAAATTGCAATGGAGTTATTATGAAAGTTTGGTAATATTGCTTAAGCATGAATTGTTACTTAATAATTTGAGTTAGATTGTGGTCGTGGATGTCCAATTTATTTTTTTATTTTTTATTTTTACTTTTTGGAAGTTTTTGGAAAATGGAAATCACAATTCTTATTAAATTATTTGCATAATATTATTACGAACACAAAGAATGATTCATTCGAGAAAATCCAAACATCCCAAATATTAATACTTCAAGAGACCAACGCCTTTCTAAAATAATTATGGAGTTGCTATCTTAATTATCTAAAGTTCTTCATTAGATGAATTGAATTTAAATATAATACTAAAAGATAAGAAGATAACTACCAATTTGGAATAAACAAACCAATTCCTTAGAAGGATAATTATTCTAAATAGAAAGGTGGAAGTGGTGGAACCAATTATCAAAAGAGAAAAATAACCTTAGGTTTCAATTAGAAAGTAGGTTTTGGTAACCTAATTAATGAATGTCCTTAAAAGGAGACTAGTGCTTAATCTCCTAATCCTTTGCACATATTTTTATTTGAGTATGTGCTAATATAACTTTTTTCATAATATGGGTTTTAAAAAATATATATGACAAAATATTTTCTTTTTATATCCTTTTAAGTATTAGATTGCTTAGTCAATTTGGAATGATATGTCACTCTCTATTAAGAAGGATTTAAATGAGTCCGCAAGGGGTGTGGTTTGGTGGTGTAGGGTTCAGGATCCCACCTTGAGGTTTTGGGTTCGAATCCAGGGGGTGCACTTCTTGTAAGAGCCTGGGACAGCCGGTGGTTTTATCTGCGCCGCTGCCCGGAATTGGTGGTTTGGTGGCGGAGTTTCCATCGTTTCCAAAAAAAAAAAAAAGGATTTAAATGAACATGCTTAGAGTTAGAATACCATTCATTTTCATTTATATATATGTTGTTTATATCTTTTATCCAAAGCATATTAATCTATTTGTTGGATTCAATATAGTAAGTGAAAGTAAAAGTAGTTCCTAAGTGAATTTTTAAATTATAGCCCCAATGGATAAAAATTTGGGAAAAAAATAATACATCAAAATGATTTTATAATTGAGGTACCTAATATTAGATTAAATTTTGAGACTCTCACCAACCATTTGTATGGACGGTCCCTAAAACTAACAGTGTATAAATTGCAATATTGATTCTCATAAGCATTCCTTAAACCTTTAGAGACCTTAATTGTGAATATTAGGACCCAAACTCAACTTGGATAGCTAATGATGGAAAAGATTGGCCAATTCCTTGTTTTTCTTATAGTAACATGAAATGAACTCCAAGAGATTACCTCAATGGTAAAGATCTTTGGCTTGAGTGGTTTGCTCCCTCTCAAGTTCAAAGTTCGAATCTCACTAGATGTATTTTGTTGGGGTCATGCCGTATAATGTAAAAAACCAATGACTTATTCTGATATGTGCTGGGAAACTTCTGAGAATATGGGGATACACTACAAGAATTATGTATTTTAGCGTCCAAAACTTTAGCGTCGACATAATATTCGACGCCAAAAATCACTTTTAGAGTCGAATATCATATTCGACGCTAATTGTCATATTTTTAGCGACAGAAAAAAATTTCGACGCAAAACATTCAACTTTTGGCGTCGAAAACAATTTTCAACGCTAAAATTATGACTATAGCGTCGAATAATATTCGACGCTAAATAATTTCACTATTGCAATAATTTTGGTGCCAAATATTAAACTTTTAGCGTCAAAAATCTGTGTCGACGCCAAAAACTAGACATTTAGCGTCGACTATATAGCGTCGCTAAAGGTTTATGAATTTTCCACCGACAATCCTTGAATCTTTAGCGTCTAAGTCGAAATTATTGTTGCGACGCTAAAAAATACAACAATTAGCGTCGAATAATCAGATTCGACGCTAAAGATAGATTAAAATGCAGAATGCCACCAACCCTTCTCCCCCTCTGTTTTTTCCATCATTCTCTTCATTTTCATCCTCTGAAATCTGAGAATTTCTCCTCTACAACCTCACAACTCTCCTAAAAATTTTCAATAAAATTGTAATCAATTTCCGAAGATTAATCGTGGTGCGCGTAAGCTGACGCGATCACCTCGGTTAATTACCAAAAAAAAAAAAACATGAAATGCAATATCAATGTAATGGTTTATTGGCATTGCTGCAAATATCAAAATGCCATTTAAGTGATAAATCTAGAAATTACAAATGCAACTACTACTAAGAGAGTTCAAACTCAAGACCCTTTTGTTAAAACTTGCCCTTTTATTGGGTTTGATTTTTCTCAATACATGATTGTGTGAAATGTTTGAAAAATAAAAATGATAATTCCACTTTATATAATGATACTTATGTTTTTATCTATTATATATAATTTGGTGGGTAAGTGTGATACTGTGATGGGCATTTCAGAAACCATGGATTAAATATTTAGTCATTATAGAAAAGTGGCTGATATTGGTTAGAAGATTTGCTAAATTGGGTAATCCTAAAATGATTTTTTAAAGTAGGGTTCTTATTCCTAAGTATTTTTTTATGAAAAAAATTCCTTAACTAATAAGTCAAAAAATCTAGTAGTTGCAATGGAGTTATCACAATGTTTTTTAAAAAAACATTAATCATTATTCAGACGGTGAGGGAGTGCCTAACGCGTAAGCCTTTTAGTGATGCCTAAACGGACGGAATAGGCGGTGTTAGACGGTTTTATTGCCTTATTTAAAAAATTTGTAATTATTTTTGTAATTACGTAATGGATTATTTGAAAAAATATATATTTATGTCATCTTTTTTTATTTGGAAAAAAATTATATTCATGTCATCTTTCTTATCTTGTGCAATTTACAATAACGTTATACCTTGAAATAACTCATAAACAAGTGATCAATTCATGATTAAAAGTAAAGGAATTTGCATTGAAAAGAACTATATAAATAATTTATTTTAAATGATCATTTCGGTAATCACACACTTCTCAAATTAGCCAACAAATATGATAAAATAAAATAGAAAAATAGATTTGGATCAGATATCACGTCAATAACATAATTTTTTAACTTGTCTGCCTAGGGACCCACCTAGACTCGCCTAGAACCCCACTAGAACCCGTCTAGACCTGCAAACCGCCTAAATGACCGATTTTCTCTATATTCAAGATTGGTTAGGACCGCCTAACGCCTAGGGATCGCCTAACCTGATTTTTAGAACACTGAGTTATTGGTTTTTTTTTTTTTTGGACTTTTTGAAAGTTATTGGCAAATGGCGATCATTACACTTGTGAAATTATTTGCATGGCATTATTACAGAACATGCCTGGACGAATAAAATGATTAAAAAAAATTAAGATAAATGGATTTATTCAAGGGAATCCAGAACAACGTCTTCGTAATAAAATAATTATGAAGTTGTTACCTTAATTTTCTCGAATTATTCATTAGAAGAATTGAATTTAAATAGAATACAAAAAAGATAAGAGTATAACTACCAATTAAGAATAAACAAACCCTAATCCTTAGAAGAGTAATTCTTCAATTTATTTAATACTAATTATTATCTCTAGATAAAGATAAACCAAGTTAAAAAGACAATTATTAGTCTAAAAGATATTAAGATACATAAAATAAGTTAGGGTTACATTTAGTGACCAAAGGAATTATATCTAAATAGAAAGGGCAATAAGGTCCCCAAGACGCGTGACTTGGTGGTGTAAGGTTATAAGTTAGGGTTACATTTAGTGACCAGAGGGTTTTACCTGCTCTGTTTAAATCCGGAATGGATGATTTGACGATGTATGATTTAAAAAAAAAAAAGAAAGGGCAATAAGGGTTTGGTTGGGTGGAAGTGGTGGAACCAATAATCAAAAGAGAAAAATAATCATAAGGTTCTATTAGAAAGTAGGTTTGGGTAACCTAATGAATGTCCTTAAAAGGAGACTAATGCTTAATCTCCTAATCTTTTGCACATATTTTTATTTGATTATGTGCTAATATAACTTTTTCATAATATGGGTTTAAGAAAACTATATGACAATTTTTTTTCTTTTTATATCATTTCAATGGATTGCTTAGTCAATTGATTTGGAGTGATATGCCACTCTCCATTAAGAAGGGTTTTAATGAACATGTTTAGAGATAGAATACCATTCATTTTCCATTAATATGCTATTTATATCTTTTCTCCAAAGCACATTCATCTATTTGTAGGATTCAATATTGTAAGTGAAAGTAATCGAATGTGATTCTAGTCGAGTTTTTAAATTATGGCTCCCATAGATAAAATTTTGGGATAAAAATAAATAATAAATATTGAAATTCATGGGCCTAACTCAACACAAAAGCCAGCTTTAATAGTTGAGGATTGCCCAATGTTTATATTTTGAGTTTAATTGTTTATCTCAGCCGATGTGAGATATTTTCCTCAACACTCCTCTTATGTGCAAACCGGTCTTTTGTCTAGTTCATGTCACGTGGACAGGTAGTGTGGGCCCACCCGTGCATGAGTGTGGCTCTGATACCATATTGAAATTTATGGGCCTAACTCAACCCAAAAGTCAGTTTTAGAGTTGAGGGTTGCCCAATGTTTATATTTTGAGTTTTAATTGTTTATCTCAGCTGATGTGAGATATTTTCCTCAACACTCCCCCTCACGTGCAAACCGATCTTTTGCCTGGTTCATGTCACGTGGACAGGTAGTGTGGGCCCACCCGTGCATGATTATGGCTCTGATACCATATTGAAATTCATGGGCCTAACTCAACCCAAAAGCCAGCTTTAAGAGTTGATGATTGTCCAATGTTTATATTTTGAGTTTAATTGTTTATTTCAGCCGATGTGAGATATTTTTCTCAATAGTAAAGCACAACTGATTTTATATTTGAGATATTTAATATTGGGATAAATTTTGGGACTCCGACTAATTGTCTGTGTGTATTGTCCCCAAAGCTGACAGTGTATAAATTATAATATTGACTTTTATAAGCATTCCTTGAACCTTTAGAGACCCTATGAACCTTACAATCCAATCTAAACTTGGGCATAGAAAAAATTAGCCAATTACTTGTTTTTTCTCATGGTAACATGAAATGTAATACCGCTAAGATGTGTGATTTGGTGACGAATGACCTAAAATTTTGTTGTCAAGTTTTGGATTCAAGTACATGAGATGTATTTTTTGTAAGAGTCTGGGGTAGCCGAAAATTTTACTTACTTTGCTTAAACCCGGATCATGTGATTTGATGGTGGAATTTTCAAAGTTTCAAAAAAAAACATGAAATGCAATATCAATGTAATGGTTTATAGGCATTGCTACATATATCAAAATGCCATTTAAGTGATAAATCGAAACATTACAAATGCAATTACTAAGAGAGTTCAAAATCAATACCTTTTTGTTAACACTTGCCCTATTTTTGGATTTGCTTTATTTTTTATTTTTCCCAAATACATGATTCTATGCAATGTTGTTTGAAAAATAAAAATGATAATGCCACTTTATATAATAATGATACTTGTGTTTCTATTTATAGTATATACACAAAGTGTCATTTGGGAGACGGTGTAAGAGTCTGAGACAACATTGAGTTTTACCCACTCAGACCGGAATCCAATGACATCTGATATGGGATGATGAGAGATTTCTCGGTATTCAAAAAAAAAAAGAAGTATATACACAAACAGTTTCAAATAAGAAGAAATAAAGACATGAATGAATCATTCTAACTAGCCCTGGGCATTATCGGATTCAGATCAGATCGAACCGAATCCGAATCCGATCTGATCCGAAATGCTCTGATTGTTTGATTCGTTCGGACCGGATCATGTTATCGAACTCGATCCGATCTGATCCGATCCGAATTATTTCGGATCGGATTGGTCTGATCTGATCCGAATTCGGTACATATAATCTGGTTTTGAGTCAAAAAAATCGAGCGATAATTCGAATTTTTTTATATTTAATATGTAACGACTCAATCTAATTCTAACTAATTTTTCAAATTTTTTAGCTTACCGATTATCCTCTTTTGACATCCAGTAGTGGTGCAGGCCCAAAAGCCCAAAATGGAAACTTCTTATTTTGAGAAAACTTGCCCAAGATGTTTTATTTCTTCAAAAAAATAATATCATATTCTATAAAAAAAAAAAAAAAAAAAAAAAGATACAAGTGTCCAAGTGAATATCATTTCTCCGAAATTTATTTGGAAGAAGTTCACTGTTTTTGCAAACGTCAACGTTTTAATTTATTGTGATAAGTGGTAATTTTTTTTTTTTTTTTGACTAATTTTACTAATTTTCCGTAATTTTTTTTAGATAGATTTCCGGACTATACTACCAACGTGTCAATTAATATTCGCATCAGCCTTCATATTGTATTATTAATATATGTTAGATTGTCAAAGAAAAATAATGTCCAAGGACCCACCTGAAATAAATAGACAAAAAAAAAAGTGTACTTATTTATGAGAAGTATAAAAAAAAACAATGCATCAAAATGTAATTAACATAAAATATAAAAAAAGACATGAACCATCTGGTTGGATGGTGTAGGGTTCATGATCTGATTTTTAGGTTTTGAGTTCGAATTCAGATGGTGTATTTTTTTTATAAGAATCTGAAAAAATCGGAAATTTTACATGTTCCGCTTAAATTCGTATCTGATAAGATAATTTAACGTAAGGGTGAACACAATTTCGGGTCAAACAGCGAACAGCACTGCACCGAACCAAACCGCGCAGTTTGAAAAAATATTAAAAATGATTTTGAACCGCACCGAATCGAACCGCAAATTTCGGGTCGGTGTGCAGTTTTGACCCATGTCAAACCGCGAACCACCCAAACCGCAAATTTTAACTCGAATCGTGACCCGAACCGCCTAAACCGCCGACCCGCGTTCAAATTAAATATTATTTTATATTTTTCTTCTTCTTTAATTATGAAAATTAAGATATTTAATGATCATATAACAATATGTAATGAATAAATGAAAATTATGTAATTTTTTCTTCAATTATAATGTGAAAACACACAAAATTTTCTTAAAAAAATTATAATCCAAACCGCCGACCCGAACCGCTCAAACCGCCGCGATTTTCCTTATCAAATTTGCGGTTTTGTTTTCTAATTTCCAAAACCGCTAACCCGCGTGATTTGAAGTAAAAAACAAAAAAACCGTCTCGAACCACATCGCGAATACCCTTAATTTAACGACGGATTTCTAGAAAAAACCAGTGACCACCATATATCAAATCAGACAATAAATAATATAATAACAAAACGCAAACATAATCAGAAGGCTCATAGTTTTTTTCCCCAATCCCCAAAAAAAAATTTGATTGGTTGACTTTGTGGGCAAATCGAAATGCTTGAATTACTCTTCGCTGTGGCCTTCTCGGCAGTGCCTTTGACTCTATACGTACCGCCGATCAGAAGCCTCAATCTCTTCATCGAAACCGTCGAAGGATTTTTCCGTCATACCGCCGTCTATGCTCTCACCACTTATCCCCGTATCCGCCTCGGCTTCTCCCGTCTCTTTAACTCCGTTTTCCGTCCGTCAAGGTAGTGATTCATCAACGCTTCACTTCCTTTCTTTTTGGATTTTGTATGTTATTTGTTGTTGTTGTTATGGGTGTTTGATGTAAATAATTAAATACCCTTTTGGGTTTTCTTGGGAAAAAAATCCAAATTTTGTATGATTTTGTGAGTTTATGATTATTATGATCTCAAATGGTGAAAGGGATAAAATTCCCGACCACCACGTAGTCGGAATTTTTACATATTCCGTCATTTAAATTAAGATTGAGTCACTTAGCGGCAGAATTTTTAATATTTTTTGGTTAAAAAAAGTATTCAGTGGATAACCGATAAGAGGTGAGTGAAGATAATCATTTCGATAAATTTATTAAAATGTATTTTATAAAGTAATAAAAGTATGCATTTGTTAACTATCTATTTTTGGAAATTTTTCAAATCATTTTTTATGGGAAATGTAAATGTTGTCAAAATATTAATTATTTTTTCCGTTTTTCCATAAAAATTTCCTAAAATAGATCCTCAACGAATGTACTGAGGACACTCGTTAGCATTTCCCTTAAGATAAAGTGTTTGGGTTTGAGTCGCGTACTTCACATGAAGTTATTTACATTGAATTTAGAACAAAACCGTGAGAGGAAAGACCGAGTTCAAGCCTAATTGCGGTGTTCAAAGTGGACAAATGATCCTTGATTTGAGGGAACAGAAATATGTTCGTCTTATAATTTTTTTTTTTTGCACTTCTAAGTTTCATAATTATTTGTTTATCAATTGGTTGATGGCCCTTTGTGAAAACTTTTTAGGCTTAATTATTGGCTGGCTTTATTAAAGAGACATGGCCCTAACACACACTATGAGTAAGGTGATGATGATTGATGAAGATGGTTTCTTTATTTTATTTACCGGATGCTATTACAATGATAACAGTTGGTAATTTATATATATATATATATATATATATATATATATATATTTGGAATCGTTGGAAATTCTGTCGTCAAATCATTTATTTTGGGCTTAAGAGAAGCAGGTAAAACCTTCAACTGTCTCAGACTCTTACAAGAAACGTACTCACTAGATTCGAATCCAGAATATCAAGATGAGATCCTAAATCTCGTACCACTAAGCCACACCCCTGAGGAGCTCGATAATACATATTGCTCGAATAGGCAAGTTGTACATGTAACAATATGATGTTTCACGGCAAAAACATATTCTTTTAAACTATGTTTCTAAGTGAAAAAAAAAAAAAAAATAGTATGAATTCAAATTGTTTTCTAAGTTCATGGAAGAAGTTTCATATGCTAAATGAATTATATTTCCTTGTTAATGAAGTAGTTAATCGTTTTGTCAATTTGTAAGGATATAAGAACTCATGAATGGAAATTAAATCAAAGAAATAATTGAAAGACTTAAATTTCTTTTTAAATGGTCATTGTGATTTGAAGTTAGGTCTTTTTAAATGATCCTTACTATATGATAAGAAAGTGTGGCACGGATGCGATTCGGTTCTGAACCAGAATTGGAACTGCCTGGAATCTCTGATTCCAGGAACCTTGTGGTTCGGCTATGGAATCAGAATCAGAATCGACGGTTTCAGTTATGGAACCGCAAAAAAAAAAAGCTTTTATAATGAATTAGTGAAGTACGAAATTTAACCATAAGATCCTAATTATGTTTATATTTCTATAGTAATATTTTTTTTAATTCAATTAAAACTAAATTAAATTATCTTTAATTTTATTAATTTTTCTTTTTTTATTAATATGGTTCGGAACCGGAACCGTAATTTTGCGATTATGTTTCAGTTCCTCGAAATCCAATTTCTCTTTTTGAGGAACTAGAATTGTCGGTTCCGGAACCGCGGCGGAACCTAATATCATATGACATATTTCTCCTCTCAATGACTTTGATTTGATTTCTTTATTCAAGTTTAGAAGACACAATACAATGATCACAAATGTTGCAAGGAAGATTACGAAACAAAATAACTTTGGTTAGGATGAAGAACATAAGTAGTTTGAAATATCAAACTAAAATGAATCTAATTATCATTGTATTTCATTATCAGATGAAAAAATTGATAAAAAAATAAATTAGAGAAAAAAATTAGCTTTAAATATTTGACTGTAAATGTTAAATATTATTAGGGCTCAAATTATCATTTTGCCCCAAAGACGTGACTGTGTGTTTTTCATTTTCAAGTAGTTTTATTTAACCCGAATTCGAGTCATGTAAGGGTGAAAATAGAGGAAAAAAAATTTAATTTGTTCGTTCCTTTGATATTGTCTTTTGACCTATGGTGAGTTGATACAATTATATTTTGATCAAAATACAATTTTTAAGTGTTTCGTTAATAATAAAAAATTATGATTACTAAACGTGATTTATTTTAAAACCTGAGTTTTGCAAGAGCTAAATTTTTTAACTTTCATCCACTATCAAAATATTATAAAACCACATTACAATTACTTTTTTACCATAAAATAAAATTACAAAACACCATTTATAAATCACTGGTTGTTCACCATATTTTTTTTAATTACAACACCAAACAAATCCTAAATAAAAATTACAAAATTTACACAAATGAAAATTTCACGGAACACCCTATTTTAAACATTATTCCTTAAAATTCCTACATTCCTAAACATTATCACATTTAAACCCCCCACAAGGCCACAACCCCTTTTCATCTCTCTGTTGTTAATCTTCATCATCAATTCATAACCTAAAAAATTTGAAAAAAAAAAATAAAAATCGGTTCTTTCCGCGTACGCTTCCTGCTTACAGGAAACTCGATTCAAACAAACACGCCCAGCGTTAACGGCGTTTCCCTCTCGTTCGATTCTTCCAGGTATCAATTAAACTTTGCTACTCTCTCGACGTAAACGTAAAGCTCTGTTACTATCAATTTGCTCATTTCCAATTTCAAAAATTTTGAATCCCTAATTTCTTGTTTGCTTTAGTAGAAATTCGTAGAGTTGATATAATTTTGATGTATATGCTGTGAATTATCTCCGCGTGTAATAAAAATGAATTTGCTTTTTTACTTTTATTATGTTATTCATCATTGCTGATTTGTAAAACCCTAACTACTTGTATTACGTTGCTATAGTAGACTTACTAATCTCGTGAATTTAGGTTACTGGAGTAATTGTGCGTATAAGTTCGAAAAAAATAGCGTGGTTGATGAAGGATGGATAGTATGGCTGATTTTTCCTCTGTGTGAATTTAGGTTACTGGAGTAATTGTGCGGATAAGGTCGAAAAAATTGTGTGGTTGATGAAGGATGGATATTATGGCTGATTTTTCTTCTGCTGGTTCGAGGCTTCCGTGGCTTTGGATAATTGAGTATCTGGCGAGGTTTAAGGAAGTAGACACTTCTATTTTGCATGGTATGTGTGCATTACTGTGGGATGGATATGATAGTTTGGATTGTGTTTAGTAGTGAGGATTGGAGATTGATATGGATTTTTTTTTTTTTTTTTTTTTTCAGATTTGATTGAAATGGCTCCGGAAATTCCGGATGATTTGGCGAAAGCTACAAGGGAAATGGTTGCTTTGAGATGTTTGGAGGATTTGTTTGGTTCTAGTGATAACGTTAGAAACGATGGTCTTTCTGCTATGGAGAAAAAAGTTGGGTTTGCTTTATCAGAAAACTGCGAAGATGTTCTCCAGAAAATACTGCAGGAGGTAATGTATTTCTTAATTCAATAGTACTCGTGATCTTTGCCAAAAGGCTGAGAAAGCTATTATCAACATTTAATTGCGTTGTGTGTTTTAAAAAAATGAAAATTATTGTATACCATTTCTTTGGTGAAACCAAATTGTTCTGATATGAATCGTGACAATCTTGTTTGTCAGACATCAGCTTCTGATCTGAAAATGGCTGGACTAGAGCTTTTGAAATGGGATGTTCACCCCTTTATTATTCATAAAAGAGATTCAATGCCTAAATGTGCTCTGCAACAGGTAAGGGTTTTCTTCTGGATTGTTTTTCTTGTTGCAGCACGAGGGATTATAATTAGGAATCCTCATTTGCTGTTTGTGTGGGGTGTTTTATTGTGGTTTACAAACAGCTGAAAGATACAATTCTTGAAGGAACGCATCTATTGGCTGCCTCCTTGAAGGAAAGTAGTGGTTTGATTTGTGTAAGTGAGTGTGGCACGGCGCTTGGTGGTGATATTAATCATAATGATGACCAGTCCATGTCAGAAAAAGAGAATTTGCTTCCTTCAACCTGTGAAAATAGGAATGGGCTACCAGGAGATGATTTACATAACAGAAATGTGTTGCCTTTTAAGAGGGGTAGGGATGACATGGCTGCCAGAGATATGGCAGGACACCCCAATGAAGTGCTGGTGGAGAGTAATCTCAATTATAATGCCAAGAAGCTTAAGCAGGATGCAATTAGTAAACATCAGTCTGCGGATAAGATCTCAGAACCTATTTGTGGTAAAGAAACGGTGGAACCTCTAGCTGGAAGAGATGTTGCAGTGGCTAGAGGAGAAGGTTCCCATATTGCAAACCTATCTGAGGGTGAAAGCATGGAGGAAAGCCAGCTTCCTGAGGATGGTTGTGACCATTGTGATGACTTGAGGAGGCTTGGGCAGGATGGTGATGTTACTGATGACCAAATCCAGCATAATCCAGTAGTGGACAGTCGTACTGCTGACAAGATGCCTCAAGACGAACCTGTTCAAAATGCAATAATGAATGAAGCCAATGTTACTGAACCTAGATCATCAACTTGTGTACACTCGGTGGGAACTCAACGGAAAGATACTGTGGATGAGTCCAGAGGTGAAATGGAGCATTCCCATGGAGAAGAAACGTCAAGTGAAAATGATGAATATCATAACGAGAGAATTGATGTTGCAGTGAAGAAGAATAATTTTTTGAGCTCCAAAACTTCACTAAGTCATGGTTCATTGGCTATGAGTGGCTGGACGGAACAAAATCTTTGTGTGAAGTGTAACAAAGATGGTCAGTTGTTATCTTGCAGCACCAGTACTTGTCCATTGGTGGTGCATGAAAGCTGCTTGGGTTTTCCCACAAAATTTGATGAAAAGGGAAACTTTCATTGCCCTTTTTGTGCATATACTCTTGCCATTTCAGAATTCCTTGAAGCTAAGAAAAAAACCTCCATGGCAAGAAAAGAACTAGCTGCATTTATTCAAATGGGTTCAGAGCATCACCCAAAGGACATTGCAGACAGATTACACAGGAAAGACCTGGGTCATTCAAGAAGCAATGGAGATAAAGACATTCATGAGAATGGGAATGTCGGAGTGCGAGGAAATAACCAAGAAATTCAAAATGGTGAACGTTTATGTGATGTTAATGACCGCCAGAAAGGGAGAGCTAGTAAGAAAAAGGCACCGCCTTCTGCATCATGTGTTAATGTCAATTCACCTTGTAGAGAAGAAGAGGCAAATACATTTAGTGGGAGGGATTGTGCATCTAGTGGAGAAAAGGTAACAGATGAAAATACCTTTAATGAGTGCCCGCCTGAAAGAGGTCTTGAAGGACAAACGGAACTTGAACCACCTGACCCTAAGTCTGACTGTGATAAACTAACCTGTACAAACACAAATGTTGGCCCCGTAGATCATGAAGAAGCCGAAGGCGAAATTGAGAGGGAAGAACTACTGCCTGCAAGTAGTGATCCACCAGAGAAACCTGTTATTGCTCTTAATATTGATGGGGAGGAAAATTCTGAAAGTGAAAATGACAAATTTATTATTTCTAATTACTCGATACGATTCCGAAGGCAAGAGACGCATTAGTAAGTTTCTCATTATCCAGCACAGTGTGCAGTTTTCTCTCTTTATCGACACACACACTTTGACTTGAAAGTATAAGTTGCATATTCCATTGAAGTGATATTTAATTTTTGACAATAAATGTAATTTTTATTTCAGTACATACCCAGCTATTCCTCAGTTGAGACGAAAGAAAGTTCCGTGGACAGCTAAAGAGGAACAGATGCTTAAGGTAATTTAATTTTCCAGAATATACAAGTTAAAAGACATAGTATTTGACTTACGTTCTTCTGCATATCATATTCTACATGAGAACACTATACTTTAAGTGCATCATTCTATGAAAATGTGCTGCGTCATAGGCAGGATGAAATATTAGGAGTCACTAGCAATATAAATATGAAATTTTCACGTTCTGAATTCTTACCTGCAATCTGTTGTTTCATTGAGTGACAACATTCCTGTCATCGATCCGTCTTCATTAACTTTTGCAGAAAGGAGTGCGGAAATTTGCAAGTGTTGACGACAGAACTATTCCATGGAGGAAGATACTAGAATTTGGTAGTTCTGTATTTCTGAGTGGTCGTACAACAATAGACCTGAAGGATAAATGGAGAAACATGTGCAAAGGAAGTCCGCGGCCTAAATGAAGTTTTGTCATCCTGGTCAGTTTGCTCATGTAAATAGATTTCCTATTTTCTCCACCTCTTTAATTTTCCAGGAGACTTTAAGTGTTTTTGCTCTTTAACAGTCAAAGATGGTGTGAATATAAAGAATGATGCTATATTATTGTTGTATTGGAGTTCACTTCTTGATCTGCGTTTCTGTGAATAATAATAATAGTATGTTGTCAATGGTGGAAACTTAAGAGGGTGATATTTTGTAAAGTCATGTCTTGATAATCACTTTTATTTGTGATGATATTTATTGGTTAAGAAGCTAAGGTGATTTGCTTATCACTTGGGTCATTAAACATGTTATTGTTACCAAGTATATTGTGTCAGTTGTCAAAAGTTCATCCATTCTTGAACTGAAAGAATGTTTTAAAAATTAAATCGGTGATTTAAAAGGTTCAATAAGTTATTAATTGGATCGGTTGAATTGTTCCGATTGAATCTACAGAATCGATTGACATCATAAATAAATTTAATTAATAAAAAAAATTTAAAAAAAAAAATTGGTTTAAAAAAAAAAAATTTCGCTGGTTTTTTAACACACCGATCTTTAGGGTTTAAGTGTATGGAATTCAGGATCAGTTCCTAATTCGACCAGTTCAACCGTCAGGTCTAGTACAATGGTTCTAAGCATTCTTATATTTCTCTTTTAGTTGAGAGGCACCCACATTTTTTTTTTTTTTTTTGGAAATATTGAAATCTCCAACGTCAAACCACCTGATCAAGACTTAAATGGAGCAGTTAAAATTCTCGAACCCCGACTGCCCCAAGCTCTTATAAAGAAATACACTCCTTAGACTCGTACTGAGGATCCGATAATTAAATCCTAAGCTCTTTGCCACCAAACCACACCCCTTGGAGACACCCACATCTTTTATACATGAGCGATTGATAAATAATTATAACATGATGTTAAGCAATGGCAAGCCACAAGCTTGATAGTGCTTGTCCTTTCTAATGCACTTAAACATAATGACTAGGCAATACCCATAACAAAATTCAATTTCTGGATAAAATCAGTTTTCTTCTGCTCCAAATTTTGAATAGTTTGATGCCATATGAATCATTTTCCCGAGTCTGCTTCCTGGCACATCCTTATTCATTGAGATACTCTGAGCCACTTAGATACTCAGCATGCTCCTCAAAATACTCGACTAATCGCTTCAAGAACCCATCACTAGACACGGTCTCAGTGTCGCAGACAATACAACATTGCCTTCTTGCCCGTGTCACTGCCACGTTCATTCGTCTGCGGTCACTCAGAAACCCCACCTGAAGTAATTTAAAACAAGACTCGAGTTCAACCATCTAATAGTTCCCAATTATAAGATAATAGCACAGATGCTTAAGCAGTTAAACTACCTCTTTTTTTGAATTTGATCGGACCATTGAAATTATAATGGCTTCCTTCTCCCGCCCTTGGAATCCATCAACTGTTGAGATCTCCATATTTTTTAGCTTATCATCCTTGCTTTTCAACATTCTCAGTAAGACAACCTGCAGTATCAGTTGCGGAATATGCAAGGGAAATTATATATGCGTCAAATTGTGAAGTTCAAAATGATTGCTGAAAAATTACTAAAGCAACTTTTATACCTGTGCAGCATAAGGGGTAATAATTCCAATATCAGAAGCTTGGACTCCACTTTGAATCAGTCTCTTTGCATGGGCCATAGCAACCTCAGCTTCGCCTTCATTCATTGTGCTGTCTTCTTCATCCTTCTTTTCTTCCATGTCACATCTGAAGCATATCAACATGAATGACTAACAATATTCATCTATATCGATATGGAGTTTACTGCTTAGAAAACATAATTTAATTTTAAAAACTCCGACAGTAAATGGTGTACCCAGCTATGTCTATGAGGATAAGGGTTGGTTCAGTTGAAGATGTCCTTTTTACATCCTCGAGATCAAAAAGCGTATGTGCTGCAACACTTGGATGGGCTTTGATCTGTAATCATCATTAATGACGGTAATCTGTTTATTTACTTATTTTAACTATATAGACTGCATCTAGAAAATATTGGAGTACCTTACTGTTGTAAAGCTCTTTAGATGACCAATTCATAATAAGCTCATGCATGCGATACTGGACGGTGAGCATAGATGTTACTTCATTTCCGTAAAGATCTGCAAGGCGCTCAAAGAGGGTTCTTCCTAATCCTTTCTTCTCAGCTTCCACACTTTGGATGGTTGGAGGAAGCTGAAGATGGTCTCCCACAAGTATACATCTAGAACCCTGAAACAAGTATCTTGCATCAGATTGAATTGAATTGAAGTACAAAAACGTTTTCGCCCTGAAATTTCATTAATTTACTGAAAAAATGATAACAAGAAAATGCTCATATCAGAAGAAAAAACAATTACATTAACCATCTTTGATATCATATTCATATTTCAATAGCCACTCAAAAAGAATAGTCAGTAACAACTTGATACGAGTAATAATTAGTACATTCAGATCCAGTAGTGTAAGCTTGTGACTGTGTTTTAAGTGCATAAACAAATTTTTGCATTCAAAAGAATATGCATCCATGCCTGCAATAAACACCACTACCTTCAATAGAGCTAGCCAGCATGCTATCTCAAGTGCCTGAGCAGCTTCATCAATAATCACCAAATCAAAAGAAGTATTATCCAGATTGCGAGAAAAGGCACCAGTCAAAGTTGTCAACACGACGTCTGCATTTTTTATCACATCAGTTACAGCTAACTGCTGTCTTTTACGCTCTTCTTTGGAAAGAGTCCTAAGCTCCTTCTGGATTTGTCTCCTGGTGTTTTTGTCTTTGGTTTTCAACAACTTCCCATTTAATGCCTAATAATAACATAAGAAACTCGTATCGTTATGGAAGCATGAAATTCAGTTTTGCTCATGAATAAACTTAATAAGAATGCCAAATAATAACTTCTCACGAACCCCTAGGATAGATTAGCTTATAAATAGTGCTCATATCAAAAGCCCCAAGTAAATTAAAAAAAATCAACAAAGCAGGAAAAAGAACTTGTCGTTTTAACAGCAACATATTAATAATTGAGGCTTCAAGTCTAGCTCTAGTTTTATACCTTCATTTCTTTTCGAATGTCATTTGCAAGATTACTGTTATCCCCACGCAGAACCTATCAGAGAACAACCGAGTATAAGAACACCAAATAACTGTTTATTCCAGAAGGAAATATCCCATTACACTGTCATATTCAGTAACTAGAAGACAAAGGAAAAGTTCTATAAACTCTAATAACAGCCCAAGGAGCATTTTTCATGAACTCGTGTATGTTGTATAGAATTTAAAACTTACCGAAAATAATAATGAAAAATTGGAATTTGATGGTCCATTGTTTTTTTTTTTCCATTTCAAAATTGGTTCGTACATACCTGTGCATCCAGTGCACTCTCCAACACTTGAGGTAGTAAACGCGCAGGATGCCCTAGTCTCACCAGCTTTACACTAATCAAAGAAATGGAAATGAAATTACATTTCATGTTTAATACTTACCACATAAAAAGAAGTAAATCCACAGAGTATGAAATTGAAATTCAGACCCTTACAAATTACTCTAATCAAAGAAGTTTGATATAGCTGTCTAAGAATTCTTAATTTGATGGTAAAATGTTTTCCACTAGTGAGTGGTATATTGTGTCCAAATCCGTGTGTTGAAGCAAGTCATGTTTTTTCCAAGGCCTATAAGCCAACTATTCTGCTAAAGTGCCCATCAAATTCTTATTCCAACCATCTTGGATCTAGCACCGGAATTCGCCTCTTGAAAATGCTATGAAAATCTTATAAACTACCAAGGAAAAATCCAGAGTACGAAAACCAACGAAGTAATAACAAAACCACAAATTGGCAGCAAAAGATCACCAGTTAGAACATTTACATTCTTAATTATTTAAACAAGCTGCATGCCTGCATTGCATACCATCTCTATACTATCCATACTGGTAACATACGCTGATATGAAAAATGATCAGTATTGGGGATTATAATGAATTTTGAACATTTATAGGTTAGCCAAATACTTTTAGCATTGGCCAAGTCAATATTTAACATAGGATATCATTTCTTGATATATAATTAAAGACAGCAGTATACCTGTAAGGAACGAGTCGTTCAACAATGTTGTCAACAGCGATATTTGAAGCAGCACATGCAAGAATCTTTGATCCACGTTTCACTTCTTGTAAGATAATTTCTACCACTGTAGTGGTTTTTCCAGTACCAGGAGGTCCATGAAGCAAGAAAACATTCTTTGATGACAAGGCCCTCGAAATAGCATCTTTCTGGAACAAATATAAAATATATAAGGGAAACAAAAGAAAGTGAGACAAGGTGTTTAGTTTGTGAGAAAAAGAAGCACACGAAAGAAACTTTGCAAATGAATACCTAAATTAATATATAAAGGAAAAACATGAATGAAGAACAAATAGAAATTTGAATCACAAGATTATATATATCAGACCATTCTAACCATACTTGATAATAGTGCCTGCTCAACAGACACTAAGATATACCAAAACATTGAATTTCTCAATAATAAGAAGAAATAGATTTTGATAAAAAGAGAAAATGGCATATTCTCAAGATCCAAAATTGGTACAAGAGGTATGATTTGAGAAACAGTTATTAAAAAAAAATGCATGGTTGAAGAGTCAAGATGTTCTGACGTCAAAATGTTTTCACCATTGATCAGGGTCTCAAAGAAATAAATATTCTGAAAACCAGTATCAAGCTAAAGAAGAAGACTAAGAAATACTGATGAACCATCCAGAAAGGAGAAATATAAAAGTGGTTGATTATTCACCTGAGAGTGATCAAGGTTAGAGTTAAAAGGTTTGAAAGCAACATCCTTCGACACCGTTGGCTGTCTCTCCCCAAATAAGACAGGAACTAAGTTGGCAGCAGGTCCCTTCTGCACACCTTTGCTCAATTGAATTAAGGCATCCTTCATCCTACGGTATGTCACCTGCATATAGCGCTCTTTTCGGTAAGCAAACTCTTTCTATTTGATGACTGAACAATCCCTCATAAACCACAAGGTGTTTAGAATTTGATATCATGCATTTTCTGAATTCTGTGGTTTGTATTAGCTAATTTGTATGGTATAAAAATATAAATGTTGAATACTATACTTCCATTAAAGTTCAACCATTATTATTAACATAATCCTAAGATACGAATTCTGCATAAACATTGCAAAAGTGAATCCAGGAAATGGAACAAATCCAAACATTTATTCAAAAATGATTTGCCATCTCATCCTAACTCATACGAGATTATAAATTTTGAAAAGCATACCTCATTTGCCACCTTCTCCAGGCGTAAAGGACTATTTAAACCCTCTTCTGGAATGTCATCAAAAGCAACAGTGATTGAGGAGTCCTGTTCATAAGAACACCAAATCAGGAATCACAAGGCACCTAGAGGAGGATCATCTACAACTGGAAAGACGAGAAAGAACAAAAACACCCAACATCCCGTTCCAAATCAAAATTACCTTCAACCGGTAAACTACACCTTGTCCAAGAGCAGGAGATCCTAAATCAGCTTTGTTTGGTTTTAACACAACTACATCATGGGTTCCAAACTGCAACCGGTAAAAGATACATCAGAATTTCCAAAAGAGAGGAAAATGGATAAATTGAAACAAAAGCATGATATAAATATCACTATCAATCAATAGAACATAGTCAGGATGGTTTCCAAATTTTTGAGAAATAATCAATCCCTATCTCTAGAGAGAAGAACAAGAAAAATACGGACTACTCGAAGACTAAACATACCATGCTTTGAAATTCATCACAGTAATATGGAAACAGAATGGGAAAGAAAAGAATCACCTTGTGAGCAGGAAGAACATCTCCTTTAGTGGATTGAAACTCAAGCAGAGTTTTCCCCATCAGTCCTGTCTATTATAACAATCAAATTCAATACAAACTATGAGAAACAAAGTTATATTTATTTTTTTTTTCATTTTCTGATAAGATAATATAATAAAAATAAACCCAAATAAAATATATAGAACCTGGGCATCAACACACTTCAAATTAAGAATAGTGGAGCCTTTCTTTTGAGCTGTATCAAGATTTCTCGACGCCCCAGAAGTGATAGAGGCTGATATTTCTGCTTCCTATGAACAAAATATGCGCATTCCATTGATTGGAGAAGAAAATGAAAATAATAAAACTAAAAAAGAAAGAACACGATTTGAGTTTATAAAAATTAAAATTTTAAAAAAAAAAACCTTTTCTAAATCAATCAAAGGGGCCATAATGGAGACGAATTGTTCGAGTGAGATAGCTGACTGTTCCTTCTTCGTCTTGCCTCCCTCCATTTTCTTTGCCGATTCTCTTCTCCCTTCCTTCCTCTCTTTGGGTTTGAGGAACAAAATGACTGAAATTATGAAGTGTGAACGTCGAATAATTAATTTTATAAAAATATAAACGAATCGGATTGTACCTATTTTTTACAGATTTTTTTACAGGGTGGTTTTTATTCATTAACCGGATCAAACTCACGGTCGATTCCAGATTCAATCGATCTGTCCGATCCGATTTTAAAAATATGAATTTTCAGAGTCCACTTAGAGACCCTACTTCAAGAATTGTGTAATCTCTTATTATTTTAGTTTTTCACACACTTCATGCTTTTCCTCAATTTAGGAAAATTTGTTTACTTAACTTCAAAGTATTACGTGTATGAAATTTTCTAAAATTTTCTAAATTATTGTGTTTGGATGAAGGATGGACATGTCTCTTGGATGGTACCCCAAAGGGACATGTCCTCCCATTTAGAAGAACACTTTTTGGGCTCCAAATGGTGCATGTAAGAGGTATAACCCTTGGAAGGGTTACACTCTTACTATGGCTTTCCGATTCACTCATTGGTTTTAAACTCACTTGACAACATCTCTTTGTCAATTTTCTCATGTCATTGTTTAGATGCTTGTTTTAATCCGTATAAGGATTTTACAAGTTTGCACACCTTCTGTTCTTATTCAGGAACATTAAACCCTTCTGGTTGTTCCATGTAAATCTCTTCATCCAATTCATCATTCAAGAATGTCGTCTTTACATCCATTTGATGTATTTCAAGACCAAATATAGTTGCTATGGCTATGAGCATTTTTGTCGATGTGATACGAATCACTGGTGAATAGGTGTCAAAGTAATCAAGACCTTCTTTTTGTCTATAACCTTTTATGACAAGTCTTATCTTGTACTTATTTATTGATCCATCTGATTTCATCTTCCGTTTGAATATCCATTTGTAGCCCAGAGGCTTACAACCTGGAGGAAGATCAACCAACTCCCAAGTATGGTTTTGTAGGATTGAATCAATTTCACTGTTGATAGCCTCATTCCACAAAGGTGCCATCGGGACCAAAAGACTTAGACGTTCTAGCTCGCTTGCTACGTATAGGTTCATTTGCCTTAATATTTCCATGTTGATCTGACTCTTGGTCAACCTGATCACTGTCCATGACAGTATCAATAGACCGTTTGATAGACTCTCTTCTTTGTCTTTCCTTACAAGGAAATGTCTTTTCAAAAAATATTGCATTCATTGACTCAATCATCACATTTGGATTGATGTCAGGAATCTCATACTTGTGTACCAAGAATCGATACGCACTACTGTTGCGAGCATATCTGATGAATATACAATCAACAGTTTTGGGTCATATTTTAACCTTATTAGGTTTAGGAACCATTACTTTGACAATTGGCAAGACACCCCCACATTTTTAGATATTTGTAGGAAGATACATAATTTTTCTGCAACTCATATGGTATCTTGTTAAATCTCTTGTGAGGAAGCTTGTTCAGAACGTAGTTCGCGGAAAGCAGGGCTTCCCCTCCACAAGTTCTGGGGTAAACCAGAACTTGTCAACATGACATTCATCATTTCCTTCAACGTTCGGTTTTTGCGCTCAGCAATCTCGTTTTATTGAGGAGAATAAAGAGCAGTGGTTTCGTGAATAATTCTGTGCACGTAACAATATTTATTCACCGAATAGTGACACATATTCACCACCTCCATCACTCCTGATTCTCTTGATTTTCTTGTTGATTCTCGACTTCGTTCTCATAGTGTATAAAGCTCTCAATCGCTTCATCTTTGCTCCTCAGCAAATACACATAACTGAATCTTGTGCTATCATTGATAAAAGTGACAAAGTACTTTTTACCGCCTCTTGTTTGCACAATATTCATATCACACACATCAGTGTGTACAAGTTCTAAGATTTCAGAACGTCATTCTATAGAATGAAATGATGTTCTATGCATTTTTGCTTTAACACATGTCTCACTCTTATGTTGGCTATCAATTACAAATTTAGGTATAAGGTCCATGTTAATTAACTTACGTATCGTATCATAATTAACATGTTCTAACCTCTCATGTCATACTTTTTGTGACTTAATAATATAAGCAGAAGTCGTAGCTTTATTATTAGCACCGTGTCGATTGACAATCATTACAAAGAATTTGAAAAGACCCTCAGTGAGATATCATTTTCCTACATAGACATCATTTTTTGTCAATACAAACTTGTCAGAAACAAATACAAGCCCGAGATCAAGTTCTTCCGAATATCTGGAACATGCAAACATTATTCAATGTAAGCTCCATTCCGGATGTCATCTTCAGAACCACTGTGCCTTATCCAACCACTCTAGAGGTAGACTAATTTCCCATAGTCAGATGATCACCACTATCGACCTTCTGATACGAGAAAAGTATCTTGCTATCAGCACAGATATGACGAGTAGCCCCATTGTCTACTCACCATTCTCTCGGATTCCCAACCAAGTTGGCTTCAAACAAAACAGCGGAAGAAACAGAATGACTTATAAACTTCCTGGAGGATATTCCTAGTTGGCCCAAACCGGTGCCGGTGATTAGCATACATTGTGATAGTCAATCGGCTATTGGGAGAGCCCAAAATACAATGTATAATGGTAAGTCTAGACATATACGTCAGAGACATAATACCATACGTCAACTGCTCTCAAGTGGCATAATAACGATCGATTATGTGAAGTCGAAGGAAAACCTAGCGGATCCACTAACTAAATGTTTACCTAGAGAGCAAGTTGAGAAGTCATCGAGGGGAATGAGCTTAAAGCCTATAATCTAAGAATTGTCACTGTGGAAACCCAACCTAACTAACTGGAGATCTCAATATCTAGGTTCAAAAGGGACAACAGAAATTTTGTGCAATTCAAAACAAGCACTGAAGAATTTTGTACTCTTTCCCATTCCGATAATGACGCAGAGTGTTATCTGTCAAGGTTAGGATAAACTAAAGCTTTTAATGATCACTATATTATGAGATGAGTCCTAATGGGGGTAAAGGCAGATTACCTCTTCATAGTAGATCACTTATTTCAAGTAATAAGTGAGGTCGCTTCCATGGGAACTTTTAAAGGCGGGTTTCCCTAAAGTGCTTGATGAATCCATGATCGCTGTTCAGGGCCTAAATGAACATAACTGTAGAACCGGAAATGGTCGAAGTAAAGCTGTGTGTTGGCAATTGTCTTAGTTTACACCAGCGGCAGAACAATTCAAGACTATGAGTCACTGGTTTGCCAAGTAAATCCGATTGTCATTCACTAGGAAATGTTCAAGGCAAAAGCTACATATTTCGATGCAGCTTTAGTTCACGGAAACTCTCTCAAATGTCTGCATGAATATTTAGAGAATTGTGGGGGATTGTAGGAAATTCTCTAAAATTCTCTAAATTATTGTGTTTGGATGGAGGAGGGACATGTCATTTGGATGGTACCATAAAGGGACATGTCTTCCCATTTTAAAGAATACTCATCAGGCTCCAAATGGTGCATGGAAGGGGTATAACCCATAGGAGGGTTACACCTCAAACCAAATGATGCCCTTAAGGCACCATTTCATGTATATTTAAAGGGCTTTGGAGGTTCATTCTAAAGATCCAGAACAGAAAACAAGTCTTGAGTCTCATAATTTCGTTTTTGAGTTAGAGAGAGAGTTCCTCCAATTCCTAATTCGAGATCTTGTTAATGAGTGCCCCTTGAACAAAAGGAATCCGGGTTATCCTGTGAGAACATTAGCCACAAGATCGTAGAGCACCGAGACGGGGCTGATAAGTTCTTAAGGACAGAGATTTATCTCGACTCGGATCACAAGTTTCATCACTGTTTCAGGTTTTTCTTAATTCTCAAAGTTTAGGGTTCATGCATGTAAAAGTAGATCTACTTTAATTTTCTGGTTTTGATTTGTTTGTTGCATTATTCTTTCTGTTTAATGACACTATACTTACAACATTACGAAGTCTAAAATATTTTCTAAATTAGGTGATGCGGACACTATAATGCAATCACATATACCTTGTTAATAGTATAATAACACATATACTTATAAAATTTGTCCAGATATAAAAATATTTTTTTAAAAAAAAATTCTATCATTTTATAAATTAATGATATATACTTATCACAATTTAGACCATTAATATATAAAAGTAAAAATAATATATGTAAAAATATGTTTTATATTAATATTTGAGGAATGTATATATATTTAGATTGTATCAATAATAGCTCACACAGACGGGCTGATTATAGCTCTCAGTCTCCCACCTTTAATTTTAAGAAAAGTTAATACTCATTATAATAAAAAGATCAAAGAGGCTACATATATGTATATATATATATTTGAAATTTATCTATGGTCTTCCATGTTCAACATTGAAGAAGTAAACCCCGCAAACCAACCCCCTTGTGGTTTTGTTCCATAGAGAAGTTTCCCCATGTAAGTGATGCAACTCGAACTCATGCAATCAAGATATGTTCACTGTCGCAAACTCATGAGCAAAACTCATCTTTAAAAACGAGCATGTGAGGAGAGAGATCCTATGAGCATATAAAGTATAATCAATATCATATTTAACTAATGTGAAATAAACTGATCATAACATTCTATCACGCTCCGCAGCTCCGGAGTTTACATGTTAGTTTTTACATTTGTCCGCATAGTCTCGATCGAACACTGTAATATTAGTGTTAACCCGTATACCGCATGATTACATTTAGGAAGTATGATATTGACTCTAATACTATTTGTTATAAATTTATAATTAAAACTCATTTTTAAAAATCGGATCGTGAACTTACAAAACCTAACCAATCTCATAGTTATTTAACTAATACAAGACAAATACACCATACCATAACCATTTGCGGTGCACCTAAATTTCGATACGAAGAAAAATTCTCTTGTTTTACATACGGCACTACACATGGGATTTGGTATGGACTATTGACTCCCATCACCGACTGACTTTTAACATCATTCAAGCTGAACTACCACGTGTCCAGATCCTATACGCTGTTGACTTGTATACATAGGGTGGGCAAACAATAATCGAACTAATCTAAACAGATTTTTTTGATTGATTTTATTCCTAAGAAAAATTGAAGTTGATTTAGTTACCCACTAACCGGATCTAAAAATCGATTGAAATTGAACCAATCCAATTGATTTCATGTCATTTTCTTATTAGTTTTGAAAAAAATAAAATTGAACATAAACTCACTCACACACTAATGACGAAACTATTTGGATGGGAGTGAGAGTAATCGTCCACATTCAATTTTAAAATTTATTTAAATATATTTTATAAATTAATTTTTTGATTACGCCACTACAACAGATTAACACACCTCATTCTATAAAAATAAAAACATAGGGGCGTAAAATTTTACATATTGGATCGAGTTGTGTGGAAAACATGTCTCGAATTTATTTTTTTTAAAATATATATCGAATTTGCACCATCATAGATTTCCTCTTCAATTTTTTCAAACTCGGATTCATTTTCTTCCTTGACCCGACCCGTGCCTAGCCATTTGTTCGCCCTTGACAAGCACCACAAATTAACATTGAACCAAAGACATTTACTTGCTGACATTGCAGTTTCGAGATCTTAAATTTGGGCAATATGTATTCAAATTTTTGATTGAAATTTAATTTGGGCATTCAAACAGTCAAATTATACACTTTCAAATTTGGGCACTATGATTATAAGTCATTACAAAATAGCTAATACAAAATTTGGACACTATGTATTTAATTTTTTTGATTTAAATCAAAATTTTAATACCCACAAATTTAATTTAGGCTCTAAGATCATAAATGAAATTTTGATCTCATATTCATAAAAAAATTGATAAATTTTAAATCGGGAAAGGAATGTATTTTAAAATCTGATTTAAATTTATACAATTTAACAATGCAAGAAAATGAATCGTTTTATTATTGCAAAGAATGAAATCAAATGACAAGGAACCAATCCAATACTCGAAACAAGTTGCAAAATTACACTCTCTGTTCTTTAAAATAAATAATAAAAAATAAAAAAGCTAATGCTTCAACAGAGCCAAAAGGGAGAGAACCAAAGAGAATCCAACAACCGAACTAGAAACCGGCAGAGAAAAGCCAGATCCGGCAGAGGGAGCCGGCGAAGGTGAAACAGACGGCGACAGTTCCTGAGCTGAAGCTGCGAAGATTGTCATGGCCAAAACGGCAAGCAAAGCCATTGAGATGCTGCTGATTTGAACCATTTTTATGAATTGAAAGAACAAATTTTGTAAATGTGAAAAAGAGAGAGGCTCGTGATTATTTATTTTTATTTTTGGAGTGGCTAGGGTTCTGGGACAGGACGACGAGTGTGTCAGTGTGTGTATATCTAGGAGGAGAGAATGTGTATATATAGAGGGAGAGAATCAAGTGCGCTGGAATCGCTACGGTTTCAGCTTTTTTTGAACCGTAGAACTGAACTGAACCAAACCGGAATCGAATCGAAAAATTTGGTCCGGTTCGGTTCCTTATTTTTTAAGGTAAAAATAAAAAAAATTAATTTGGTTCTGGTTTGGAATCGGAACCGAACTGAACTGAACCTTAATGTTACGGTTCCAAATTAACCGTAACTGAACTGTTTGGGGTTCGGTAATGTTTCGTTTTTGAAATCAAAACCGGATGGAATCATAACCTTACGTTTACATCCGGTTCGGTTTCGGTTCCGAATCGTAATGGTCATGGGTCTATATATATATATATTGAAAATTATGTGTTTTATTTTTTAATCTCAAAATATATATTTTTTTATTTTTTAATTCAATCATATGGCGCGTGGGGCCTACAAGACAGCTGGCGAACTGGTTTGGCAACGTTCACATAACACAGCTAAGTTCAAACTCAAAGTGAGTTGTGTTGTGTTTGCGGTGTGTGATTAGAATTTTATTTTTTTTGGTGTGAATGTGATGGAGACGGTTGGTGGTGCGGCGCCTTATTGAGAATGGGGTTGATGGTTTTTAGCAGTGTTTTCAAAATCGGATAAGTAATCGAATATGTGATCCAAAAGATTTAATGAGTTAATGATTCGATTGGTTGAATTATTTCGAAAAAATCACTAGAACCGTTCTACATTATAAATAGTTATATTTAATTTAAAATTATAAAAAATATTAAATTTTAGTTTTTGATTTTAAAAATTTTAAAAAATGAATCGGTCTGATCCGGTTCACAGATTTTGATCAATTTTTTTGCTTCCAATCTTGATCGATTAACCAGATCAGACTCACAATCTGCTTTCGGTTCGACCGACCGGTGTGGTCCGATTTTGAGTGAGTCAGGGAAATTTTTTCAAAATGTTGTCGGTCTTAACTTGTGTGTGACAGATATATGGATGGCATATTATGTTCGTCCAATAATATTTTGACATATATGTTGACGGTGGATTTTGGTCTCAGGGTAATATAGGAATATCACCTCCGAGGGAATCCTCCTTCAACTGTGAATTTGTTTGGTTATAGGGAACCAAAAGCAAACTTAGCGAAAACAAGAAAATACGCCAATCAGACAAGGTGATTTAACGTGGTTCGGTGGATTTTTGGGATCCGACCTACGTCCACGGACAAGAACAGGATGATACTTTTTTATTACTCAAGTACACCTCTCAGACCTCTCCTTTGCTCTTACAAATTGGAACTCTTATCTCTCACTCTTGTGATGATTTTCAGATATCTCTCCCTTGTGCTCTAACCTCCTATTTATAATAAAAACAGGAATCAGACTCCTTCTCTTACAAGGGTTCCTAATTGAGTCAAAACCTCCTTCTGCCACAAGGTTTCCTAATTTCAAACTACCTTTACTTCCTTTATCCTATTAGGATATTAACTTATTACTTTACCCATTAAAGTAGGACAACTTATCCCTTTTCTACAAGAATAGGATGTTTTATCTTCTTGAGCACGCCTCGTCATGTGCTCGGTCTTCATGAGGTCGGTCACGATAGCCCTTTGAACTGAGAATGCTGTTGTCGATCTGATAATGCTCGGTCATCCGATCTCAAGTGCTCGGCCATTTAGTATAAAGTGCTCGCTCTTACCGTCAAGTTGTCGGGTCGGCTTTAACGGTCTCGATCAATAGAGTTACCCCTTTTACCCCTGTCGTGTTGTTTAAATAACATAGTGCCCGAAAAACACCATCAACATCTGTCCCCTAGTTCTCGGTAACAACGAGTTTGTGAGTTGATGCGGGAACTATAAAAAAAGATGGTGTGCTGATCGCCTTGCTGGTGGTCGCTCCAGAGAAATCACCGAGAAATTGTCTTTGCCATCAACTAAGTCTTCTGTTTCTATCTTCATATCCTCGGTTTATTGGAGATGCCGACTCTATTCAGAATGATTCTCCACCTCAAAGCAATTGCTTACTTGGGTCGTTCCATCAGGAGATGAAGTTCCTCTTGTTGTCCAAACTAAAAATGACTCATCCTCTGTAATATATGTACCAGAGATTTGGGGGGCCTGACCCCTGACTGATCCAATCTCGATTGTGAGGAGAAAATTTTGCCTCTGAGCTAACGATGATGTGCTCGGTGGCATGTGATCATGTCTCGAGCTGTGAGAGATGCTCGGGCCTGGGGGAACGTTACGTCCCCAGTCCGAAGGACTGACTCGGTGGGACGCAACCCGACCCCGAGCTGAGAACGACACTTGGACCTGAGGGAATGTTACGTCCCCAGTCCGAAGGGCTGACTCGGTGGGACGTACCTCGACCACGAGCTGTGAAAGGCACTTGGACCTGGGGGAATGTTACGTCCCCAGTCCGAAGGGCTGACTCGGTGGGACGTACCCCGACCCCGAGCTGAGCAAGGCACTTGGACCTGGGGGAATGTTACGTCCCCAGTCCGAAGGGTTGACTCGGTGGACGTACCCCGACCCCGAGCTGAGAAAGGCACTTGGACCTGGGGGAATGTTACGTCCCCAGTCCGAAGGGCTGACTCGGTGGGACGTACCCCGACCCCGAGCT
Source organism: Zanthoxylum bungeanum (assembly GCA_019454045.1). Taxonomy (NCBI): domain Eukaryota; kingdom Viridiplantae; phylum Streptophyta; class Magnoliopsida; order Sapindales; family Rutaceae; genus Zanthoxylum; species Zanthoxylum bungeanum. Next base: position 378,116 of record SKCR01025822.1, on the reverse strand, counting down.
GAGAATGCACTTGGACCTGGGGGAATGTTACGTCCCCAGTCCGAAGGGCTGACGGTGGGACGTACCTCGACCCCGAGCTGTGAAAGGCACTTGGACCTGAGGGAATGTTACGTCCCCAGTCGAAAAGGACAGACTCGGTGGGACGTAACCCGACCCCGAGCTGAGAAGTTATAATGGCCTCGGTGGAACGAAATCCAGCCCCGAGCCGAATAATCAAGTGGCCTCGGCGGAACGAATCCAGCCCCGAGCCGAATCAACAAGTGGCCTCGGCGGAACGAATCAAGCCCCGAGCCGAATCAACAAGTGGCCTCGGCGGAATGAAATCCAGCCCCGAGCCGAAGATTAATCCAGAGGCCTCGGCGGAACGAATCCAGCCCCGAGCCGAATAATCAAGTGGCCTCGGCGGAACGAATCCAGCCCCGAGCCGATTAATCACTGGGACTTATTCAGAAGGGAAGTGAATCAACCTTTGAAGCCCTAACGAATCTAGCATGGGCGTCCCTCTGCCAGACCGGCGAAAAAATAAAAACAAAACTTTCGAAGATAAAATCAAAAGGTGGGGGTGACTTAGCACTTGTCCCAAAGTAAAACTTTTCACAAGTGTAAATAACAGCACGGATGCCTCGAAACAGTGTCCTGCCCGAGGCCTCCAAAACACAATTCTGAATCTTTCAATTCAGTGTCCCGGCGAACCAGGATTCGGATCAGAAGAGCGTATGAACGGTAAGGGCACATCCTCTACACGTCGGTTCGCTCGGGAGCCTGTGTATTGTATGAGGGCTCCTCCTTACCACGCTGGAGTAGGCACACGCCACAGAGGTATACGCCTCCCCGTGCTGTGCCTCCCGCGGATCCGGATGATGAATGGATCAAAGAGTGTCCGGGATACTAAGGGTATGTTCCTCCTTAGGCCCGGTATCACTGGAGTTAGCAATCGTCACGGGGGTGTCATTATCCCCCGTGCTATGCTTTCCCCCACGGATCCATTACATCGGGCAGGTGAGGATCAGAAGAGTGTTCGACACATTAAGGGCATGTTCCTCCTTATGTTCGGTAACACTGGAGTAAGCAATCGCCACATGGGTATCATCCCTCCCTGTGCTATGCTTCTCACGGATCCGTTACATCTCGGGTATGTCCCTGAGGACCCCGAGCTAGAGAGATACTTGGCTCTGGGGGAATGTTCCGTCCCCAGACTAATGAGCATGTCTCGGTGGGACGTAACCCGACCCCGAGCTGAAAGAGGTACTTGGCTCTGGGGGAATGTCCCGTCCCCATACCAATATGCATGACTCGGTGGGACGTAACCCGACCCCGAGCTGAATATGGCCTCGGCGGAACGAAATCCAGCCCCGAGCTGATTAATGAAGGGGCCTCGGCGGAACGCAATCCAGCCCCGAGCCGAAAGACGTACTTGGCTCTGAGGGAGTGTTCTGTCCTCAGACCAACGTGCATGACTCGGTGGGACGTAGCCCGATCCCGAGCCGGATAACTGAATGACCTCGGTGGGGCAAGGTCAAGCCCTGAGCTGCCCAAGTCTTTATTGCTTGGTCGTTTCTTTTTGTATTTAGGTGCTAAGTTTGTCCCCGGTTTTTGAGTAGGTCTTTCTATTTATGTTTTAAGAAAGTGGCCGAGAACCTTCTTTGAAAGGAGAAAGTTTTATTTATGTTTTTGGGGACAAACTGCCCTCTTTCAGTTGAATTGGCGGCCACATGCCCTTTGTCTGGTCGTCATAACCTAGTGGTCAATGTATTTGTTCAGATACCTGTTTCGTGCTAGATCCTCCATTTGTTCTCGCAGATCTTTACATCCGTCCGTTGCATGTCCTCTGGAGTTGTGGTGTATGCAATAAGCCTTTTGGTTCCTTCTGTCCGGGGGAACCTCCTTTGGTCGGGTTCCACTAAGAGGCCTTTCCCCTGGATCTCCATGACAATTTGTCCCAGTGGTTTTTTTAGGGGAATGTATGCATCTTCCCTGACCACGTGGTTTACTTGGGTCGGCGCTCTTCTCTCATGATTGTCCCGGTGTAGTGGCTTGAATTCTTTGTGTTTCGGGGGTGGTCTTCTGGATTCTTTTTCTGTTCGGCGTTGGGCGCCCTCCCTTGTGGTTCTATCCCTGATTTGTTCCCTTTCCGAGACACTTTCTCTTCGTTCTCTAACGAAACGAACTTCGGGCCACCTCCAGGGCGGTGGCGTAGTCCGGGGTGTCCTGGATCCTTAGGTAGGTCCAGAGTCTTCCGACCCTCAAGGCTCCTTTCAAGCTTTCCAGGGCTTCAGGGGATTCATACCCTCCGACTTCGAGTACCATAGTATGGTACCTTTCAATAAATATCTTCAGAGGTTCATCGTCTCCTTGCTTCATGAGCCGGAGTTCTCCAATCGTCTTTCTGGGGACACAAGCCCCCTTGAAGTGTCGTATGAATGACTTCTTCAGTTGTGTGAAGCTGCTGATGCTTCTTGGGGCTAAGCTCCTGTACCATAGAATGGCTGGTCCGGCCAGAGTTAGGGGGAACACTTTGCAGATGGCGTCCCCTGTTACCCCTTGCACCTCCATCAGCAGGGTGAAACTTTCAATGTGGGTTTTAGGGTCGGTATGGCCCTTGTACGGTGTCATGGTCGGCATGTTAAATCTCTTCGGGAATTTCTCCGATTTTATTTCCTTCGTGAGGGGGGACTCATCTTTGACGTCCTGGATATCCCCTCTGTTTGCGTTGGGGTATACTCCCCATTTGGCCAGCTCCTCCCGTAACCAAGATTTCATACCGCTGTCCCTGGTTCCATGCCGCCCTCTGAGGTTTTCTTTCTTTCTGCTATCTTGGGAGCGGCGTTTCTCAGGGTCGGCGTCGTCCCGCACCTCTTCGGTATGTTCTTTTCCTCTCCTCCGGTACTGTGAGGGCTATCGTAGGAGGGATCTGGTAATGATTTGTCATCTTCCTCCTCCCATGTGTCCTCGGTTTGGGAATCCCTTTGTACTACCACGGATCTCACCCTGTAGGGTTCCCTCCTTTGAGGTCTGTCGTCTTCGTGTATCAACAATTCTCTTTCCTTCCGCTATCTCACTCCTTCGCCGGCTAGTCCCGGCCTCGAATTTTCCGTCGCGTGCTCCTTCCATCCTTTCCAACCGGTCTACTATGGTTTTTAGTAGAGTTTGGTTTTCCTCCCTTTCCTTCCTAAGGTTTTCCTCGATCTTTTCCATCCAGTCCGCAGCCGAGCCCCCTGATGATTGTTGGTTTTCCCCTTCCGCCATTTGTCTTATTACGCGAGTTGCTTTTCGTAGAGTTCCCCACAGACGGCGCCAACTGTTGACGGTGGATTTTGGTCTCAGGGTAATATAAGAATATCACCTCCGAGGGAATCCTCCTTCAACTGTGAATTTGTTTGGTTATAGGGAACCAAAAGCAAACTTAGCGGAAAACAAGAAAATACGCCAATCAGACAAGGTGATTTAACGTGGTTCGGTGGATTTTTGGGATCCGACCTACGTCCACGGACAAGAACAGGATGATACTTTTTTATTACTCAAGTACACCTCTCAGACCTCTCCTTTGCTCTTACAAATTGGAACTCTTATCTCTCACTCTTGTGATGATTTTCAGATATCTCTCCCTTGTGCTCTACCCTCCTATTTATAATAAAAACAGGAATCAGACTCCTTCTCTTACAAGGGTTCCTAATTGAGTCAACCTCCTTCTGCCACAAGGTTTCCTAATTTCAAACTACCTTTACTTCCTTTATCCTATTAGGATATTAACTTATTACTTTACCCCATTAAAGTAGGACAACTTATCCCTTTTCTACAAGAATAGGATGTTTTATCTTCTTGAGCACGCCTCGTCATGTGCTCGGTCTTCATGAGGTCGGTCACGATAGCCATTTGAACTGAGAATGCTGTTGTCGATCTGATAATGCTCGGTCATCCGATCTCAAGTGCTCGGCCATTTAGTATAAAGTGCTCGGCCTCTTACCGTCAAGTTGTCGGGTCGGCTTTAACGGTCTCGATCAATAGAGTTACCCCTTTTACCCCTGTCGTGTTGTTTAAATAACATAGTGCCCGAAAAACACCATCAACAATATATATTAAATTTAAAACCAATCGATCACTAACATAGGTAATATATTGAATTCGTCCTATAGACTATCTCATTTAATTTTTTTCTTTCCCGACCTGAGCCTCGTCGGCTCTTTGGGCCAATAAACCGGTTGGGTGTTTACTCGTGTAATTCATTGGCCCATTGGTTTCGTAAATTTACATAAATAACCCTAGGCAAAAAAAAAAAAAAAAAGGATTAAAAACCATTCATTTTTCTAATGAAATCAGTGAGTCGGCTACACTTAGAGTAAAGTATAAATCTCCACTTATAATTTTTGATGATGTCAACTTATGGTTTTTGCTAATTTAAGTGATTACAAGAACAAAATTCCAACATAATTTTCAAAATATTGTGTGTTTAGTTACTTAATTGGACTGTTTAGGGTTTTCTCTAGTTTATGAAAAATGTAATATAATTTTACTTTATTATTATTATACTTTGTTGCAAACATGCAAATAATATAGGGTTTGAATTCACTATTGAGCGGAGTTATGTATTGATTTTTATATATATTGTGATTGATATTTGATAGTTATTAGATAATAATTAAAATGTAATTTAATTTTAACCGTGTATTATTAATTAAACACCTGTGATAAAAGATTATGAAAATCTTACCAACACACCTGATCTAAAATGAAAATAAAACAAGGGGAAGTTTGATATATTTTGCAAATTTTGTGTAACTTCATCAATTGAAACTGAACTTTTAATAAATAAGGTGAAAAGTCCTCGAACGGCGTGGTTTGGTGATGTATGGCTCATGATTTCATCTTGAGATGTTGGGTTTGAATTCAGAGAGTGCGTTTCTTGTAAGAATCTGAGACAGTCAGAAATTTTATCTGTTCCGTTTAAGCCCGGAAGAGATGGTTTGGTAACGGTGTTTCCAACGATTCAAAAAAAAAGTGGAAAAAAAAATGAAGTGTGAATTATTTAATCATGGTAGCAATCAATATTCACACACAAAGTTGATACATTTATAACAATAATACATAATAACAACCATAACAAAAAAAAAAAAAAAAAAAAAAAAAACTATGAAAAGCCAAACCAAGAAGCAAAACATGAGTCATATGACAAAACCCAGCAGCAAAATTAATACCACAAGCAGCATTTGATTCTCAATGCAAGAGAAGAGCAACAAGAGATCCAAGAACTGAATAAACTACCAGAGCCGGAGAAACCGGCAACGAAAACCCGGCTCCGGCATCCATTGCCGGAAAAGGAGCAATGTCTTGTGCCATAGTTGCAGGTGAAGACATGCAGAGCAGTCCCATTGTTATGATCAAAGCAATGTGACCAAAAATGGAGCCAAAATGTGCCATTTTCAAAAAAAATATTTTTTTTAGAGCAAAATGGGAGAAATTAAAAGAGGCTAGCTAGAAGAATTATGTGTATAATTTGGGAAGGCTAAAGGAAACTTTGAGTTATTTATAATATTGTAAAGTGGTATATAATTCAAGATGCTTTGGTTAAATTTAATGTCACACATTCATTATTGAATGTGAAAAACGTTAGACTATCATTTTCGGTGAACCCATTGCTAATTAATCAAGAGTTGGATCTGTGTTTTAAATATTTGAAAATTTATTAAATAATGAATTATATAAATTAATGAAAATCTTGGTTTGTTAATGAGATTGATCAAATTTTGGACTCATTGAATAAAATTTTACCCTCAATAAATTAATATTCTCGCTACGTTGGGAAAAGTGGCGATGAGTCCGTAAGGGGCGTGGTTTGGTGATGAAGGGTTCATGGTCTGATATTCAGGTACTGGGTTTGTATTCAAGGAGTTCGTTTCTTGTAAGAGTTTGGGATAGCCGGAGATTTTACTTGTTCCGTTTAAACCCGAATGAAAAAAGAAAAAGAAAAAGAAAGAAAGGTGGCGATGATCATCAAAGGTGATATGTCTGTGATTTGTGAAATTAGGTGTGTACCCAGAAAGGTAAGCTGCCATTTTAGAGACCAACCGTTTTAATTTCTATATATGTCTTTGAAGTTACAACAATGTATAAAATTTGACACTTTTGTTTGACCAAATTAATTGTGAGTAGATTTTTCATTTTACATTAGATAAATGGATCATGATTTAATGAGTCTGTGGTTTTTACAATTCGGGCTTAAAAGAATTTTTATAATTTAATCCTATAAATAAGTAAATATAATCTTGTTAGTCCTAATCCATTAATCCAAAAATATATTCGGTGTTACCGATTTTTAATGATTTTTCAGTCATATAAATTTTGCTTTCTTTACAATCAAATCCTAAAAGTAATTTTTTTTTTTTTAACAAGAAAAGAAAATGCTAAATTCTGACAAGCCCAAAAGTTCATAAAAACACGAAGGCCCAACAAAAACTTTCAAGAAGTGGCTTACGGAGAGATTATACAAAAAAAAAAGAGCCCAAATAAAATTCCTTTGAGAACAAATGGTATTGCAATTAAAATAAAAAATAAAAAAAATCCTTTGAGAACAAGTTTTTTGATGAATATAGATGTTTATTTTTTTAATTTATTAAAAATTTATTTTTGATTAAAACATAGTTATATTATCAGATCAAACCACAAATACTTACCAAACCAATTGGAGCAAATTTTGTGCAAATTAGACCCGGCCGGTGGTTCGGAACCGAACCGAACCGGCCAGTTTCCGGTTCCACAAGTGTGGAATTGGAACCTTGAACCGAACTTCAACCGACCGGTTCGGTTCCGAAATTTTTTTTTTAAATTTCGAAAATAAATTAAAATAAATGAGATTAATTTTATAAATAAATAAAATTATTACATTGAAGAGCTTGAACTTAAATGTTTAAAAATTTAAGTTGCCTACGTATCCTCAAGGGGAGAAAATATTTGGTGCAACAGTGGTACCACATCATCCATGCAACAAGCCAATCATCATTTGCCAAGCGTGCTAAAAAGTCAAAAAATAACTAAAAAATATGAAGAAAATTAAACATGTTATTTTTTAATTGGTTGGTGGTACCACGTCATCCATACCACTGTTGCACCAAAGATTTACTCCCTCCAGAGGTGAGAGGAATCAAAGCTCACATAGTTCCATTACAATTTTAAGACATTTCCCCTTTGTAAATTTACAATTTTACAATTATCAATCATCATTATCAGTTGATCCTTCAGCTCCGGTTCCGCTTGCACTTGTTGTTGCAGATGCATTATCGAACAAATTTTCAAAATCATCGGAGACATCTTCTTGTTGTCTCAGATCAGCTCGAGTCCAATCATCCACACAAGCTGTTGCTTCTAGAGTGCTTGGATGTAATGAAGATCGTCTAGCTTCCAATATATTACCTCCCAAGCTGAAGGCTTGCTCAACCGCAACGGTGGAAATAGGTGCTGTCAATATCTCTTTAGCAATAATTGATAAAACATGATATATATTTTGATGTCAATTCCACCAGTCAATGATTTTAAAATTTTTACTAACTAAACTTTCAGTAGGAAACTCGAAATTTGTAGATAAATAATTATCTAATCCGGGGTTATTAGTTGTCGTATCCCTAGCTTTTTATTTCGTTGCAATAACCAACGATCCCCTGCGCTAAGTCTTGTTTGAATTACCGGGTCGCTACTACTAGATTCACCTAATGTTCCTAAGTTATATCTTACAATAAAATCATTAAATAACTCAATTAAATCATTTCTTAATTTCGTCATTATTCTTGTACTATCAATTTATTCTAATATTCCTAAATAACCATAGTAAGCTTGTAAAACACCATTCAAACCTTCTAATTTAAATCTATGATAAAAAACAACAACAATAAGATAAAGTAAATGAATATCTCTAAAATAATTCAACCATTTTACCTTCATAACAGTAATGGCTTCTAAAAAAATAATATCATTAGGATCGCTACTTTCAGCATGTTCATCGAGAGCACTAACAATATTCAAACTTTCAAGAAGAAATAAATGTGCTGTTGGATAATAAACACCGCTAAAAGTTAAAGTAGCTTCATTAAAAACTTTTAAAATATCTAAAATATTTTCACAATATCCCATTGACTAGGATAAAGTGTGACATTTTGAACATGTTAGAGAAAAAAACTACATAATGCATATTTGTATTGAAATGCTTAACATAAAAGAAAATAAGTTGAATTCCAACGTGTATAAACGAATGTGGCCGCTATCGCTTCAGTCGACAGTTGGATGACACCGATCATTGAATACTTGCAGAACGGCGTACTTCCGGAAGACAAAGTGCTGGCAAGGAAGATACAGAGACAGTCTGCAAGGTTCGTGGTAGTCGAAGGTCAGTTGTTACGAAGATCCTTCTCAGGACCGTACTTGAAATGCTTGACACACGACGAAGCCCAGCATGCATTGTCTGAATTACATGAAGGGGAATGTGGGAACCACTCAGGCGGCAGAAGTCTGGCTCTCCGGGCCCACACGACAGGGTATTACTGGCCGACAATGAGACTCGACTCCGCAGAGTTCACAAAGAAATGCGACAGCTGCCAGAGATTCGCACCGGTCCCTCATCTACCACCAGAGAAGCTGAACCCAATCCTGTCTCCATGGCCGTTCATGAAATGGGGCATGGACATAGTTGGAAAACTTCCAGTCGCTTCAGGCCAACGAGTCTACATGCTCGTAATGACAGACTATTATACGAAATGGATTGAAGCAGAAGCATTCGCAAGAATACGCGACAGGAGGCTCAAACGTTCGTATGGAAGAATATCATATGCCGGTACGGCATTCCCAGAGAAATTGTGACCGACAATGGATCACAATTCATCAGCCATCACTTTCAAAATTTCAGTAGGAACTGGGGTATCAGACTAAATTACTCGACGCCGCGCTTTCCACAAGCAAACGGGCAAGCAGAGTCGTCCAATAAGACGATCTTGAACACAATGAAGAAGCGGTTGGAGAAAGCAAAGGGCGCATGGGCTGAAGAATTACCTGGAGTCTTGTGGTCGTACAGGACAACCGTAAGATCCTCAACCGGCGAAACTCCATTCTCATTAGCATTTGGGACGGAAGCTGTAATTCCCTCCGAAGAAGTCATCCCTTCACCACGATGTCAGTGGCTCGACAACGAAAGCAACCAACAACTGATGAATTTCAATCTCGACACGATTGACGAGAAAAGGACACGGCTCTCATCCGACTGGCCACATATCAACAAAGGGTGGCCAGGTATTTCGACAAAAACGTTAGGACCAGGACATTCCGCGCTGGTGACTGGGTCCTACGGAGAGTATTCCAGAACACGAAGGAAGGTGGAGATGGGAAGCTGGGCCCAAATTGGGAAGGCCCTTATCAAATTGTTAGAGTTGTTGGGAAAGGAGCCTACAAGTTGGAAACCAAAGAGGGGAATCCAATCCGAAACAGTTGGAATGCGATGCACCTTAAGAAATTTATCCGGTAATTTTGATGTTTTGCCAATTAATTATTTACCAGTCTACTTTCAAGTTTATCATTCTGTCAGTAGAGAAATAAAATTTGTAGAAGTTGTTCGACAAATTGCAATAAAAACTATCCAATAGATTCTTGTTCCATTCTCCACATTCGAAGCATAAACCATTCGTCATTTCAATATACCAAATGATTCAAGTTACAACCTTGTTCCATCCTAACAAATTCTAAGTACAAGTTTTATCAAAAGTTATAGATAATTTCTCTGAACAATTCGACATCAATCGTCAGCTCCGTCTGCATCGGTCGTTGCTGGTTGGCTGGCAGGAACGTCTCCTTCACCCTCCACATATACCGGTTCAGAATGGACAGCGATTTGTGCCGCATTTTCTTCTTCTACTTCTGTGTTCTTCTCAACTTCCATCCTCGCTTCTACCTCGATTGGATTTAGCTCAGCTTCCTCCTTCCCCATCTCTACCTCTGTTCCTACTTCTACATCTTCTTCTTCAGTCGACGAGGAAATTCCAGCGGCGCGCCTTTCATATTCCTTCATCCATTTCTCAGGCTTCCAGTCGACATGTTTTCCAGCAAGGAATTCTTGCATCAAGTCGTATCTATTCTTCATCATGGAGTCGATTGCAATATCCTCCATTTGTTCCAACAACAACTCGTTCTCCTTCTTCAAATTATTGAAACCCTTCTTGTAACCTTCAATCGTTAACTCGGCAGTTTCCTTTTCCAGCTTCAAGCTAGCCTTCACTTCCTTCAGCTCCCTCTCGAGAACTTTCTCCTTTCTCTGCGAAGCGACTAGTCCAGACCTCAATTCAGACGACTCCTTCTTCACAGCTGATAAACCCTTCTCTAGCTCCTTGACCCTCTTTTGGTTGGATTCAGCGTTTTTCCGCAAGAACAAGCTACATTCCAGGGCCTACGACATTCAAATCAGAGCAACATTCGATAAAAAAAAAATAAAAAAAAAAGAATATAGATACTCTCACTTGATAGTTTAGAGCGATGGCTTTTTCATGGCCTCCGCCGGCCCAATCTGTGCCAGTCTTACTTCATCCCCTTGGAGTAGAAGACCCTCAACGAATGAATCGATGCTTGAAGGGTCTGAAATTGCCGTCGACTCCTTTGGAACTTTCAGTATAAGGGTATCAGAATCCTCTTCAGTTTCTACCTCTGCGACATACTTCCTTTTCTTCTCAGATGATATAATGCCTATCGACTTCCCTTTTCTACGACACCCCCACTCGAAATCATCTCTTGATGTTGGGTGCCAGTTTCTCTTTCGACCTCTAGTCCTCTCTTCTTCAGTTTCCTCGACCTTTTTCTGCTCTTCATTTCGTCGAGTGAAGCTACTGTGAATGGACCAGACATCATCTCCTCTGCGCATGAAAATTCCTCAATTTTTAAGGGCTCTCGATATTTTTTATTCACCCCATACAATTTTTGAATCGACCACCTACAGTTTATCACGGCCAAAACGTCGTTAGAGAGGGCCAGAACTTTACCTTCGCGCTGATAGATTTCCTTCCACAGTGGAGTCGCCCTTAATCTCTTCTCCTCTAAGATGGCCTTGCAGTTCCTTACGTCGTCTTGCAAAGATAGAATCGCTTCGACGTTTGAGGTGGAGCGAACAGTTGAGAGGAACGATTTGTTCAGGAGTGGATCTGCAACGACAAACCCTTGATTATTCAAAGACACAAACCACAGTTATAACCTAAAACTTAGAAAAGAACATCACTCACTCGACAAACACCAAAACTCTGGGATTCGACCAGCCCCAGTCAAACCAAATATACCCTCACCCCTTGCGAAGAAGTAGTAGGACTGCCAGTTTCCCCTATCATTAGTCGGCAATCCAATGACTAGAGGCTTCTTTCTTTGTCGAAGGATCATTGTATATCTCCCTTTCTCTTTCAGATGCTCCTTTAAGTAATATGTCTCTAGAACATCATTTACCTCGAAGAGTACACCCAACTCGAAGGCTAAGCACTCAATCGACAATAGAATCCTCCATGCGTTTGGCATCAGTTGAGACGGAGCAATTTTAAAATGGTTCAACACTTCCCAGACCAGTCTGGGGATTGGAAACCTCAATCCTACTTTAAACGGACGAACGTAGAAACCTATCCACCCCGCGACCTTGTAGTCAATTCTCTCAGTCGACGAAGGCACTCGGAGTTCTAGAGATTCAGGAAATCTGTACATACAACTGAGTTCCCTCAGCATTTTCCCAGTCATACGACTAGCAGGATTCCTGGATAATAAGTTGGTAGGCTCACTGGTGCAAGGAAAGTCACTCGGCTCCTCAATTGCAGGAATTGATCTTAAAGGTATTGCCTCAGTAGGAGTCTCCCGAGGAGACATGGCCAGGGTAAACTACCTTTCTCAATCAGTTTCTCGTACGACCAGTCTTTGTACGTTACCTCCTCCTCAGTTTCACTCGATGATTCGACATAACTATCTATTTTGGCTCCCAAGCTGCCTAGAGACTCTCCACTCGACATTTTCCAAACAACAAGCATATAAACAATTAAACTCTCTAGTAATCTACCCCTTGAAGATCAAAAACCACAAACACGATTCTTAAGCTAAACACACTAACCCAAAGATCAAACAGCCAAAGTAACCTAAGAACAGCTTGAATATTGCAATGAACACTTAAAAGAATTGAAGAACAAGAGGAAGTTAATGAAGAATACCTTGAGAAACACTTGAGAGCTCTCCTTACTCGACTTCCCATATGAGGAGAAGTGAAACGCCCATGCCCCTTTTATAGACCCATACTCAATTTGGCGCCAATATTCCCGCCAAAAACTCCTCGTAAACCGCGATAGGGTTTGCATTAATAACAGTTGAACTGGGTCAAAGTATTACGGCATGGAGAACGTCGAACTGGGGAAATCCCCCAGATGACTCACGTCGAGTCAGATTTGGGTTATACAATTCACTCGTCTCTTACGACTCTGTCGAGTGAAATCATTCCTTAACCACGTCAAGGTTCAGTCGACAGGGGACATCCCCCAGGAGACTCGTGTCGAGTTATATCTGAGTTATGGTATTCACTCGTCCTTTACGACAGAGTCGAGTGAAATCCTTCCTGAACCACATCAAGGTTCAGTCGACAGGGGACATCCCCCAAGAGACTCATGTCGAGTTATATCTGAGTTATGGTATTCACTCGTCCTTTACGACAGAGTCGAGTGAAATCCTTCCTGAACCACATCAAGGTTCAGTCGACAGGGGACATCCCCCAAGAGACTCATGTCGAGTTATATCTGAGTTATGGTATTCACTCGTCCTTTACGACAGAGTCGAGTGAAATCCTTCCTGAACCACATCAAGGTTCAGTCGACAGGGGACATCCCCCAAGAGACTCATGTCGAGTTTCATCTCAGTTATGGAATTCACTCGTCCCTCACGACAGTGTCGAGTGAAATCCTTCCTGAACCACATCAAGGTTCAGTCGACAGGGGACATCCCCCAAGAGACTCATGTTGAGTTTCATCTCAGTTATGGATTCACTCGTCCCTCACGACAGTGTCGAGTGAAATCCTTCCTGAACCACATCAAGGTTCAGTCGACAGGGGACATCCCCCAGTGACTCATGTCGAGTTTCATCTCAGTTATGGAATTCACTCGTCCCTCACGACAGTGTCGAGTGAAATCCTTCCTGAACCACATCAAGGTTCAGTCGACAGGGGACATCCCCCAGGTGACTCATGTCGAGTTTCATCTCAGTTATGGAATTCACTCGTCCCTCACGACAGTGTCGAGTGAAATCCTTCTGAACCACATCAAGGTTCAGTCGACAGGAGACATCCCCCAGGTGACTCATGTCGAGTTTCATCTCAGTTATGGAATTCACTCGTCCCTCACGACAGTGTCGAGTGAAATCCTTCCTGAACCACATCAAGGTTCAGTCGACAGGAGGCATCCCCCAGGTGACTCATGTCGAGTTTCATCTCAGTTATGGAATTCACTCGTCCCTCACGACAGTGTCGAGTGAAATCCTTCCTGAACCACATCAAGGTTCAGTCGACAGGGGACATCCCCCAGGTGACTCATGTCGAGTTTCATCTCAGTTATGGAATTCACTCGTCCCTCACGACAGTGTCGAGTGAAATCCTTCCTGAACCTCATCAAGGTTCAGTCGACAGGGGACATCCCCCAAGTGACTTATGTCGAGTCAAATCTAAGTTACGGAAATTACTCATCCCTCACGACAGTGTCGAGTGAATCACTCCTGAACCACCTCAAGGTTCAGTCAACAGGGGACATCCCTGGATGACTCACGTCGAATCACATTGGAGCAAAGACATTCGCTATTCCCATACAACAGTGTCGAGTTAGTTCGTCCAGAAACTTCCTACGGGCCATGTCAAGACAAAGAGTATCCCCAATTTATACGACATGTAAATGGCCATATATGGACTTTCACTATCAGTGCATCACGCTTGATAAAGGTCAAAACGCACTATGAGACTTGGTTCAAACATCCGAAGCCACCCATTGGGTCTGTGCGACATGCCGAGTGAGAATCTTTCCCAAAGAAATCCGGCTCGCTCAGCATAGAACGCTCCCTTACAAGCTATAAACGAAAGCAAGGAAGACTTGTTTTTGGAACATACAAAAGTACTCTCCAAGCCTAAAGACTTCCAGGCTTAGAGAGTAGGGGACAAACTGTTTGGGCCAAAATTGACTCTAAGGGCAAAAACGACATTACACCACAAGACTAGAAGCCCATCTGCAAACTGGGCCGGCATACGAAGATATTATACAAAAGTCCAGGCCTGTTGAACATAAAGAAGATCAACGGGCGCCAGTTACAAAATTGAAGAAAGAATCTGCATTCATAAATATTACCATGAAGTCGACGGTTTCAGGGAGAAAACAAGATCAACAGTTACCGAGTATAAACATCCGAATGAAAGCCTCATTAATAAGGACTCCAACGGGCAGATAAAGAGAGGGAAGCAAGACCTATAAAAGGAGAAGGAAAGACACCAACAAGGGGACAGAAAAAGAGACTACCACAATTATAAAGTCAAAACTGATTCACAACCGCCCTCACGGCATATCACAGAAGGTTGAGGTACACAAAAGCCTTGACCAGTTTACTTTACGTTGATCGATACTATCACTAACTTGAGCGTCGGAGTATCTACGGTCTCCACCACACCGGTGGGCAGTAAGCTCCTTATTCGTTCTATTTGTTTTGCAGGATTCACTCGCGCCCTACAAATTGACAATCTCGATTGTGGACATTGGCCGAAATCAGAGTCTACAAATACCATTTATTTTACAAAACTTCGTCCATTCTCTCATAACTTGAGAATATGACCAAATACAATTTAGTTTCGTCTTAATAGGTTCAATGAAAGGTGATAATAATTTCAGACCATCTTGAACACATATGTTAAGGACATGACATGTACAACACATGTACAACGAATATGAAAAAATCGACCCCCTAAATTTGGTTCACATAAGGATTTTAAATCATTGATGGATGCAGTATTTGCAGATGCATTATCAAATCCAATTGTTAAAATTTTATCTATTAAACCATATTCATCAAAAATTACCTTCATCATTCTATAAATATTATGTGCAGTATGTTGGTCATCAAAAACTCTAAATGCAATAAGTCATTTTTGCATGGTAAATGATGCATCAATCCAATGACAAGTCACACCCATGTATGAGTGTGTTTGCCAATGGTCACTCCAATTATCAGAACATATAAAAATACGACATTTTATCTCTTTAAATATGTCATTTAAAATAATTTTACCATCTTTATATAATTTAAAAATATGACATTTTGTTGTGTTTCGAGTCATTCTACATGTAGAAGGATTTAAAGCATTATGCACGTAATTAGTAAAATGAAGTTTTTCACCAAAGCTTAAAGAAAGATGTGCCATACAAGTTAATTTCGCAAATTCTTCTGTATTTTTTGCATCAGAATATTTAAATAAATCTACAGCACTCATACCTCTACTAGATGATGCGTACCTGGCCATTTGAGTTTGCGTCGTATCAATTCCAAGTTCAACCGGATGATGTCTTTCCAGGTGCTTGATCATATTGCCGTATCCACCAGAAAATTTGTAGGTAACCCCACAATAGTTGCAAATTGCTCGTTGTGTATTATCTTCTAGGCGTTCCAAATGAAAATGAATTTTGAAAACATCCGAGGAACAAGCCTTAACTTCTCTTCTCCGTGATTGTGCACCGACGCTAGGGCCACTCTCTTGGGTTGGCATATTTGACATTGTGTTCTCAGATGAGCTTGCCATTTTTCGTTTGTGAAATCAGGAAGAAAAATAAGAAAAATGACTAATTGCGAATGATAATAACTAATTGAATTGAGATTGAGAATAAGAGAATTGTATGAATTGAGATTTGAGAACAAGAGAATTGTAGGAAATGAGAGAGTTGAGAATTTGGTGTGTTGAAATAATGGAAAATGAATCTTATTTATAGAGTTTTAGAAATTTTTTGATACCAAAAATACCCATAAATATAACCGTTTTATTACCGTTATTAGGGATATATTAGTAATTTATAATTTTTTTTTAATAACAGTTTTTTTTTGGCTCCCTGCCCTCCCCCAACGGCTACTAGCCGTTGGGGTTTATGGTTCCTGTTGGAACCGTAGAACCGGTGGAACTTCCACCGGTTCGGATTGGGGTCGAACCCCAACCGAACCGGTCGGTCACGGTTCCGGTTCCGGAATCGGTTGGGTTCCGGTTCGAAACTTGAACCGTGGCCGGGTCTAGTGCAAATTGCTTAATAATTCATTGATTCACTTAAAATTGGAGCAAATTTTAATTATACTTTCAACCCAAAAAATTAATATAAAATAAAAAATCTGCCTCAAATGCATGAGCAAAAGATACGCATACACATTCTGCAAGCTCTGCATGGCGATCCTCTTTTCATGCAAAAACCAACACGTAAAAATATTTTCAACTAAAAGAACACAATTTGACCTAAAAATAACCCTAATTTTTCTTCTTCTTATATATATATATCTATATATTATATATATAAGGGAGAAAAAAAGACAAATAATATTTCTTGAAAACCAAGGCAGGTTTGTAGGTGACTAATAATCACAGTATTAGCTTACATATTAATTGTTAAACATGGGCGTCCTGAGAAAGATCTCTTGCGGTGTCCTCCTCATTGCCGCCGCCGCCGCCTGCATGAGCGTTGCCATGGCCCAAGCCCCCGCCCAAGCTCCAGCTCAAGGTCCTTCCGAGGCTGCGGCACCGGGCATGGCCCCGTCCGCTGATGGGACGGCAGAAACAATGCCGGTTATTGGATCCTTGTTTGTGGCATCCCTTGTGTCGTTTTTGGTATATTTATTGCCATTAAAGAATATGTGCTTTGATCAGAAAACTCAAATGAATTGATCCATTTATATATACCTCTACCATTTCTTCTGGGCTTAAGCGAAGTAGGTAAAACTCCCGACTGTTCCAGACGGTTACAATTATATATAGACACATGCATAAAGTCAATATGTATACTAATGGAAGTTTTTTAATTTCTTGTTCATATGTGGGGTTGAACCTAGAGTCATAGATTGAATTTGCCTTTGAAATGTATGTTGAAATAAAAGGTTCCTTGATTTTATCTTGATTGAATTTAGATCCATTAAGTAGCCATTTCATCGCAACCTATCCCGATAAGCAGTTGCAGACCTAAATTTTTTTCAGGGAAACTTAGTATAATATAATTAATTTTTTTTTCCCAATCTTATTAAAGGTAATAAATGTTAAAATTTTGAATTTAATTGAAATAATAATATTTTCAATCTTAAGCGGTTTCGGTTCTGCTTCTGTGTGAAACTGGAACTTATCCGGAAAAAATATGTTCCTAATTAAGTGGAACCAAAACCTACCCAATTAAATAAAGTATCCTATTAATCGGTTCCAATTTGGTTATGCGTGAAACCGGAACCTACCCAGAAAAAAAATCGACTCTAATTCGGTTATGGTCTGGTTCTAATTTACCATATTTATTTATTATTGTCAAACTTTGAAAATACAATTATTTCTCACACTTGAATATTACATAATATTTTTGGCAATTATCTTATATAAATAAAACTGCATATTGCATAATATTTTTGACTCAATACATAATATTCTTGTAGGAAGTGTCTAAGTTTAAATTGGATTTTAATTGAGTTTTATTTGGGTTATGAAATTGGGTTTAAATTGGGTTTTAAGTTGGGTTATGAAATTGAGAAAATTGAGTTTTAAAACTAGTTATGAAATTTGGTTTAAATTGAATTTTAATTTGGTTCTGAAATTGGTTCTAAATTCGGTTTCCAAAAAAGAGTTCGGTCCGGTTAAATGGTCCGGTTTTGATTCCACCCATGATAGCACCGGAACCAGACCGTTTAAATTCGGTTATTTCATTTTGAAATCGGAACTGATTCGGTTCCAACCGGTTCCGATTTCAAATCCAAAAAATCGGTTTGATTCTACCCCGAACTGGTGCTCAGCACTACCAACAGCTCGTTAATAATTAACTTCTAATATGCCATGAAAACAATAGATACTAGCTAAATAATAATATTTTTTTTTCCTAAGTTGTTCAAATAACATCAACAAAAATCCTTACTAACACCATTGAAAAACAATTAATAGTAGATAAACAAAATTAAATATTATTTTTTCTTTCTATATAAAAGTTAATGCTAACTAAACGCTAGACCCTTGACTGAATACTTAAGTACCACAAGTCAGAGTATACAAATAAAATCAAAAAACGATAATTTAAATTTATTTTCCAAAAAAATTATCACACCAGCTCCGAAATTTTAGCATTTAATATAATTAAACCAAACATGTATTTAGCCGTTAGAGGCCGATGCAGTGACAGTGAAATGTATTGTTCTGATTGGCGCATTTAAAGGTAGTTGAAGAGAGTTGTGATGATGATAATGTGACATGAACTGAGATCATAGGCGGTGGAATAGTGAATTTGGAAGCCTATAAAAAGGGGTTGAAGATTCAGATTCAAGTGATAGCAATTTTCGCATCTCACAACTTGTAAAAATCTAAAAGCTTCTAAATTAATGATAGAGAGGGACAAATTGGTCGATTACTTAACCAAGTGGGTGAATTGTGACGGGTTAGTGTATGACCCGAGATGCTGTCAACTCTTTGTAAGCACACTATCCCACTTGTAACTCGGATCGGTCTTGACCCCGAGTAGTAATATATTACTCCCATTTACTCCGTTGACGTAGGTTTGAGTCTCTTTCCACCGAACCACGTAAATCATTGTCTCTGTGATTATCTGTCTACTTGCTAAGTTTATTTTGATTCCCTGATAATCAAATAAATTCAGATAGAGGCTTATTCGAAAAGTTAATTTCTCATATTATCATTGAAACGAAAAATAATCGTAAACGATTTTCTTTTGAAAAGTACTTTTATGGCATCAAAAAAAAAAGTGCGAACAATAATACCTTATAAAAGTCCTTGTCATTTGAAGGGGATTTATTCAAATTCTTCTGATTAAGTTCTTCATGTCCTCTTCATCTTCATGTGAAACCCTATATCTTTTCACTTTCCCATTTCGCCCTTAATGTTTATACAAACCATAAAAGACTCATAAGTTTATTTATTTTAAGCATATACACCCTCAAGTTATTTGGACAATTCGGCCTCACAAACCCAACAGGATTGCCACTACGAACCAGCCCAGCCCAGAGCAAACGGTACCGCAAAAGCTGTGGGTCGCCCAACAAAATACAACCACATATCCCCCCATCCCCCCCCCCCCCCCCCCCCCCACACATATATATATATATATATATATATATATATTTTTTTTTTTGATAACCGGGGTGTCCGAGCCAGCTTACGCGCACCTCGACTAATCCCCGGGACCTGTGCCCCGTGCCCTCAGAAGTTTCCCAACACATATCAGGTTAAGTCGCTGACTTTTCACACCAGGGGGCATGGCCCCAAGGAAATGCATCTAGTGAGATTCGAACCTTGAACCTGAGAGGGAGCAAACCACTCAAGCCCAAAGTCTTTACTACTGAGGCAACCTCTTGGGGTTATAATCCATATATATTGTGTTTCTATTCATACATAAAACTATTTATATTACATGATAAATTATGAGATCGGTCTAATCTCATGATCTAAATCTATCAATCGGTGAATACATATTCCTACATAAAAGTGAATAACATAATACACATATTATAGGAACTTCTCTCATATTAGGGCTTCTACAATGTCACAAAATCGCTATGTCGCAACAGTTCGATCACATAATCACACAATGACAGCCACATTCACAATCACATTAATGCATATAACTTGGTCACAATATTAATCACATATATAACTCACAATTACGATGACAGTTATAAATATTCAAGTACATTTTTTAACCGTAGTCATATTCATAATCACATTGACACGTCACAGATCACTCAAACACATACGCAATTATCAATCATATTTCTCAATCAAAATTATCCAATCATATTTTTTTAGTCACCATATTAATCAAATACTCATGTAATTGTTCATTTGAATAATGAAATATTCAGGCCTAAAAATATATTTAAAATAATTTTCTATATAATTAAACAAGATAATGAGGGTGCCGTCGCTACCAAAGTTTTTTCTCTAGTGAAGAGCCAAAAAGAAAAAATCTCTCTCTCTTTATATTTTGTTTGGTCTCAATTTCATTTCAAAGTGTCATACGATTCTTTCTCTCTTTGATTAAGGTAAGATTTCACGTCTCTTCTTTCTCCTTATACGACGTCGGTTTATTTCGATCTTGTCGTTTTTATCGAAACCCTTTTAACTTTTGCAACTGGTTTTTGGGATTTTTGTTTCAGGAACAATTCGTTTCGATTTTGTAAATCAAGATCGAACGAAATAAAACAGGTGAGGGTTTTTTTTGGGAATTTTCTTATTTATATAATTATTACGGCTTTAATTATAAAAACTTTAATTGAGTAGTTGGAACCCATGATGAATTTTTGATGAATTGATCAAGATTCTGGTTTTTTTTTTTGTTTAATTATTTTTCATATTTGTTTCAAGAATTGTCAATTGTGTATGTTTCTTGTGTTTTTAGACTCAGGCGGTATGGATTCAGATTTGTTAGAAACATATAGTAATAAATTTAATTTTTGCCTGTTATGAGATTGGGATATGGGCACAATACCTGCCAGCTTGCGAATTGATAATAGAGTTTTCCCGGAGTGCTCGGAAGACTTTCATTTATAAATTATAAAACCTTCTGGATGGGAATATGAAAAATTTATCTGGGTGTTTTGCAGTTTCACGGATGTGATTGAAACCGGTGCTCGTTGTAGATATTGAGTTAACCACCAAATAACCCACCTGCTATTCGTTTTATGGTTTTTTCAGACCCTATTTGAACTTTGTGGATGAATATTAAATATGCTAGCATTGTTTTTAGCAATCAACTCTTATTTCTCTCCTGGTTGGTGTCTACTGATTTAGGTCTGCAAAGAGCACTCTTAACCTAAGGAATGCCTGGTCATGTTTTTTACCGTAGAGAGACTATTGTCCTATGGTTAGTCAATCATGCTGTGTTGCAATGGATTGGCAAATTATATTGATTAGTGGCATTTGTTGATGTTGGTTTGTGCAGTTATCTTGTTTTGCAAATTTATTGAATGAATCATGGTCTGTGAGTTTGTTCATTTTCTGCATACGATATTTAATTTATATTTGGTGGATGAATTATTTGTGTTGTTTAGTTGTATATTGTAATTTAGATGATAAGATGTGTTCCTGGTAGGAGCTTGAAAAATGGATTCACACAATGAAACTGGATGCCAAGCTCCAGAAGGTACCATTCTCTGTGTCAACAACTGTGGTTTCTTTGGCAGTGCTGCTACCATGAATATGTGTTCCAAATGCCACAAGGCCATGATCCTGAAGCAGGAACAGGCCCAACTAGCAGCTTCATCCATCGGGGGCATTGTGAATGGCAGCTCAAGTGGGACTGGAAAGGAGCCCACCGTTGCTGATAACATGGATCTACAAGTGGAACCAGTGGAAATAAAGAAATTCTTCGCGGAACCATCTAGTGGTTCATTTTCATCCTTTGGCTTCACAGGAGTGAAAGCAGATGGCCCTAAAAGGTGTACTACTTGCTGTAAACGTGTTGGCTTAACAGGGTTCTATTGCAGATGTGGAAACCTCTTCTGTGCAGTTCACCGATACTCTGACAAGCATGACTGTCCGTTTGATTACCGAACTGCTGCTCGGGAAGCAATTGCTAAAGCCAACCCTGCCGTGAAGGCAGAGAAGCTTGACAAAATTTAGGAGTCATGAACTGAAGGTTTATGCAACAAATATGATGCTTCTCTTTCTATGCATGCATCCTCATATAAGTTGGCTGCTTGTCTTGTTAGACGTCCTTTATTGTTATAAATGGTTTCATATCATGATTTTCAGGACGTCATTGCAGTTATATTCTTCCTTGATTGGCTAGGATTCCCTTGTTGGCTCCAGTGTGTAAGTGTCTCTTCTTTGTGCTTGTTGATGGACAACTTTGTGATTACTTTGTAATATTGCTTTCTGGTTTGGTATGCATTTCCTTAAATGAAAAAAGAACGGTATTTTCTCTACTTCGATGTTCGATCCACCCATGAGCTATTCCCCTGCAATTTCTTGTATGTATTACTATATTCAGTTTTGCCTTTTTCTGTTGTATCTAGATACGAATAATGATTTATATGTATTTATTTCTGTGTTAGTAAACAGAATATTTTAATTCACAGTACTTGGTGCATCTGTCAAGCTACTCTACCGCCAATTGGTGTAGTTCTATTTTCTAATAGCAGTTCGCGATATTGAAACCAATTTTGCTCGCTGCTTTGAATCAATTTGTCTTTCCCTTCCTGATGAACTATGATTTCCTTCTGACTTATATTTATGGTTATTAACTTATTATTCACGATGTTTGGCCTTTTTCAATAATATCATTTCTTTGTTTTATTTTTCTTTAAAACCGCATGTCGTTTTTTTAGATTTTCACTGTTGTGGTTGAACAAGAAATGTTGAATCGAACGTAGTGATCAATAGATTAATTTTTGTCTGTGTATCAATGGCATGCATAAGCCATAGCTTGTGATGGAAGGAATGTGTTAATACTTGCTTGGAGTCCAAGATTTTCTAGAATATAATCAAATTAGTCGAAGTGATGTTAGTGTTTCAAACTTTGATTTTGTGGTTTACAAATTAGGTTGTTACTAGGGTACCTCACGACTCGGCAACCGTCCGATGGTCAGATTTTGTTGATTTTTTAACCATCCAACGGTTGATTTTATTATTGTTCTTTATAGCTTTCTTCAATGCAATAAGTGAAATTTTGATTACTGCAATTGGGCTTTGCCGGCCAACTTTCACATCATGAATCATAAATCTTGAATCATGATCATCAAAATTGAGGGCATATCCGCCATTATCGAGAGTAGTTCGGATTTTAATTTCAATACTCCAGGTATACTCGGTGCGGGTATGGGTATATCCGGATTCATATCCGAACCCGTATAAAATAAAAAAAAAATTAAAATTTATCAATAATATCATGAAAAATTTTAAATTATCACAAATTGAAATCAACTAAAATATACAAAATCTAAAATTCATTAAAATATAATTAAAATTAATTGGATCTATGTAAAAATTATCAATTAATCTCATAAAATATCATAAATTATATTTATTTTCTTATTTTTTCTTAAAAATTAACCGGATCCGGAATTATATAAACTCGGATTTGGACCCGAGTCCGCACGGGTCTTTAAAATCAAGACCCGAGTTCGTAAAAATATATTACGGACCCGGATTCGGGTTGTTCTGCCATCTTCGATGATACATTAGTTCAAAAATTTTGGTTGGACTTGATGACTTCTTTATTTAGGGAATATTGCAACTTTAACAAAATATATAGAACAAAACACCCAAATATACAATTCCTTTATTGATTTAAAAGGGACAAGAACAATGACCTTTGAATTGCATCAAGTAAACTTTATATATATATATATATATATAATATTTATTATGGTAAATATTATTAAATTATTGATTAAAAGGTAAAGTGCTGACCCTTCCGAGGTTTGAACACTTCTTTCTAAAGAGTTGACATATTACAAATTAGATTTTCGAACAGATTTTTGAGCCGTGTTGTAATGTATATGAGTGACAATTTGAGTTAGAATTCGTTTATTTGCACACTCGTACTATTGAAAGTAGGGAAAATGATATTTGTAATTCTAATGTTTAGAAAAAGTGATATAAAACTTCTTAATATTTTAAAAAAAACATACAAATCCTCATTTATTAATAAATTTTATTATTTTTTATGGAAATAAATATACTATGTACATTTTCTATGTATTCTCACCTATCATGTAAATAAATAATATTAATAATGTAACTACTAAAACAAATAAAATTTATTAAGAAATAGGGGGTTGAATATCTTTTTTCAAAAACATTTGTGATTTTATATCATTTTCCCTAAATGTTATGGCTCAAGTGTTCTTTACCCTTGACAATAAATAACTCAAACATTTTGGGGGTTAGTTGTTATATATATATATATATGTCTCAAGTGTTCTTTACTCTTGAAAATAAATAACTCCCAACATTTTTGGGGTTAGTTGATATATATATATATCACTCGAATTGAAATATTTTTAAATCAAAATTTTAGAAAGGATATTTACCATAGAAAAATCGACCGAGATTAGACAAGGGTGGTTTTAAGTTGTCTTAATTTTTAAGGCCCTAAACGAGTATCAAAATAAGGTTTCTATTAATAAATGATAAAAAAAAAAAAAAAAAAATTTGAGACTCTAATTTAATGCTAAATTTTAGAACCCAACCAATTTCATGTGTCGATTGTCTCATAGGGTAAATATCTAAACTATATCAACCAGTGTTATTAAAATCGCAATCAAACGGCCGGTTAAACCGGTCGAAGCGAGAACCTAACCAAACCAGTTTAATTTTTTTTTTTTTAAAAAAAAAACTAAAACTTAATATTTTTTTTTTAATAAATTTTAATTAAATAAAACTATTTTTGATAGACAATTCTGTCTGTTTTTTCGGAACGGTTCAACCGATCGAATCACTGACCCATTAAACCTTTTAGATTATCGGGTTGATTACCGATCCAGTTATGAAAACACTAATGGTGTGTTTACTTCAGGGCAATGAGAATGGAGGAATAAGAATCATTTCCAGTAAGGTTGTTTACTTCATAAAATTGAATAAAAATGGGAATGAGAATAGGAGTGAGGCCCACAAATTTGAGAATGGGGAATGAAAATCTCATTCCCATCACCCCATGGGAATGAGATTCTCATTCCCATTATTGATGGAAAATTACAATATTATCCATAAGATAATTAATTAATATTAATTTATAAATAATAAATAAAATGTATTAATAATTAATCAATAATTAATAAAGAAAATAATATTTACTATTTTAATAAAATAATAATTTAATAAAAGAATATATTAATATTTAGTAATTTAATATATTAATAATTAATTAATAAAGTAATAATTAATTATAAATAATAAATAAAATTAATAATAAAATAATATTTAACATTTTAATAAAAGAATAATTTAATATTTAGTAATTTAATACATTAATAATTAATTAATACTTAAATAATAAATAATAAATAAAAACTATTAATCAATAATTAAAGAATAATTTAACATTGAGTAATTTAATACATAAAAAATTATTAATAATTAATAAATAGTAAATTAATATATAATTATAACTAAGTGTATTTTTGTAACTTTTTAACAATTCATTCCGATTACTGGACAAAGTAAACACATCAATGCTAATACTGCTTCATTCTGATTCCGATTCCTACAGTTAAGTAAACAACTTATTCTGATTTTGATTTACCATTCCGATTCCATCTCATTTCGATTACGAGTACGTAAACACACCATAATATCAATCAATAATTTGAATTTTGAAATAAATTTATGACAGTTGTTAATACAAGTTGGGTAATAATTATTATTTTTTTAAACACGCTCTCATAATTAGAATGGATTATGAATTATATATGGGGTGGACCATCATACAACCCTATGCTTTATTTTTTAGCCTTTTGATTTGTTTAAATGATCACGACCCTCTTATGGTACGTTTACGCGGGAATAAATCAAAATGAGATAGAATAAGTTGGAATGAAAATGATGAATTAAAATCAAAATAAGTTGTTTACTTAACTATAATAATTATAATCGAAATGAAGTAGTATAATAAAGGACATTCTTGGAGGGCATTGGACGTTTTGTGGGTCGTTGTTGTTGATCCTTCTAGAACTGATAGTGCTGACACCATGTAGAGCACTTAACCTTGGAGTTTGTTTTTGAATGATTACAGGTACATTCTGTTTTATGATATGACTGTATTTGTAAATTTAGACATTTTAAATTCCTTGAGTTGAAAACATACTCAAAAATTAAAAGACTAATGTGCTATTTTATGTGCTCATATTCCAGTCTTTGAACTAGCCACTACGCACAAATCGCATGATGAGTTTTTTTGGTCCTTTTTTTTTTAAGTTTCTTGCTTTTTACCTTTTTCTTTTTGAATTCTTTAGTTCTGATCATAGTTTGACCTTCATTTTTGCAAACTTTTGTAGGGAAATAATATTGGACTTCTGGGAAGATGAGAGTATCACCTTCTGGTTTGTTCATGTTATGTTTTGGTTCAACTTTGAAAGTACAAAAATCAAGTCAATCTATTCTATTAGTCTCGCTTGAAAATGTGTTAATTTCTATTAGGTTTTAGCTGCTACTTATTGTGAAGGAAGTCCCTGAAATGACTAATAGTGCTGACAGTCTTGGAAGGCATTTGACATTTTGTGGGTCATTGTTGTTGTTGATCATTGTAGAACTGATAGTGCTGACGTCATGTAGAGTAATGTTTGCAAAAACTTAACATGAGCAAACCAGAAGGTGATACTCTCACTCATCTTCCCAGAAGTCCAGCATCATTTCCCTACAAAAGTTTGCAAAAATGAAGGTCAAACTATGATCAGAACAAAAGAATTCAAAAAGAAAAAGGTAGAAGCAAGAAACTTTAAAAAAAAATGACCAAAAAAACTCATCATGCGATTTGTGCGTAAAATCTCCGGTTATCAGAAAGTGTTGGTTGTTGCTGTCTTGTAAGTGTACTCTCATTGCATCTATAGAGGAAATGCCAGGGTCGATTTGTACAGAACTGTGAGACAACAAAAGTAGCATAGTTCTTCAGTCAAGAGCTCCCTATTGGGATCTACACAGAGGCCTAACCAATAGTCATAAATTATATTAATGTTAATTATAAAAGTGTTTATAGCCTAACCAAATCTATTTTTGTTCTCTATTATAAAAATAGTATAAAATGGAATAATTAGAAGACTCATTTGTTAATTTGATAGAATGTTAAGAGATTTGCATTATTTGAACAATTATGATTGGAGGCAAGATCTTACTCAATTTTGTTTATTATATTTGATATCAATAATACTTATAAGACAAGCAGCACATTGCGCGGGTCACCGGCTAGTTATTATTAATTTTTTGACTTGTAGGCAAGATTGTATTTGGATGTTCACGAACTTCACACAACGTTTCTTCTACATAATAGTTAATACTTAAAAATGTTAATACAATCTTGCAGTTAGGATTCAATTGATAATGAATCCGATAGTGGATTCGATTTGATAACGGATCCAATTCGATAACGAATCCGATTTGATAAAATTGATTTGAATTTTAAGTTATCCGATTCGATTCGATAAAATAGTTATAAATTTACAAAATTTCAAATAAATTTTTCGAATCGGATCCGTTATCAAATCGAATCTACTATCAGATTTATTATCAAATCGGATTCTCTATCGGATTTCGAATCCGTTATCAAATCGGATTCCTTATCGGATTCGGATTTGTTATCGAATCGGATAAAATCCGATTCGATCCGATAGTTATCAAATTTATCCGATCCGAAATTAAACAAATGAACCAAACATGATTCGATTGGGTTTTATTCTTAATTAACAAAAAAATTAAGAATAAAAGTATTAACATACTAATAAAAAGAAAACATAAAGTAAAATTAAAAGAAAAAATGCAAATCTTTTTATACAAATATATAATATTTTAATTATAACGGTTTGGTTCGGTTTAACAAGTGCGGTACGGTTTAGCATCTGAACCGAACCGTAAACCATTGGGGTGGGCCAATCCGAACCGCAAACCGAACCGTTAGAAAAAAAACCGTAAATTCGGTCCGATTTGGTTCGATTTACGGTTTGGTTCGGTTCGATCGGTTTTTTTACTCATCCCTACCCTAAAGTAAAAGAAGCATTATCCACTTAAAAGAATTGCCTTTGCCAGTAATCACCTAGGCTCATGGACCATTCCTGTAACTTGGATTGCCATTGAGAAGATGGAACATTATCAAAAGTGAACCACAGAGCCATTTACAGGCTTTGAAGAGTTTGTTGTCTGTTGGTTTGCCGCAGAGCTTGAATGAACATGATTATTATTTATATTTTTCATAATTATTTAAGAATAAATGATTATTATTGCATTTTATACTATTATTGTTAGAACAATAATAGGGATGACAGTCAGAACATTTCATCCAGTATCGATCTTGTCCCGATTATTATTTAAGATGAAAAATCTATCTAAAATCTCGATTGATTTTTTGAATTAGAACAAAAATCATCCCAAATTATGATCTAAATTTTTATTTAGATCGATTTTTCATCCCAAATAAAGTATTATTTATTATGACATCCTGAATCCTAATTGAACTTCGAGATTTTCTGCAAACCCTAAACAATAAACAAACACCTAATAGATAATTATAAAAAAATTAAGGAAATAATGAGTAGTTATGGAGGGGAAAAAAAGAACGTGAGGGCATTCACCCTTAAACAAAATATTAAAAATCTGATTAGCATTGCATTTTTTGTGGGGGCTCTAATACTTCAAGAAGTTATTTGTTTGAAGCTCCTTCAGATGTTGCTGAGATATTAGAGCTCTGAGATTTTTATGGTTTTGAAAAATTGTGTCAAATCTTTTTAATTATGAATGTAATCAGAAGCAGCATTAAGATGGAAGAGGAAGTGCATGCTGGCAAAACACATATTTGGTAGGATTTGAGCAAATATTTGAATTTTTTTTTCAAATGATAGATGAATCTTTTAATGTCGTTGTGTTCTATTTGAGATCATTAATCCCACGGATAACCAACCACACAAACCAAATAAAAGCTTTTCTCAATAAATGGGGTCGTTACACGAATTTTTTTAGACCATCGTACTCTATCTGAGATCATTGTTTCATCATGTTCCATAAAATCCATGTCTCTTTTATGGTTTCTATCCATATCAACTTAAGTTTTTCTCTCTCGCTTGACATATGACACCACTATTTGTTCTCATTTTCTCGCCGAATCACTTACAGGTTTATGTTAAATATGTTCAAATCACTTTAATCTTATTTCGCTCATCTTCTCATCAATCGATACTTAGGGATGCCAAAAAAAATCCGGGCCCGGTCCAGCCCGCCCGGGGGAAAAAATCCCGGCCGTGCCCTAGAAGTAGATGTCTGGCTCGGGCTCGAGCCGGGCTCAACATATTAAGCCCGGGTCCGGCCTTAAAATTTTATATATATATATATATATATATATATATATAATAAATTATAAAAATATATAATTTTTTTATTAATAAAAAACCGAGTTGGATAAATCCCGACCTGAGCCCGGACCCGACAGACGCTCGGGCCGGGATTTTCCCGGGCCCGGGCCAAAATATTGATCACCGGGCTCGGGCCGGGCTTATCAAAGCCCGGGCCGGCCCATTGCCACACTTATCGATACTACACCCGGTTTCTTCCTAATTATATCATAATAATTTATTACAGACATATACTCTTTGCTTCACTACAATAACCAATCTATTTCCAAACCTCATCCTATCAAGAACAGGAACAAAATGTATAAATTTAAAAACATAATAGACAATACACACACATGAATTCTCCTGTGTGATTTAGCCTGCCCCTAAAGGATTGTTCCTATAGAACTACCAATCAATTAATTTGATTAAATATACTAATTGTTCTTGCCATTTTCTCCAACAAAGAACATGGTATCTGAGCAATTGCCA
This sequence comes from Zanthoxylum bungeanum, assembly GCA_019454045.1. Classification (NCBI taxonomy): domain Eukaryota; kingdom Viridiplantae; phylum Streptophyta; class Magnoliopsida; order Sapindales; family Rutaceae; genus Zanthoxylum; species Zanthoxylum bungeanum. The sequence continues at coordinate 348,361 of SKCR01025822.1, read as the reverse complement.
AAAAAAAAAAAAAGGGGGCAACTACTACTCCTGGAGGTCACTTGTAAGGTATCAAACAGTCTCATTGTTATATTACCATGCAAGCAAATCGGAGGATCCAAAATCAAAATAGGACTGATTCAACAGATTTGAAAACCATTAGCAGTTTTGAGTGCAAGCTTCTAACCAAAATTTGCATTCAATAAACCAAACCATAAACTTATAATGGACAGAATCACAGGAAAAAGAAAAATAATGAAATAACTAGGAGGGGGGAGATCGGTGGAATTGGGTGAAAGAGGGTGTTTCATAGCGAATGAATAACGGAAGCCATTAAATTCTTAGCTGCATTGTATCACCTAAGTCATCCAGACACCAGCAGAGAGATTCACACTCACAGCAGTAGTTCAATTCATCAAACAGCTACATAATTTACTAATAGTCCTTCATACAGAAGAATATTAGGTTTATATAAACTTTAAGCAGATAATTATAGTTTAAAAGACAGCTCCATCAAGCAACCAATCTATTAGTACAAGCTCAAAGCCACATTCAAGAAGAGACTATGGTAACCGTGGAAAAATACAAATTTATGTGTCGATCCCAATAACCAAAATCCACGGTATTTACATCATATCAAATAAATATGACTTGTACAAGAAACAATGATCAGCTAAAAGATTAGAAATTTAACATTGAAAGAAGGCATCAATAAATTTCTGTGATGACATCAAAATCAAATCATAATCCACCACTAAGAATTTCAAAAAAAAAAAAAAGAACCCCACCTCGACAGCACACAAGCATGCATCAAACTATAAACATAAACTATATGTTAGCATCTGCCCATTGACAAGCACGTACACGTGACACACATGCACATTTTTGCATCGTCAGGGGCAAATTAATTCCAGCGGTCAACTCTACAAAAAATTTCAAGACAGTAGCAAGTAGCAACATCATAAATATGCAATCTCTTTTGAGCACTTGAAGTGAAGAAAATTACACGATAGAAACAAAAACGAACATGAACAATCAATGTACAGTCATTGCATTTGCGTAAGTCTAGCACCTCCTACACTACGAGTCTACGAGGTAAATGGGCAGGCCTTCTGAGTTCTGACTTATCATCCTCATAGCTAAAAGCTAATCTTCACATTTACAATTACAGCCAACAAAATTATCTATTGACACAATATACTGATGGAGATCTAAAAGCCAGGGCCAATGCAAATTAAGCGGTAGCCTAGAACCCCAAATTTTAGGGAGATGCTATTTTTTTTTACACATCTTTTCTTTTTGAAACGTTGGAAACACCGCCTACGGGCTTAAACCAAATAGATAAAACCCCAACAGTCCCGACTCTTACAACAAATGCACTCATACTTGCACCGGGACTTGACAAACAAGTCGTAAGCCTTTTGCCACTTAGTCACACTGTCGATTACTTTATACATCTCCCTAACATTATTTTAATAATAATTATATTCAATTTTTTAAGTTATAAATTATATTGTAGGAAAGCTTCAATTTTATTTATAATTCAAAAACATGTCCACTAAAAAAAATAACATTAGAAAATTAATTAGCAAAAAAATAAAGATAGTAATTTAAGGTTTATAAAAAGCTCTTATTCAAAACTACACACAACATGAGGATCGTGAATCACTCACTCGGATTCCTCCTGCTGAAGGCGTTCTAGGGCTTTCTGGTGGGCCCAGGTCTCGATGGTGAGATCGGGCTTTGCGTTCAGGCCCACTCCCAGAATCACGATCGTCAAGAAGCTGGTGACGTAGCACGGAAGCTCCCAGTCCTCCCATTTGCGGGATTGGCCCGGCGGCGGTGGGGTCCGGTTGAAAAGGTAGCCGTTCGGCTTCTCCTGGTGGCCAGGGCTCGTCCATCGGCTCGGTCCGGCCTGAGTTGAGCCGAAGCGAGCGAAGAAAAGCCGCTGGCGGAGCATGGTGTTGAACGACATCGTGTTAGGTCGAATACTGATGATTTGTTCAGAGGGGGAATTTTAGTGAAGCGAGTGAGGGATTTTGACCAACGAAGGAAACGACGTCGTTTATGTGTAATTCCATGCTTTTTTTTTAAACAACAATATCTTCTTTTATTTTTAATTAAGAAATGAAGAGCAAAAAAAAAAAAACATTTAATTTATATAATACTGACAATTTTGAAATATAAAAAAAATTCATTTAATTACATCCAAATATCTTATATATTTAAAAAAATTATTGGTGTAGTTGTGATGATTAGAAAAGTTACGATATAAAAAAATTTAAATAAATATTAGATTCAATTAATGTTATTAATTTTTTGACCAACGAAAGAAACAGCGTCATTTATGTGTCGTTCCATGCTTTTTTTTAAACAACAATATTATTTTTAACCTCAATGGATTGCCTCAGTGGTAAATATCTTGTGCTTGAGTTCAATGTTTGAATCTCAGTCATTTTCTTGGGGTCATGCCCCTGATATAAAAAGTCAGCGACTTACCATGATTTATGCTGTGAAACTTCTAAGGGTACGGGGCACATGTCCGAAGATTAGTTGAGGTGCGCGTAAACTGGCTTTAACATTCCTATTACCAAAAAAAAAATTTTTTTTTTTTAGTTAAGAAATGAAGATAATAAAAAATTTAAGAAAATACATTTTATGTATATGTAAACAATTTGAAATATATATATATAATCATTTAATTACTTCCAAATATCTTATGTATTTAAAAAGAGTTCATTATATTTAATTATAGAAATTTTGATTATCTCAAATCATATAATATAAAATGGGACGCATTTCTTGTCAATCATAAAGGAGATTGGATTTAGGATTTCAATAGGTTAGAGGATGTGTTAAAGATAGATAAAATATTAGGGGGTTAAAAAGAAAATAATCCTTTTAGAAACAATTTTTTACATTAAATAAACAAGTTCAAAACTTTAATTTAAAAAACTTTCATTGAATAATCTCAACACAGATGCTGTTCTGGACACACCACTCAAATAATGAAAGCTGCATGATTTAAACAAAATGCTAACCATCTTTCTGCATCTCCTTACAAAATGCACTTGTAGATCTGAATAACCATGGAACTAGAGGTGGCCACCGGTTCGGTTCAATTCCGGTTCCACATAAGTGTGGAACCGGAATGAAACCGTTCGATTCGGTTCCATTCCGAATTTTTTGAACCTTTAATACTGATTTTTTTTTTTTAAAAAAATAAAATTAAAACGGTTCCACCGTAGAACCGCCGGAACCGAACAATTTCAACGATTCCGGTTAGAATAACTGGAACCGTCCGATTTCAACGGTTCTTTTCGGTTCGGTCAGGGGTGAACCCTAACAAACCGAAAAATTTCGGTTCCGGTTCCGGAACCGGAATAGTTTGGAACCGGAACCGTCCGGCTCTAACTGGTTCGGTTCCGGTTCCGGTTCCGGTTCCGAACCGGAACCGTAGCCACCTCTACAAGGAACTATGAAGCCTCTATGAATTCTCAACATCATTATAAACACACAGATTTGTACTCCACATCACTGTTGAGTGCAACTTCTATCAGCCCTCCCCTCAGGATATCGAATTGGGTAGTTTCTGATCATTCGATCGGAAAATAAAAACAGATATCCGGCTAGCTTACGCGAGCTTCTTTCTATAAAACCAAATCACATCCGGCTGGAGTCGAAAGCTGTCCCCGAATGTTTGCATCTAGTGCTACATCGTCATGTATATTTCCAGAGCCTTGTTTTTAAGCATGTTTTCCCCGTAAATCTCATTCCCCCGTAGGGATACGTATTTTCGCATATCATATTCTAAATTGCATTCTAAACGAGGCAAAACGATATTTACCTTCAAGAATCTTCAGAAGTCACCAGTGATCTCCACAAGAACAGCTTCCCTCAGCCATGTGATGAAATCGATTTTTATCCCTCAGAGATACTTTCCTTCCATAAACCTTTGATACAAACTTGGCAAAATTATGGCAGTCCACACAAATCCGCAGGTTCTTTATCACGCGGATGGGGGCTCCTTCAGGAGTACCGATTAGCCCAAAAGTCAAAGCCAGTTTTTCACTGTGGCCTAGCAGGACCTTCTCCTTCTGCTCTTCATCCACGTCATGCAAAACGCAACTCAAGTCTGGGACGTAGCCAGTTCCTTGAACTTGACCGATAATTCTTTCACCTTTGCAGTAACCTCTTTCCTCCTAGGGTGGGAACGATCACTTGCATGAAATGTATGAAGGGTTTGGTCAAGCTCAATCCAGCTTCTTCCTGGATCCTTTGTCACAGTCTTTCCTTCATCAGCTCCCTCACTCTTGTCACATCTTCCCATCTCCCAGAGGAAGCGTATAAATTAGAAAGAATAATGTAATTCCCAGCATTTTCAGGCTCTATTTCTATTACGCGTTGACCTACAAATTCACCAATGTCAAAATTAGAGTGAACCCTACAAGCACCTAAAAGTGAACCCCAAATAGCAGCAGTTGGTTCAAAAGGCATCTTTTTAATGAACTCTAATGCCTCTCCTACCCGACCAGCACGCCCAAGCATATCAACCACGCAGCCATAATGCTCAATCTCTGGCTCAAATCCATCTTCACCATTTACCATCTCATCAAAAAATTTCAATCCTCTATCTTCCATTCCTCCATGGCTGCAAGCTGATAGAACAGCCAAATATGTCACACTGTCAGGTTTAACTTTATTTCCTTCTCTCATTAACTTGAAGAGCTCTACCACCTCTTTTCCCATCCCATGTTTACTATATCCCACAAGCATTGAATTCCAAGAGATAATGGTTCTCTCAGACATGTTATCAAAGACTCTTCGAGAATAAGTGAGGTTTCCACACTTTGAGTACATATCTATTAGGGAGTTCTGAAGCACCACATATGAGGGTATTTCAAACCGAAGAACGTGGCTATGAACTTGTTTACCATGATCGAGTGCAGCCAGACCAGATAATGCAGTCAAAACACTGGCATAAGTAACATAATTTGAACTCATTCCTTCCAACTGCAACTTCCTAAATAGCTCTACTGCCTCTTCATCAAGACCTAATTGGGCATAACCAGAAATTATAGCAGTACAAGAAACAACATCCCTCTCTGGCAAGCATTCAAATACTCCCCGAGCCTCATGGATTCTACCAGCTTTCGCATACATGTCGAGGAGTGAGCTTCCAACATATATCTGTGATTCAAAATTTCTCTTAATTATGAGAGAGTGGATTTGCTTTCCCAACTCAAATCCAAAAGCACCCGCACAAGAAGTAAGTACAGTTGCAAAAGTGAACTCATTAGGTTCTGAATCTGCACGGATTTAAACTATATTATAAGTAATTGAAAACAAAAATGGAAAATTGATGTCAATTCATTCTGGAAGCCACTGGTTCAAATGAAAAAAACAATAATAATTGTTTTCCCCCCATCTAATGTCACGTACAGAATAGCAAGGATGATTACATAAATATTTAAATTTATGAGGCGATTCAGAAACTACATGGAAATTAATGCATTATGGTTTTCCGTCTCCTACATTTGAGAGAATCCCATTCTCTATCAATAGAAGCAGGTTCCAGATAAGATTCATATTATAGTATACATCATTAGATTTCTCTTGGTTAGAATTAAGGCCATTGTCATTCCAGTAACAATATCTTGAAAGTTTTTAAACGACCAAAATAAAATCCGAGTCCAAACAAATTCCAATCACCGCATTTATGGTTCTATCTAATTACCAAATTAATACATGTAGTGTAATTTATCGACAGAAATGCACTTTGCTAATCTTGCAGGTGCGTGTTTCTAATTGTTATTCTTCTGTTAAATGCTGAAAGTAAAACGAACTAAAATATTTGATAAACACGCAATTTTACTTGGTAGTTGATGTTTACCAATCACTCAACTACTTATACTTGATAGCTAATGATCTCATTAACATTGCATTTTTAAATTAAAAATGCATGCATAAGCCCACAGAATCATAACTTGAATATAAAGAAACCTAAAAGCAATAGCAAGGATCAAAGAGTACCTGATCTTAACATCTGAATGAAAAGATTCAACGCTTCAGGGGAATACCCTTTTTGAGAATAAGCGGAAATCATAGCAGTCCAAGAAACCATATTCCTCTCACGCATTTCATCAAACACTTTCCTTGCATCACTCAAGCACCCGCATTTGTTATAAAACACAATCAATCTAGTTCTAAGATACACCGATGGATGATAACAAGTTTTGATCATGTGGGCATGGACCCTTTGGCCTCCTCTGAGTGTTCTTTGGTTCAAGCACGCGTTTAACAGCGTATCATATTCTTCAAATTTCATTTCAATTCCGAGAATGGCCATTTCCAAAAGGGCTTTTGTTAGTTGACCGTTGGAGCATAGAGATTTTAAATCTTGGGAATGTGGCGGGAACGAGGGGACAGTTAGTTGTTGATGATGGGTGTTTAATGTAAATGTGTTTTGAGAAGAGAAAGCACGTAATTGTTTTTTGGGACGACCCAAATGGCGTTTGAATTTTGGAAGCCATTTCATGTTCTTTAGCTTTCTGTTATTACTTTAGAAAAGTCTCTGGAGTCTGGCCTTCATATATATATATAGGTTCTATTCGAATCGGTTCCGAACCGGAACCGAATCGAATCTTAAGATTATGATTCTAAATTATGTGGAATCGTAACTGAACTGTTCGAATTTTGATTTACGATTTCATCCGTAACCGTGACCGGGTCTACCAAAAGAATGCCACAAAGTGGTTTTTTCAAAATGTAGAAATTGTATAAATGGAGTTAGTTAAGTTTTATTATTTACTGCTATAATTGTACAGTTTAAATTAGTAGATTATGATTAGAGTTATGATAAGAAATATTATCTCAAGTTGTTAGAGATAGAGCTGATCTTTAAGAAAAATAAATGAAATAACTAGTTAAGAAATGAAAGATAAAAAAAAATTAAGAAAATACATTTTATTTATATATAAAATCATTTAATTACTTCCAAATATCTTATGTATTTTAAAAGAGTTCATTATATTTAATTCTAGAAATTTTGATTATCTTAAATCATATAATATAAAATGGGATGCATTTCTTGTCAATCATAAAGGAGATTGGATTTAGGATTTCAATAGGTTAGAGGATGTGTTAAAGATAGATAAAATATTTGGGGGTTAAAAAGAAAATAATCCTTTCAGAAACTATTTTTTACATTAAATAAACAAGTTCAAAACTTTAATTTAAACAACTTTCATTGAATAATCTCAACACAGATGCTGTTCAAATAATGAAAGCTGCATGATTTAAACAAAATGCTAACCATCTTTCTGCATCTCCTTACAAAATGCACTTGGAGATCTGAATAACCATGGAACTAGAGGTTGCCACCGATCCGGTTAGATTCCGGTTCCACATAAGTGTTCAGTTCCATCCGAATTCTTTTAACTTTTAATACTGATTTTTTTTTTTTTTTTTAAATAAAATTAAAACGGTTCCATCGTAGAACCGTTGGAACCGAACAATTTCAACGGTTCCGGTTAGAATAACTGGAACCGTCCGATTCCAACGGTTCTTTTCGGTTCGGTCAGGGGTGAACCCTAACCGAACCGAAAAATTTCGGTTCCGGTTCCGGAACTGGAATAGTTTGGAACCGGAACCGTCCGGCTCTAACTGGTTCACTACGGTTCCGGTTCCACCTCTACAAGGAACTATGAAGCCTCTATGAATTCTCAACATCATCATAAACACACAGATTTGTACTCCACATCACTGTTGAGTGCAACTTCTATCAGCCCTCCCCTCAGGATATCGAATTGGGTAGTTTCTGATCATTCGATCGGAAAATAAAAACAGATATCCAGCTAGCTTACGCGAGCTTCTTTCTATAAAACCAAATCACATCCGGCTGGAGTCGAAAGCTGTCACCGAATGTTTGCATCTAGTGCTACATCGTTATGTATATTTCCAGAGCCTTGTTTTTAAGCATGTTTTCCCCGTAAATCTCATTCCCCCATAGGGATACGTATTTTCGCATATCATATTCTAAATTGCATTCTAAACGAGGCAAAACGATATTTACCTTCAAGAATCTTCAGAAGTCACCAGTGATCTCCACAAGAACAGCTTCCCTCAGCCATGTGATGAAATCGATTTTTATCCCTCAGAGATACTTTCCTTCCATAAACCTTTGATACAAACTTGGCAAAATTATGGCAGTCCACACAAATCCGCAGGTTCTTTATCACACGGATGGGGGCTCCTTCAGGAGTACCGATTAGCCCAAAAGTCAAAGCCAGTTTTTCACTGTGGCCTAGCAGGACCTTCTCCTTCTGCTCTTCATCCACGTCATGCAAAACGCAACTCAAGTCTGGGACGTAGCCAGTTTCCTTGAACTTGACCGATAATTCTTTCACCTTTGCAGTAACCTCTTTCCTCCTAGGGTGGGAACGATCACTTGCATGAAATGTATGAAGGGTTTGGTCAAGCTCAATCCAGCTTCTTCCTGGATCCTTTGTCACAGTCTTCTCCTTCATCAGCTCCCTCACTCTTGTCACATCTTCCCATCTCCCAGAGGAAGCGTATAAATTAGAAAGAATAATGTAATTCCCAGCATTTTCAGGCTCTATTTCTATTAGGCGTTGACCTACAAATTCACCAATGTCAAAATTAGAGTGAACCCTACAAGCACCTAAAAGTGAACCCCAAATAGCAGCAGTTGGTTCAAAATGCATCTTTTTAATGAAGTCTAATGCCTCTCCTACCCGACCAGCACGCCCAAGCATATCAACCACGCAGCCATAATGCTCAATCTCTGGCTCAAATCCATCTTTACAATTTACCATCTCATCAAAAAATTTCAATCCTCTATCTTCCATTCCTCCATGGCTGCAAGCTGATAGAACAGCCAAATATGTCACACTGTCAGGTTTAACTTTATTTCCTTCTCTCATTAACTTGAAGAGCTCTACCACCTCTCTTCCCATCCCATGTTTACTATATCCCACAAGCATAGAATTCCATGAGATAATGGTTCTCTCAGACATGTTATCAAAGACTCTTCGAGAATAAGTGAGGTTTCCACACTTTGAGTACATATCTATTAGGGAGTTCTGAAGCACCACATATGAGGGTATTTCAAACCGAAGAACGTGGCTATGAACTTGTTTACCATGATCGAGTGCAGCCAGACCAGATAATGCAGTCAAAACACTGGCATAAGTAACATAATTTGAACTCATTCCTTCCAACTGCAACTTCCTAAATAGCTCTACTGCCTCTTCATCAAGACCTAATTGGGCATAACCAGAAATTATAGCAGTACAAGAAACAACATCCCTCTCTGGCAAGCATTCAAATACTCCCCGAGCCTCATGGATTCTACCAGCTTTCGCATACATGTCGAGGAGTGAGCTTCCAACATATATCTGTGATTCAAAATTTCTCTTAATTATGAGAGAGTGGATTTGCTTTCCCAACTCAAATCCAAAAGCACCCGCACAAGAAGTAAGTACAGTTGCAAAAGTGAACTCATTAGGTTCTGAATCTGCACGGATTTAAACTATATTCTAAGTAATTGAAAACAAAAATGGAAAATTGATGTCAATTCATTCTGGAAGCCACTGGTTCAAATGAAAAAAACAATAATAATTGTTTTCCCCCCATCTAATGTCACGTACAGAATAGCAAGGATGATTACATAAATATTTAAATTTATGAGGCGATTCAGAAACTACATGGAAATTAATGCATTATGGTTTTCCGTCTCCTACATTTGAGAGAATCCCATTCTCTATCAATAGAAGCAGGTTCCAGATAAGATTCATATTATAGTATACATCATTAGATTTCTCTTGGTTAGAATTAAGGCCATTGTCATTCCAGTAACAATATCTTGAAAGTTTTTAAACGACCAAAATAAAATCCGAGTCCAAACAAATTCCAATCACCGCCTTTATGGTTCTATATAATTACCAAATTAATACATGTAGAACACACACTTTTACTTGGTAGCTGATGTTTACCAATCACTCAACTACTTATACTTGATAGCTAATGATCTCAATGACATTGCATTTTTTAAATTAAAAATGCATGCATAAGCCCACAGAATCATAACTTGAATATAAAGAAACCTAAAAGCAATAGCAAGGATCAAAGAGTACCTGATCTTAACATCTGAATGAAAAGATTCAACGCTTCAGGGGAATACCCTTTTTGAGAATAAGCGGAAATCATAGCAGTCCAAGAAACCATATTCCTCTCACGCATTTCATCGAACACTTTCCTTGCATCACTCAAGCACCCGCATTTGTTATAAAACACAATCAATCTAGTTCTAAGATACACCGGTGGATGATAACAAGTTTTGATCATGTGGGCATGGACCCTTTGGCCTCCTCTGAGTGTTCTTTGGTTCAAGCACGCGTTTAACAGCGTATCATATTCTTCGAATTTCATTTCAATTCCGAGAATGGCCATTTCCAAAAGGGCTTTTGTTAGTTGACCGTTGGAGCATAGAGATTTTAAATCTTGGGGATGTGGCGGGAACGAGGGGAGAGTTAGTGGTTGTTGATGGGTGTTTAATGTAAATGCGTTTTGTGAAGAGAAAGCACGTAATTGTTTTTTGGGACGACCCAAATGGGTTTTGAATTTTGGAAGCCATTTCATGTTCTTTAGCTTGCTGTTATTACTTTAGAAAAGTCTCTGGAGTTTGGCCTTCATATATATAGATCATATTCCACAGTTGGGCTCAAAGAATAGAACCGAGAATCGAATCGGAATCGAACCTTAAGATTACGGTTCCAAATTATGTGGAATCGCAACCGAACTATTCGAATTTCGATTTACGATTCCATCCGTAACCGTGACCGGATCTACCAAAAGAATGCCACAAAGTGGTGTTTTTCAAAATGAGAAAGATAATTGTGAAAATGGTATTTTTCAATCCAAATACAACTTTTGATAATTGTGATTCGTCGTGCATTGCATGCTAGACAGTAGTAATGATTTTTCTACAAAATATTGACAAAACAATCATAAAATAATATTCAAAATAACGTAATTTTGTTTTTTTTTTTCTTAATTTTTTTTTTGTAATTTTGATTGTTATTTTGTCACAATTTTATCATTGTTTTATATAAATATCATTTTTTGATTAAACAATTTAAAAGTATTATTTGAGGTGTATTGCTTTGTCGTAATTTCCTTTATTTTTGTATAGAGTATCTTGAAAGCAATTACAACCGAACCAAAACAAATAAAATAAAATAAAATAAAATAGAATAGAATACTCAATTAAATAGAATAGATTATGATTTCAAAATTTAAGAACTGAAATCCACCTTATAGGGTACCCGATGTTCACCCATAGACTTTAGATCCGTAAATGATGAGGAACAATGAGATAATTGATCAGTGTAAAATAAAGACTTAAAATGTGGCGAATGCAAATTAATTACACCACCGAAACTAGTAGTCTCGTAGTCTCATGTTCTCAAGATAAATCTGATGGAGTGAGTTTCATTTCCCATGGATACTTACGGGTCTGTTAGTTTTTAAAAAATACAAGCTGATCCTTTATTTACATTAGAACTGAACTTTTGAACATTAAAAGAAAAAAATAACTTGCTAAGACAAATTTATAAAAGAAGAATAGAGATACCAATACCATTGTATTATTATTATTGAATCAAAGATGATTTGCATAAATGAGGTCAAGAGACATAATCATATGTCGCAGCCAGGCAACGCAATTATTAAGTAAAGATTTCAACTCGAATAAATAATTAGGAAAATCAAAAACTTGAGCCTTGTTAGGACAAAACCTAATAATATAACACAATATGTGAACTCGTATTCTCATTAACAAACAGAAAATGAATTCACACCTAAAAATATTACAAGTTAAGATTGACGTTATTTCTTCGATTTCTTACGACCGTCATCTTTCATTGTGTGACTAGCATGATTCACTACAAGAAATTACAGTTTTAGCAACAAAATATTTCTTTTCAAAATTTAGCGACGGAATTTAGCTATAAAAAAATTTTGTCCCTAAAAATGACGCCAGTAAAATGACGTGAATTTAGCAACGGGATTAGCGATGAAAATTATGTTCGTCTCAACTTTCGTCGCTAATTAGCGATGGACTAGGAAATATGTTGCTAATTAGCGACAGATTTATGTTTTCGTCGCTAATTAGCGATATAATTATTATCCATTGCTAATTAGCTATAGAAATATAATCTGTCGCTAATTAGCGATAGAAATATAATTCGTCGCTAATTTAAAATTTTAATTTGTAATTAGAAACGAAACTTTCATCGATAAATAGAAACGAAATCTCTATTCCATCTCTAATTTTTAAAATTTTCAATCCCATCAAAAAATTTATTTCATTAGCGCCACTTTTTTTTTTGTAAAAAAAAATATAGACGGATTTCCGTCGCTAAATAGAAACGGAATATCTATTATGTCACTAATTTTTCAATCCCCAAAATTTTATTCTGTCAACGTCACTTTTTAAAAAAATTTAGTGACAGATTTTCCATCGTTATATTGTAAGAATTAATTGTTATCCTCAAATTAAGGAGTGCTCTTCAAGACATGAGAGGTTTGATTGTCTCTCAAAATATTTGTTTGTGTTTATTCTTTTTTGATGTTATAGATTAATGGATTCACTCTCTGTAATGGTAATTTGTCCAATTTTTATGTTGGTTTTTGTTTCATGTTTTTGCAGGATGAATAACTATTTTCTCAACATACAAAAGGTTTGGTGCAGAGTAAATGTATAGATCCGAAATGAAGATTGAAGTTTTTCGGAGCTATTACAATAATTTAGGTTATTGTGTTCTTACAAGGACTTGAACAATCATTAAAAACACAACACATAATGAAAGTAGTAAGGAAATCCAAAATAAGCCTCAATCGCTCAGCCCCTGATATAATGCTTCAGACCTTGATAAGATGATTCAGACCATGATGAGCAGAGCAGACCCTTATGAGCAGAGCAGACCCTTACGAGCAGAGCAGACCCTGATGAGCGATGTGTGTCAGACCCTGAAATCAGACCCTGAAGATGAACTCGGTGAAGTGTCTGCTTCTGAAATCAGCCCATGACCCTGACCCTGACGTCTGACTCTGATGTGGTACTCGGCAGCCCCTGAAGATGCAGTAACCGAGTCAGAACCGAACCAGCAAACAAGATCAGCCATAATGCTTCACTATTCCGAGGCTTGTTGATGTGGCAACAATCTCATTAAAACAAATTCGTCCCCTACCGAATGATGCAGTAGAACGTGAGACGTTTGTTTCCCAGGATGCAACGGAAATAAACGAGTATTGGCACCACCAAACTTGTTTTCAACGAACCACAAAGTGTTCGAACTCTTCCAATAAAAACAAAGAAAATCGAAAAGGAAAATATATTAACGAAAACCACTTAAATTTTCGTTTTGTCTTGTGCGTATCAAAAACGAAAAACACTGCTCACTTTAAAGGAAATAAACATGTCGATAAAATCACATTAGTGGGAGGCCTTTCATTTGAAGTAACCACCAAGTTAATTAATAGAATTAATTTAACTGTTATGGAACTTCAATAGGCTTGGAAAAAATAAAGAGGCATGCAAAAATTGGCTGGGGCGGACCCGCATAATTTGGTCCGGCATTCATGTACGCTGGACACGCGGGTGCACACGAGTCAGGCCTGCTCGAATTTTGATTTGCACCCCCCATGCGCGCGTACGTAGAGAGAGCTTATATCCTTATAACACTTACCCATCTATATATGAGCAATCATATATAAACACAATTTCTCTCTATTAGCTTTCCCATGTGGGACAAGCTCATTTCTCCTTATTTTCCAACACCAATGGGTGAACTTTGAGCAACAATTTCTCATTCACCCAAGCACCATTTTAAGTATATGAATATACCATTTCGAACTACTCACAGAGGAGTATCCGAATCACTCAAAAACAACCACTAACACGAATTTGACCATGCTTAAAATTGTACCTCAAAATGCTTACTATGAGCATTTTTCCAACAATTCCCCACATGAATGAAATTGGCGAAAATACGTCAAATAAAATTATTTTATAGAAACATTTTATTTTGACCTTGAAGAGTTCAACGGTTCAACCCCTGCATAGGATAGGTAGGCCTCAGCCTTTGAACCTTTTATTGTGAAAACATATCTCATTTACTAGCTGACAGTGGACACGATGTCATTGAACTGTATTGTCGTTCATGTAAATGAAAAATATATATCACACATATATTTTACCTAACACATATGAGTTCTCATTATTATGTTCATTTTAGCCATGAACATCTATCTGGTTCTGCAAGAGTTTCTAAGAATTGAGCCCCGTACAATTCCCTTTGAAGCGGCCCCACTTCTCTCTCACATATGTGATTTCTTATTTAAGAGTATTTCGTAATACTCTGCTCGGATTCTCGACTCATAAGAATCATTAAAAGCATTTTCTTAACCTCTATCCATACGAGCATCACTGTTTCATTTCACCATAGGAATGGACTATAGGGTAACCCCCACAGTGAACCAATTATGTCTTTTTCGAGTATGTTGTCCCATTGAACATAGATCTTGGGATCTCCAGTCAACAAAGTTGGGTTTTCCTTCGTAATAAATATTTATCTAATGGGCTTTAGTCTCATTCCCCTCGATGATTTCACAACTAACTCTCTATTTAACCATTTGGTTAGCGGATCCGCAATGTTATCATTTGACTTTACATAGTCAATCGAAATAACTCCAGTAGAGAGTAATTGTCTAACGGTATTGTGTCTACGACAAATATGTCTAGACTTACCATTATACATATTGTTATGTGCCCTTCCAATTGCAGATTGACTATCACAATAAATGCAAATTGTTGGCACTGGCTTAGGCCAACTTGGAATATCCTCTAGAAAATTTCGCAGTCATTCTGCTTCTTCAGCACACTTATCTAATGAAATGAATTTTGATTCCATTGTAAATCTGGCTATCACAGCTGTTTGGAGGATTTCCATGATATAGCTGCATCTGTTAGTGTAAACACATAGCCATAGGTAGACTTTGAGTCTTTCATATCAGATATCCAGTTTGCATCACTGTATCCTTCGATTACGACTGATATCTATGATAGTGCAACCCATAATTACGAGTAAAACTTAAATACCTGAGTATTCTTACTATTGCTTTCCAGTGATCAACTCATGGATTACTCGTATATCTGCTGAGCTTGTTTACTGTACATGCTATATCAGGCCTTGTACAACTTGATAAATACATCAGACTCCCAATCACTCTAGAGTATTCCACTTGAGATATATTATCTCTCATATCCTTTGATAGATGTAGACTCACGTCTAAATGAGTTATAGCCACAACAGAATCATCATTGTTGAATTTACCAAGAATTTTATCCACATAGTGCGACTGATCAAGAATAAGTCCATCTGGACTTCTCGATATCTTTATTCTCAGAATGACATCTGCTAGACCCATGTCTTTCATGTCAAACTTAGATTTCAGCATATTCTTGGTGGATTTCACCATTTTAACATTACTACCGACAATCAATATGTCATCAACGTCGAGACATAAAATGACATAGCCAACTTATGTCTCTCTAACATAGATACATTTATCACATTCATTGATTTTGAAACCATTTGCCAACATGGTGTCGTCAAAGTTTTTATGCCACTGTTTCGGAGCTTGTTTCAATCCATACAAAGATTTTACTAACTTGCAGACTTTCTTTTCTTGTCCTGGAGCTATAAAGCCTTCAGGTTGTTCAATGTAGATTTCTTCATCTAAATCTCCATTCAGAAAGGCTGTTTTCACATCCATCTGATGTACCTCAAGATTGCGCAAAGATGCAATCGCTAGTATCACCCTTATGGAATTTATTCTCGTTATAGGAGAGTAAGTATCAAAGTAATCAAGACCTCCACGTTGTGTGTAGCCTTTAATTACAAGTTTTGCTTTGTACTTGTCAATTGATCCATCTGCCTTCATTTTCTTTTTGAAAATCCACTTGGACCCTAGAGGTTTACACCCTGGAGGAAGGTCCACTAACTCCCAGGTGTGATTTTGTAAGATGGATTCAATTTCACTATTGATGGCATCTTTCCACAAAGCACCATCAGCTGACCTTACAGCTTCGTTATAGCTTTGAGGATCATTTTCTAGCAAAAATGTCAGAAAATCTGGACCAAATGATTTTTCCGTTCTAGCTCTTTTGCTACGTCTTGGTTCAAGTTCAACATCTTGTTCATCCTCTGGAATATTTATGTGTTCTTGGTCCTGACTATCTTCAATGATAGCCTCATGTGCCCCTTTGTGCACATTTAAATTCGAATTTGTTTTACAAGGAAAAACGTATTCGAAAAATGATGCATTCCTCGACTCCATTATCGTATTTTTGTGAATATCTATTATATTAGACTTATGCACAAGAAATCGATAAGCATTATTGTTATGTGCATATCCTATGAAAATACAATCAATAATTTTTGGTCATATCTTCACATTCTTAGGTGGAGGAATGATTACTTTGGCAAGACACCCCCACACTCGTAGAAATTTATATGAAGGTACTCTTCCTTTCCACATTTCATAAGGAGTTTTCCCTGCTTTTTTCTATGGTACCTTATTTAAAAGGTAATTAGCTGATAAGACAGCTTCTCCCCACATATTCTGAGGTAAGCCAGAGCTGATTAACATGGCGTTCATCATCTCTTTCAATGTGCGATTCTTTCGTTCTGCAATCCCATTGGATTAAGATGAATAAGGAGCTGTGGTTTGATGTATGATTCCATTTTGTTCAAAAAAGTGATTCAAAAGGAAAAACATACTCACCACCATGATCACTTCTTAACTCCTTAATTCTTTTATTCAGTTGGTTCTCAACTTCATTCTTATAGAGAATAAATTTCTCTATAGCTTCGTCCTTGCTTTTCATCAAATACACATAGCAAAATCTCGTGCAATCATCAATAAAGGTAATAAAATATTTATTACCATCTCTTGATTGTATTGAATTAAAATCACATACATCGGTATGAATTAGATCAAGAGGTTCAGAGTTTCTTTCAATACTATGAAAAGATGATCTAGTTAGTTTTACCTCAACACAAGTATCACACTTATGTCTATTATCAATTTTAAAATTGGGAATATGATTCATGTTAATTAATTTCCGCAATGAATTAAAATTAACATGTCCTAATATACCATGCCATAGATTATAGTTTTAAAAATATAAGCAGTATGACTAACTTTATTGATATTCTTGGGTTTGACAACCATTACATTGAGCTTAAAGAGCCCATCAGTTACATACCATTTTCCCACATACATTCCATTTTTGGTCAAAACTACTTTATCAAACTCAAACACCATCCGAAATCTGTGCTTGTTCAGAAATGATCCAGACACAAGATTCTTCTGTATTTCTGGTACATACAGAACGTTGTTCAAAGTCAACTCTTTCCCAGATGTCATCTTCAGAATCATCTTTCCTTGACCTTCAATCTCAGATGTTGCTGAATTTCTCATGTATATTTTTTCCTCATTACCAGCAGGCTCAAATGAAGAAAATATACTTTTGTCCAAGCACACATGTCGAGTGGCACAAGTGTCAATCCACTACTATCTTGGGTTAGAACCCACCAGATTCACCTCAGAAACCACAGCAGAAAGGTTAATGTCTGAAACATCTTGAGTCATGTTTTCTATCACATTAGCCTCTTGATTCTTTTTCTTCTTCGGCAGTCTGCACTCAGAAGACTTGTGACCCATTTTGTCACAATTGAAGCATCTTCCTTGAAATTTTGATTTCTTGGAAATTCTTCATTTAGGGCCCATCTTTGACCCTTTGTTCTTGAGGTTCTTGTTCTTATGGCCATGTTCAACAACATTTACTTTGGCCTCATGAGTCATTCCTCTCTTGTCAGATAATATGTTATCTTCCTTAATTCTAAGCTTAAGAACCAAGTCTTCAATGTTCATTTATTTTCGTTAAGCCTTCAATGTTCATTTCTTTTCGCTTATGCTTTAGATAATTCTTGAAATCTTTCCAACCATGTGGTAGTTTTTCAATTATCGGGGCTACTTGGAAGGTTTCACTTAAAACCATCCCCTCAACATGAATTTCTGCTAGAATAATCTGCAGTTCTTGAACTTGTCTTAACACAGTTTTGGAGTCAACCATCTTAAAATCTAGGAAACGGCCTACGAAAAATTTCTTAGTACCGGCATCCTCAATTTTATATTTTTGATCTAAGGATTCCCAAAGCTCTTTAGCTGTTTTCATTCTGGCGTACACACTGTACACGAAATCACTTAGTCCATTCAGCACATAATTCCGACATAGGAATTCAGAATGTTTCCAAGCATCGATGACACTGATCACTTGAATATCATTATCACCCTCTTTGGGTACAAGAGAATCTTCATTTAGGAACCTTGCAAGGTTCAACAGGGTCAAATAAAAGAACATTTTCTGTTGCCACGTTTTGAAATTCTGACCAGTGAATTTTTTAGGTTTTTCCGCAACATGATTGCATGGCTCACATGTCCAACATGTTGTCTATTCATAGAGGCAACAACACTTTGGCCAGCCACAGAGGCTTCCATATTAAGCCCAGAGGGTGAAGTATTTTGGCCAGCCGAAGAGGCTGCCACATTCGGATCAACTGTGTTTGGACTGTTTTCCATATCCACATATCGAATTTATTTTAAGATTATTACAATAATTTAGGTTACTGTGTTCTTACAAGAACTTGAACAATCAGTAAAAACACAAAACAAAATGAAAGTAGTAAGGAAATCCAGAATAAGCCTCAATCGCTCAGCCCCTGATATAATGCTTCAGACCCTGATGAGATGATTCAAACCCTGATGAGCATAGCAGACCCTTATGAGCAAAGCAGACCCTTACGAGCAGAGCAGACCCTGATAAGCGATGTGTATCAGACCCTGAAGAGGAACCCGGTGAAGTGTCTGCTTCTAAAATCAGCCACTGACCCTGACGTTTGAGTCTGATGTGGTACTCGGCAGCCCCTGAAGATGCAGTAATCGAGTCAGAACCGAACCAACAAATAAGATCAGACCCAATGCTTCATTATTCCGATGTTTGTTGATGTGGCAACAATCTCCTTAAAATAAATTCGTCCCCTACCAAATGGTGCAGTAGAACGTGAGACGTTTGTTTCCCAGGATGCAACGAAAATAAACGAGTATGGGCACCACCAAACTTGTTTTCAACGAACCACAAAGTGTTCGAACTCTTCCAACAAAAACAAAGAAAATCGAAAAGGAAAATATATTAACGAAAGCCACTGAATTTTTCTTTTTGTCTTGTGCGTATCAAAAACGAAAAACACTGCTCACTTTAAAAGGAAATAAACATGCCAATAAAATCACATTATTGTGAGACCTTTCATTTGAAGTAACCACCGATTTAATTAATATAATTAATTTAACTATTATGGAACTTCAATAGGCTTGAAAAAAATAAAGAGGCATGCAAAAATTGGCTGGGCCAGACCCGCATAATTTGGTCTGGCATTCGTGTACGCAGGACACGCGGGTGCACACGAGTCAGACTTGTTCGGATTTTGATTTGCACCCCCTGCGCGCGCACGTAGAGAGAGCCTATATTCTTATAACACTTACCCATCTACATATGAGTAATCACATATAAACATAATTTCTCTCTATTAGCTTTCCCATGTGGGACAGACTCATTTCTCCTTATTTTCCAACACCAATGGGTGAACTTTGAGCAACAATTTATCATTCACTCAAGCACTATTTTAAGCATATGAATATATCATTCCGAACTACTCACGGATGAGTATCTGAATCACTCAAAAACAACCACTAACACGAAGTGGATCATGCTTAAAATTGTACCTCAAAATGCTTACTATGAGCATTTTTCCAACAGGAGCTTCCCGAGATTTTTACATAAATCGATTAGTTATTTTGTATTAGATTGGTTGTATGTTGTTGTTACAATGTATGTATTATGTTGTTTCACTTCTAATTAGAAATATATAGTCACTGACGCTGCACTAAAGCTGAGATATGAAGATCTTTTGCAGGATGAATAACTCTTTTCTCAACATACAAAAGGTTTGGTGTAGACTAAGTGTATAAATTGAAGTGAAGATTGAAGTTTGTATTAGATTGATTGTATGTTGTTGTAAAAGTTGTTGTTACAATGTATGTATTATGTTGTTTCAGATCAGTGACGTTGCATTGAGGCTGAGGTATGAAGATCATACCGGACCCATAAAATCCTCATATTCCCAAGTAGTTTTATGTTGGGATATTTATTTCTTTTAATTAAGGGAAACACATAATACATATATTATATTATGTTGTAAGTTTTATCCTAACTAAGCTTGAGTTTTATAATTTCCTAAGTTTATTTTCGAACTTTTATAACCGTGTAATTACATCCCTATAATATTTTAATAGATGAATTTCATTTTATCTTGAAAAAAAAGAAAAAGAAGAAGAAGAAGATATAGATTGAAAGATAATAATAAATTAATAATACAAATGCTTTGAAGCCAATGCCTTCTCACGTGTCTTTGTCTTGATTTATTTAGTATTATTATATATTTGCTTTTTATAATCTTCATGTGATTTTTACTTATTTTACTTTTTATTCACCGTTTCCATGAGAGGAAAAAGGGACTACAAACAATTGAAGCAACTTATGCTTACGTTCTGTTTATATATATATATATATATAATGATTTTTTTTAAATGATTTTAAATTATGTTTGGTTAAGATGGAGAATTAAATTATTCTTATTTAATTAAATATAATAATGCAAATTACCAAACCATAAGACTTTTATTGGTATCTCTATTTTAAAAAGACCTTTAATTATAGTGTCAACTTATATTCTGCATAATGACCACAATTATTTTTCTTAAAATATAAATTGTATTATCACAAGTGGGAGTATAATAAATTGATGCCCATTCTTCATTTAATTGTTTTCTCTTTTTAGTCTTATATGTTTTTACTTAATAAAAATTAAGAAATTATCTACAAACAATCTGTTAGATGTAGATAATACAATTAGTCGCCAAAATTTCGAAAAATTATCAACAACTAATCATGTGGAGTTGTATGAGATATAATTATGGTTTATTTAATTATTTTTACTAATTTAGAACGTGTGGTGAGATGTTATTGGATTGTTGTATATGTGACGCAATATCATGGTTGTATAATAGAATTTATCCGATTTATGATAGGCTTTTAGCAAAAAAATATTTATATATATATATATATATATATTTTAAATTTCAGAGGGTAAAAATATATTTTTATTATTTATAAATACTAAGGGTAAACCAATCTTTTAGATAGAATAGATTCCTAATACCTTAACTGATCATAAAATGATGGCAGGAAAATGGTTGCTAGAAAATGAAATAATGGGTGGTGCTAGTGAGCATCGATTCCGGTTTTACTTGGAATTGGTTGGAACTGTATTGGGTTTTCGGGTTTGGAATCGGAACCGGTTGGAACCTGACCAGTTCCAATTCCAAAATAAAAGAACCGAATTTAAATGGTCTGATTCCGATTCTGTCATGGACGGAACCATAATTGATAACAGAACTGTTTTGGAAACTGAATTTCGAAACCGCAATCGGAACCTATTTTGGGAACCGAATTTAGGACCAATTCCGTAACCAAATTAAAACTCAATTTCATAACTAGTTTTAAAACTCAATTTCATAACCCAAATTAAAGCAAAATTTAAATTCAATTTCATTACAAGATTTAAAACCCAATTTCTTAACCCAATTTCATAACACAATTAAAACTCAATTTAAACACATGCACTTCCTACCAGAATATTTAAAATTGAGTCAAAAATATTATGTAATATGCAGTTTTATTTATTATTTTATTTATGTATGAACAGTTGTCAAGAGTATTATGTAATATTCAAGTGTGAGAAATAATTATATTTTCAAAGTTTGACAATAAAAAATAAATAGGATAAATCAGAACCAGAATGAAACCGATTAATAGTGTACCCAATTTAATTGGGTATGTTCCGGTTTAACGCGAAATCGAATTGGAACTGATTAATATGATACTTTATTTAAATGAGTAGGTTCCGATTGCACTTAGTTATGAATCAATTTTTTCCAAGTAAGTTCCGGTTCCAAGCGAAACCGGAACCGAAACAGATTTTACTCACCCCTAGGTAATGCAGATGATCCCTATTGCTTCAATGGTTAAGATTTGAATTTAAGTGATTTGTTATTTTTCAGTTTAAAATTCGAATCTCACTATTTATATTTTCTTGGAACCATAAAAATGGTGCTGAAAAAAATTCCCAAACAAAAAAAATACTAATAATTTTCTTAAAATAAATGTCAATAAGACGAAGTCAGAAGGGTCAATTAAATATTTAGACAATTCTAGAAAGCAAAATAAAATAAAATAAAATAAAATGTTTTTATAGTTTGACTTCAATAATGGCAACTGCGTAAATAAAGGAGAAAAGAGTGGGGGAAATATAAAGGAGGGTACGAATATAGAAAGGCGGCGGCACCTTTGAAATCACTGAAATTGATGAAAAAGCGAAAAGAACGAGAGGGAATCAAATGCGGCGTGAATCTGGTGCTCTCGCCACGACAAGTAATGATATTTGGGAAAATTACAAAAAAAATATATATATATATATAACTTCCGCTGATTTATGAAATCAGGATTGTGATTTTTTAGTGATCAAATGATACTCTATGAATTCATCCGTTAATAAAAATCGATAAAATTGATAATATTGTAAGTGTGATATGAATATTTGTGTCCTTCTATATTTTAACATATCATATAAATATTATGCTACATCAGTATTTATAATAATGTCAAACATCATGTTACGTCAGTATTTATGATAATAGCACATCAGCATATGACACATTAAATGTCATCAATAATGTTATCAATTTTGTGACCGTTGGTAATGTGGGTGTTCGCGGTGAGGTTCATATTGGTTTTTTCGCTTTCACTTCAAACCGTGCGGGTTGGCGGTTTAGGAAATTAGACATCGAAACCGCAAATTTGATAAGGAAAATCACGGCGGTTAGGGTTGGCAGTTTAGCAGTTTGGACGGCTTGGATCGGCGGTTTGGATTATAAATTTTTTAATTAAATTTTGTGTGTTTTCACATAATAATTAAAGAGAAAAATACATATTTTTCATTTATACATTGCATATTGTCATATGATCATTAAATATCTTAAATTTGATGGTTAAAGAAGAAGAAAAATATAAAATAATATATAATTTGAATACGGGTCTGCAGTTTAGACTATTCGGGTCGCGGTTGGGTCAAAATCGCACACCGATCCGAAATTTACGGTTCGGTTCCGTTTGACCAGAAATCATTTTTAATTTTTTTAAACCGCGTGGTGTGGTTCGGGTCGGGTTGCGGTTTGACCCGAAATCGTGATCACCCCTAATTGGTAATAGACGAATTCACATATAATCTTCTATCACGAAAATATTACAGTCCTGATTTCACAAATGAGCGAAACCAAAAAAAGTTTTTTTTACTTTCCCTAATAGTTTCACAAAAAGTAATATAAAAAATAATATAAACACATTAGAAAATAAATAAAATTTAACGAAAAGATAAATAATTTTAGTTATTGTTTAATGTCATTTTGCTAAAAAAAATAATTTATTTATCATTTTTTTCGGGACCACATGGTGACGTCATGCCATTGTCATCCCACCAATTAGCTTTTTGGCCTTTGCTTTCATATCTCGTGCGGCTATGCCTTATCCGTGAATGACACTATTCCCAAAGCTTAACGCCGTCAATTTTATTTTATTATTCCCGTTATCTCTAACTCATAAGCATTACTTTTTAATATTTTTATTACTTTTTTTATCAATATGAAGATTATCCTTTAATATTATTTTTTTACTTTTCTTAATTAGTTTTAATTAAGAAATTTATCTAGTTGAGAAAGTCTAATTAGGGATTGCAATATTATTGGTTATTTTGGCAACGTGATTCTATCTAATGGAAAAAACATTCACATCACATATACGAAATTTAATGGATAATTATTAGGTTTTGGTTTGAAAATTAGATAATTAAAATTTTGAAATAGATTTTGGTTCATTATAGTATTTAATATTTCGGATATCGAAAATTCTATATCCTAACAAAAAAATAAAAAACTTAAAATCGTATAGTAATAATTAATTTTACACATAAAAAATTTTAAAAAAAAATTTATTTTTTCAAATATCCATTAGAATTTTTTAATTATATTAATTTATCGATTATTTCGCTCGGTTATAGATAGATAATAGATATTGAACGTCGGTTTCGGATATAAAAAAAATGGTGGATATAAAATTCATTTTACAAAGAACTATTATTGAGTACAGTTAGTATCCAAAACAAGATTAGTGGATGGTACAATTAGTATCCACAGCGAGACTAGTGGATTAAAGATTCATTTTCTTTTTGGATATGGTCGTATATGCTTTGATTTTTTGATTTTTTTTAGATTAAGAAATATAACAAAGGTGAAAGCAAGAAGAAGAAGTTATATATATATATATATAGTGGTCGCTTATGCCCGTTAAATTTTTGCAATTTTTTTTTTTTTTTTTGGAATCGTTGTAAACCCCACCGTTAAACTATCAATTCTAAACTTAAGCAGAGCAGGTAAAACTTCTGACTGTCTTAAACTCTTATAAAAAACGGACTATGTGGATGGTAGAAATTTGCTGCCATAACATATGAGAAAATTCATAATTTCAACTTGTTTGTTCCAATAATTTTTTTCTCGGGTAATCAAGATGTCCGGACAACTTACGCATACGAACATAGCCTCAAAAAAATATAATTAATAGGATTCGAACCTTGAACCTGAGTAATAACAAACTATTCAAGTCAAAGACTTTTACTATTGAGAGTTTTGTTCTATCTTCTTATGAGAAATAAAATCAAAAATGATATACTCACATACACTTTTACTTAAAGTTTTACAAACTCTCTCACTGTAGCTACAATGATCTACAGTAAATCACTGTAGCTACAGTGAGAGAATTAGTAAAACTTTAAGTGAAAGTGTGTGTGAGTGTATCATTACTCGTCCCCAAGGGGTGTGGCTTGGTGGTGTAGGGTCCAGGATCTCACCTTGAGGTTCTTGGTTCGAATCCAGGGAGTGCACTTCTTGTAAGAGCCTGGGACAGCCGGTGATTTTACCTGCGCCGCGGCCCAGAATGGGTGGTTTGGTGGCGGGTTTCCATCGTTTTCAAAAAAAAAAAAAAAAAAAGTGTATCATTACTCAAATAAAATTCATAATTAAATTTGTGTCATTTTAAAATTCAAAAGGGCATTTTGGGAAACAAAAAAACAAAACTTAGTATGAAGAAAATGCCTCTGACCTATGTTTGATGCTGTCCTAAACAAGAAGAAGATAAATATAACCTCCCTTTCAAATCCTTCACTTTGCCATCAACACCACCACTGCTGGCCTTTTTGTTGCTCATAATAGCTTATCTATATATATATATATTTATATGCTTTGAAGCTTTAGCTATTGCTATTTTCTTTGGTTGCTTCCTCTTCAAGATCTTATCTTCAACTCTGCTTACCATTCAAGCTGAAAATTTTTCTTGAGAAAGTGATGCTAGCAAATTCCCAGAATTTTTCTTGCTAAATAAATTTGTTTCCAGCTACTTGTAATGTTTCACTAGCTCTCTCAATCAAAAAGAAACAGAGCCAAAAACAGAGGAAACAGAGCGAGTGTGGCCATGGATTCAAGCACTAATCACAATTATCAACAGCAAATCAATTCTGGGTTGTCTAGATTTAACTCTGCTCCAAGCATGCTTCAGGTAAATTTCAGAGACAGTATAGATTCTGGTGGTGTTAATAAGAACAGTTTTGAGTCAGAGAGATTAGTCTCCAGGTTCATGAATTCTGGTGGTGACAGTGGCAATATCAACTCAAGATTTCAAGAATTTGAGGTTAAATCTCCTGTTAGTTATGGAAATTCACAGAAAAGTTGTTCCGGATTGCCTCCTAGGCCAAGTCCTTCTGTGGAGAGTTCATATGATTTGTTTATGGATCTTAACACACAAGTTAAAACTGTTAATTCAAATCTTATTAGGCAGAGTAGTTCTCCTGCTGGACTTTTTGCAAAACTGTCTGCTCAAAATGGTATTGTTCTTGTTCTAATTCTTTATTGCTAGTGATTGTTTATATGTTATAGTTGAAATTCTTAATTTTTTTGAAAGTAGTTTCAGGTTTCATTTATGTGTCTTAGAACTTTCATATAAGATGCTCATAGTTTGTACACAACTGAGTTCTTGGGTGAAAAAAAAATGTACAAACTTAGCTAGTATAGTAATAAATATTTTTTTTTTCCTTTTTTTTTTCGAATGGTTGGAAACCCCGCCGTCAAACCATTTATTATGCGTTTAAGCGGAGCAGGTAAAACCCCCGACTGTCCCAGACTCTTACAAGAAATGTACTCATTGGATTCGAACCAAAGACCTCAATGTGAGATCCTAGTGCTGTTATGTTGAGTGGAGCCTGGTAATGCAGTTCGTACCCAATTTGTTTTGCATGTTGGTTCATTAGGAATTATTGTGGTATATTTGGTGAGATTTAGATTGTGGAATAGAGGGACAGATCGATACGCCTCGACTATAATTCGGGTTACTGTTCACAATAGTTATGTATGTGTATGTGTATGTGTGTGATTCGCCCTTTTTAGGGTTTCATGTAATTTCGTGATTCATGTATTCTCTCTTTCAATATAGTGAAATTGCAACGATTTTTCGGATGTAGTCTATTTTTAGACGAACCAAGTAAATCATGAAGTATTGCATGCACTATGATACTTATATCTATGATAATTAGGATCTTGAATGAAATACAGGCAGTGCCAGCATCAAAGAATTGGGAATCTATGGTGGGATGAATGGGTCTAATGGAGAATTGAGTCCATCAACAACAAAGAGACTGAAAAGTCAGCTTAGCTTCCCTTCTTCTTTGGGTATGTTGTCACAAATCTCAGAAATCGAGAGCGTTAGCCCTGGATTTCAATATGGTTCTTGGAATGAATCATCCCATTTAAAAGAGAGCTTCATTGGCATGAAGAGAGAGCAAGGGGCTCAGGTTTGATTCTGAATGTGCAAATTAGTCTTTAATGTTTCTACATATGCTTGTTGTTCAATTTTGATATCTAATTGGTCTTCTAATTATATGTTTAGAATAGAGAGCTTGGAAATTCAGTTCATATGCTATCCCACCATTTGAGTTTGCCTAAGACTTCTGCAGAGATGGCTGCTGTGGAGAAGTTCCTGCAATTCCAAGATTCTGTTCCTTGTAAGATTAGAGCAAA
Organism: Zanthoxylum bungeanum; assembly: GCA_019454045.1. NCBI lineage: Eukaryota > Viridiplantae > Streptophyta > Magnoliopsida > Sapindales > Rutaceae > Zanthoxylum > Zanthoxylum bungeanum. The sequence continues at coordinate 320,938 of SKCR01025822.1, read as the reverse complement.
ACGCGGTTGTGCTACTCATCCTCGAAGCATTGCCGAAAGGGTAGAAATTTCTGTATCTAAAACTATCAATAATTGAAGTTGTATATTTTTGCGTCCTATCGAGATTCTTTTGTCCGCTTTGGACTCTGGTGGGTTTTATTGACCTAATTGTCCGGCCTAGCCCGGCCCAGATTGCTTTGTTCTATGAGCAAATCGTTAATTGCGTTGGAATCTCCTATGCACGATTCGAATCCAAGTACTTTGAGACGTATATAGTTGGTGCTTCTTAGTGCATATTTGGTAGGGTTTCTGCACAATTAATGATTTATCATGTAACAATCCATGTGAGACGAGACGATTCCATCCGGTTCGGTTCCAAAACCGAAATTGAACCGAAACTCATTTCAATTCGGTTACGATTTTGGAACCGGAACCGAATAAAACCGTAACCTTAAGGTTCAGTTCGAAACTGGAATCAAACCAATTTTTTTATTTTTTCTCCTAAAAATTAATGAACCGAACTAAAACCGAATCGATTTTCCCGATTCGGTTCAGTTCTACGGTTCCAAAAAGATGGAATAGTAGAACCGGACGGTTTGGTTCGGTTTGATTCTAGAACTGAACCAAACCGTGGCCAGATCTACATGGAGCCCACTAAATTGCAAAGTTGACAATAAAACCTCGATAGGGGCACAAAAATATGCATCTTCAATAATCCAAGTGTTTGAACACAAGTGACATTTTTGTGGGAGGTGATTATAAGGGCTAAATGTTTTTTTACAGGTGAGAAGAACCCGTATCAGCGAGCGAATGAGGAAGCTACAAGAAGTTGTTCCAAATATGGATAAGGTATGTAAAATTTATCCACTCTTTTTTTTTTTAAAACCTCAAATGATTGTTATTTCTAACAACTCATAAATATTTTTATTTTTTGGTTTTGGTTTTGGTTCATCTTGGTGGCAGCAAACAAGCACAGCAGACATGTTAGATTTGGCTGTTGAGTATATTAAAGATCTTCAAAATCAATTCAAGGTATTTCAAAAGAAACCAAACATCAATCAACTTTAATGTTCTTGTTGGGAAATTTTTTATTAGGGGTGATAATTTGTGTTAGGATTCGTTTATTCGTTCAATTCGATTTGCTTTAAGGTGAATACGGGTTTGAAAAAATAGATTCGTTTAATAAATTGGTCAATTCAATTCGATTCGATTCGTTTATTAAATGAATCGAATACGAATTTAAGTTCATTGATTCGTTTATAATTCGTTTTACTATTTTCTTTTATTAGTTATTGTTATTTTTCAATTAAGATTCAAGAAATTATGATTAATTACCATAGAAAAGTAATATTGTTGATATTTGGTGAGGTATTTTCATATCTATATATTTATGAAGAATTAATGTAAATAAATTATGATAAATTGTGTTATTGAATAATATCATGAGTAAACGAATATTCGTATTCGATTCGTTTAATAAACGAATCGAATACGAATCCATCACATTTTGATTCGATTTGTTTTGGATTCAATACAAATTCGATTCGCTGATTCATTTTGCCACCATACTTTTGATCTTAAAACTTTGATAAATTGTCTTGTTTGTAGACTCTTAGCAACAGCAAGGCAAAGTGCAAGTGTTCAAGAGTTCAAGGAATCAGTACCAGAGAAAGGATTTGATTTTGATTTTGATTTTGATTTTGATTTTGTTTCCTTTTTCTTTCTATGCACTCACAAAAATTCTGCTTAGCTGACAGTTTTCCAATTACAAAATATATGAATTAAAGAGATAATTGTACAGTATCAATTTCTCGTTTTTTTTTTTGAATCATTACAACTACGTATATTACAATATGCTATCAACTAAGATTCTAAATACATACAATTATAGGACTGTCCAGAAATCAACCGAGACGTAGCTCGAAACTTATAAATTCTAAATCAACCCAGACACAGCTTGGGAATCAACTTTCATATAGGAGAATTTCTTCCTCCTAAAGATGAAGGTTTGAGTCCTCACTGCTTTTGTGGGGACTCGAACCCATATTTCTCACCAATTTCTTGTTTTTATGTTGGCTATCATATTCAGCTCTGTAAGTAGAACACTAAAAGTCACTCTCAATACCCCACTTGTAAGAGAATGGTGGCTGTGAGTAGTAGTGTTATCAGAAAATTCCGAATTCATATTAGAATCGGATCCCATATCATACGAGATTAGTGATGAAAAATCGTTCTGAATAATTTTATCCTAAAAGTTTCAAATATTATCAGGATTCGGGATACCGAATCATTCGGTACGAAATTTTGATGATTTTTTTACTTAATTCAAAACTCAATTGAGATTTGGAAGACCGGCCGAAACAAAATATCTCAATTGACATCTCGGAAACTATATTATTCTTATTAAGATCGTTATATATGCCTATTGTATCGAGCTGGATGCTTCGCAGATTCCTTTTAAAATGGGCATCCACCCTCTCCAAGTCGCTTTATTTTTTGCCATCGGTTACAGAGTCGCACTAAATCCACATGGTGCCTGAATAACTTGAGCAAGAAAATAAAATTTTTCTTTATTTTTTTTTTTAAAAAAAAGACCTTATCCATTTTCTATTTGTTCAACGGACTAAGATAAAAGGAGGGTTGCAGGGCCGGCCCTAAACAGGTGCCACAAGGGCTACTGTCCAGGGTTCAAAAATTAAGGGACACCAAATATGTTAAATTGAAATTTGTTTTATAATTTACAAAGCAATCTTATACATTAAAAATGATGAGATTGAAGACTTGAAGTATGATGATATAATTGATGATTTTACTTCAAAAAATACTAGAAGACAATTTCTTAAATGTTGAAATTTCAAGGAGCTTTGTTAGAAATGATTGTATATGATTGTATTTTTTATTGTCGTGGTTTAGCCGTTTAGGTACTATGTCTCCCCTTTATATATTTTCTCAAGTAATATAATTTGGGCGTGAGAGCCTAGCCCCCAGCTTCGACTGGGTTTCAGCCCTCATTAAATATACTTTTTTTTAAACATATATTTTCGTAATAAAAAAGACACATTTTGAGCTTTTGCACCAGGTACCTAAAAACTCAGGATCGGCCCTGGAGGGTTGAGTAGGATTTCTGTAAAACCGATCTTTTGGAATTTTTTTTTTTTTTTCAAAAAATATTTTCAAAACCACGTTATCAAAATACAAACTCATAATCAACGCATTTAATATATTTTCTACATAACAACGGCATCAGACCAACAGATCTGTTTTTCAAAAAAAATTGAAAATACTTGAATCTCCTATTGAATTCTTATTATTTTACAAAAATAATACATCCATTTTAATGAATGAACACCAAGATCCATTTAATGCATGGAAAACAATATGATTTCCACTAATTTTTTTTTTTGGCTGTTGTTTCTCTGTTTGTATGGAAACAGGCAGTCATGCTTAGGGATGTCAAAAAGATCCGGATCCGGATGGACCCAGATCCGGTAAGACCCGAATACGCAAATTTTTTTACGGATCCAGGTCTTTAAATTTAAGACCCGGATCTAATCGGGTCTGGATACGAGTTCGGGTGATTCCGGACTCGGGTAAAAAAAAAAGTACAAAAAGAAAGTCAAAATCCCTAATCTAGCTTCATCTAGATGTGTTTTGTAATTTCTAATATGTATTCAAACTTGTTGTGATATTGTTAATACATAATATTATACACTGGAGCTTAAAAAAAACAATGGAGGAACGACTTGTTGCGGATCCCGGGTCCGGACCGGGTATAACCGAATATGTTCCGGGTATACCCAAGTCTGGACCCGGATGCATTTTCCCGGGTCCGCATCCAGACCCGGGCCACCTTAAGTGCTTGCGGATCCGGATCCGGATCCGGATTTTGCCATCCCTAGTCATGCTGAAATTGTAAAGGAAAATATACACTCTTGTAAATTATTATAATAATATTTTAGTTCTTATAATTTTAAAATTATAAATTTCAATCCATATTGTTAAATATTTTCTATTAATTTTGAGTTATTTTTTATTCCATTAATATTAAATTATTTGAATCCCCTAAAACTTTCTAAATATAATAAAAACTTGTTTCAAAATTATATGAACTAAAATTTGTATTTTATAAAATTATAGAGATTAAAACTTATACTTTTAAAACTGTAGAGATAAAAATATCATTATGATAATTTATAAGATAATTAAATGTAAAATTCAGGATCCATATCCGATCATGGCCACGGTTCAGGAACCGCCGGTTCCGGTTCAAGAAATTTTTGAATCTGAACCGAACAACCATTTAACGGTTCATTGAACCACTGGTTCCGATTCTAACCACGGTTCGGTCACAATTCCAACCTCGGTTTTGGTAAATAATTTATTTATTTTATCAACTTAAATTAAAAAAATAATTTAATATTAACAAAAGTATAAGGAAAAAAAATTATTCTAATTATTTTTAATATTTATAAATTACAACTTAGTTAAAAATATAATTTATATTTATAAAATTATTACAATCTATTTATCTTCAATTTTTATAAAAAAAAAAATTTTATTATTTTTAAATTAGTTCGGGATAGGTTGGAATCGCCACGATTCTAATCTTTTTGAACCGATCCGGTTTCGGGCCGAAATGGGCCTGTGCCCATGACTATCCGATATCGTACAAAATGAATCCGATTTGGAAAACACCAACTGCCCAAATAGGAATTGAACGTAAACCAAACGTTTTCGGACTGCCCAAAGCCTGACTACTTAAATGTTATAAAAATAAAATAAATAATAATTATAATTTCACGCGCCAAGAAAAACATTTAATTTCACGCGCTAAGAAAAACCGTTAATGGGTCCCGCATTGGCCGTTGGTCTCTGATTTCCTGAGAATTTTTATTTATTTTTTATTTTTTATTTTTTATTTTTTTTGCTTTCGATTTCCGATTTTCAATTTTCTCTTTAATCCTTTTTGTATAATCGCCGATGATTGAGCTTCAGATCTCGTCGCCCAAATCTTTAGGGTTTGAGAGGAAATTAGGTTAAATTTTTATTTTTATTTTTATTTTTTTAGTGGTGACGATGTCAAATTTGTACGGAGACTACAATCAAAAGATTGATTATGTGTTTAAAGTTGTATTAATTGGTGATTCGGCGGTGGGAAAATCACAGCTCCTGGCTCGTTTTGCTAGAAATGAATTCAGCGTCGATTCCAAGGCTACAATTGGTGTCGAATTTCAAACAAAAACGCTTTCCATTGATCACAAAACTGTTAAAGCTCAGATTTGGGACACTGCTGGCCAAGAAAGGTGTGTGCTTTCAGTTCTTTTTTTTTTTTTATGTTTTTGTTTTTGTGATTCATTGCTTTAAAATTTTAAGGTTACTGCGGAAACAGTCTCAATACTGCGTATATATTGAATCCTCTTTATAATCTGAGAAGTTTCGTGTGTTGGGTGATTTTAAAATTTTAAATTTAGTTATAGATTGCACAATTTTATATCTTTGAACTGTGGCGTCTTTATAAGTTATGGGTTTGAATTATTTAGGGGTTATGCATTTAAGAACAGAAGAAAATGAAAATTACAAATGAGATTTTAGTATTGGTTGAGGCTGTTCGGGTTCGGCTAGCTTGAAGGATCTAATTGGATGAGAAAAAGGCTCATTGGATCTCAGTGGATTGATTTGTGAGCTTCCAAGTTCTTGCAAACTAAACTTGTTTGTCCTTCATTTTTCGAATTTGTGAGCTGCAGAATACTGCTGGTGTGGGAATTGTTTCTTATTGAGATTCAAGGATTATGTGATTAGTTAATGCTATTGGCTTGAGTGGAAATATGGAATTATTATATCTTATTAGCTCAATTAGTGGCGTAGCGATAACATTATTGATTCATTGAGAGCAAAATTTATATGAGATATTTTAATAAATTTTCTAATTGAGCGGGATGGCTTTGTCATTGAGCTCAATGACTGCTCAGAATTTGTCCCTTTAAGCTATGATGACATATAAGAAGTGGCTGATGCCTTTGTTATTTACTGACTGCTATCAATTAAGGATAATATCATCTATATATGTTCGTAAGAGAAATTTAATATCAGGCATCTCCTTGATCTAGTTATAATTATTTCATTTATCTGCCAAACACTGTCCAGCTAAAAGAATTTATGCACAACCCTTGAATTGTAATTTCCTGAAGCTTAAGCAACTTATTTGTTTTCCCTAAATTTAACAAGAAGTCCCCAACGGGTATGGTTTGGTGGCTAAAAACTTAGGACTTGGTTGCCATGAGTTTGAGTCCATGGGGTGTTTTTCTTGTAAGAGTCTGAGACAGACGGATGTTTTATCTGCTCCGCTTAAACCCGAATCAAATGGTTTGGCTGTGAAGTTTCAAACGTTTCCAAGGAAAAAAACAAGATATAAACATTTATGCACCAGCCTCCTTGAATTCTAGTATAGTAATTTCCTGAAGCTCAAGCAATTTATTTATTTTTCCTGGAACGCACCGATTTTCCCCTTTGTCGAAAATGTAAAATATTAATGCACAAACCATCCCAACTTTCTACGTTTTAAGTAAATTTTGGAACTGTTAAAATGCCGCAATGCAGCCAACAACTCCTTAGTTGAGTTGGTTGGCACCTTCCCCTTATCTGTAAGGTGGAGGGTCCGAGTCTTCCCTAAGGTTACGGGAGTAAAATAAAAATAATAATAATCATATTGCGGGTTGATTGAAGATAGCGAAATTCATTTGCATTAATGGATGTCATCTTATGTTCCTGCTTCTTACTTTAGATATTTTACCAGATATATTTGGTTTACTGTGAGGTTTGTGTTTTCGAACCTTTGACGTGAGGTCACAGTGGAGCAACCTTTACTATTGCGCCAAGGTTCGCCCTTTTAGAAAATCCATTAAGAAGCTTAAATTATTCTTATTGAAACCAGTTACATGGTTTTCACTTATATTAATTCAGTTGCTTAATCTCTGTTTTTTGTAATCCCTAAGGGGTAGCCACCTTTTTTTTTTGGCATTGCACACACCTTGGCCATGATAGAATGACTTGAAAAGAAGTAAGCTATAAACTTATACATTTGTTTTTTAAACTGTTTGGCATGACAAGTTTTTGTTACACTCACCTTTGCAACTACTAGAGGCTGGTAGCTTGGTGTATGTAGACCCGGCCAAGGTTCCGGTTCCGGAACCGAACCGGTTCGGTTAGGGTTCCTATTCTAGCCGAACCGGTTTGAATAATAATTTAATTTTTTTTAAGATAAGAATTCTATTTATAATTTAATGTAATTATGTAATGTAAGTGTATTATATAAATTCAAATTCATAATTTTAAATTATATTGATTTATCAATCTCAAATTTTTATTTTCAATAAAGCAAAAAAAAAAAAAAAAAAAAACAAATGGAACCGGAACCGGAACCGAACCGCCAGCCGGGTCTAGGTGTATGATATCATAATTGTTTGTTTTTCCTTCTGCTCAGTGAATAAAATTTATTGTGCATGTCTCATTCAATGGGTATCTGATTTGGACCCAACCTATGCGTCTTTAGCTGATCATTTCCGAACCCTTTTTTTTTTTGAAATGTTGGAAACTCCGCCGCCAAATCACCCGACATGGAACAGGTAAAACCTCCGACTGCCCCATAATCTCACAAGAAATGCACTCTCTGGTCTCGAACTCAAAACCTGGCAACCAAGACCTAAACCTTTTACCACCAAGCCACACCCTTTGGGGGCCATCATCTGCGAACTTCCCTATGTTGTTTGTCAAATAAAGATGTTTGAAGCTTTGATTTAGTTTCTTTCTTTGTGGTGTCTTGAAATTTTCTTCTGATTGTTGCCCCCTCACAGGTACAGGGCTGTGACAAGTGCATATTACAGAGGAGCAGTTGGGGCAATGTTAGTATACGACATGACCAAGCGTCAGTCATTCGATCACATGGCAAGATGGCTGGATGAACTAAGAGGGCATGCCGATAAGAATATTGTCATTATGCTCATCGGCAACAAGTGTGACTTGGCAAGTCTTCGAGCAGTGCCAACAGAAGATGCCCAGGAGTTCGCCCAAAGAGAGAACCTCTTCTTTATGGAAACATCAGCTCTCGAGTCCACCAATGTCGAAGCTGCATTTTTAACAGCGTTAACAGAAATTTATAGGATAATCAGCAAGAAATCCCTTACTGCCAACGACGAGCATGATGCTGCAGGAAATTCTAATCTTCTTAAAGGAACCAGGATTATTGTTCCTGGCCAGGATCAGAATTCTGCATCAAAGGGTGGCTGCTGCCTTTCCTCATAATTTTGCTTTAACATTTTTCTTTTTCTACTCGTATGCACCGTTTCGTAGAGAGTATTGACTGAGAGTCTGAGCGTACGAACTAGTTTATATAAGTATTATAATGAGAATATAAGTTAGTTTATAAGCTCATTAAACTCTGCACCAATCAAAACGGTGCGGTATACTTTTTCGGAAAATGTTATTCATTGAGGATTTTATTATTTTCAAGCAAAGGGTATGTATATACATGTATAAACAGTTTATTGATGCCGTTGAAGGACCATATGAGAGACATCTAATAAGTTATTGATTTTTTTTAATAGCCTATTTGTTAGAAAATAGCTTCTCTCGGCATTTGTAAAAGAAAGCTTCTATTATATGTGAGGAGTACAGAATTCTTAATAGTAAGTGTATTTTTGGAAATTATATCCACCATTTAAAATTTCGTCTATCAGGACCTTCCTAAACTCTGCTTATAGCAGGAACTTCTGTGCTAGATATACTTTTTTTTTAGAAAACCGCTTCGATTACGGTTCAAACAATCTGAAACCGTAGAACCGAATGGCTCGGTTCGGTTCTGGAACGAACCATGGCCACCCTTTATGTACACCATTTTCTTATTTTAGAGATTATGAAAAAATAAGAGTAAAGTTGTTTCCATCATGATTTCTAAACTCTGTTTATAACAGGAACTTGTGTACTAGATATATTTTTCTTTTTTAGAAACTAAATATTTCTAAAACGATTACAGGCTAGGCTCTGATGTGACACTTTTTCATATGTACCAAAATGATATTGGTGATTGCACTCTATGGGAGCTTATTTTCCCCAAACCAACCAGAAATAGTTCATGGTTGGGGTTGCCCTAAGTTTGTCTCGTTGGTTTCAGCTTGAAAATGAAGATACTAATTTGAGTTAATTATCTAAAATGCTGCACCATTTACTCAAATTTTGCTTTATTTTATTCATTTTCCATGAGTCTCCTTTTCATCAAATATAAAGTTGTCTGATATATAAACCATATCCAACCCTCAAATACATTTTTTTTTTGAAATCGTTGGAAATTTCGCCGTTAAATCATTTATTTTGTACTTAAACGGAGCTGATAAAACCTCCGGCTATCCCAAACTCTTAGAAGAAACACACTCTCTGAATTCAAATCTAGAATTTGAAGATCAGATTTTGAGTTTTACGCCACCAAACCACACCGGACCAGAAATGCATATATGCTAAACAAAACTTGACTTAATCATTATCTTTTGATGCTCCAATTTACTTGATTGGTTTATAATTATTGTTCTTTTCTGAATGGACAGTAATTAGACGTGAATACAAATTATCAAACAACTAGTATGGAGATTTCTCATCTTCAACAAAGGCATCATTGGATGTTTGTAAAACCCAAGATATTATGGATATATTATTGCATTTTGCACATGAGTTGGGCCAATGTATACTCAAGTGACTCATTGAACAAATGCAGCTAGATTCCCATTTCCAAAATAAAAAATAAAAAATAAAAAATAAAAAATAAAAAATAAAAATAAAGCAAAGTGATAACCAAATGGCTCAAACAAAAGTAAAGTACCCCACACGGTTATTCTAGATGAGGGCCCAAAATGAGCTTCAACTAATAGGCTTGGATATTTAGCCTAGTGGGTGCATGTGAATGCTATGATATCAGTCTCTAACGGACGTGATTTGATAATGTAGAATTTATGATCTTACCTTGAAGTCATGGATTTGAATCCGAAGAATGTATTTTTTGTAAGAACTTATGACAGTCCGGAGTTTACCTGCTCCGCTTAAATTCAGAGGGAGTGATTTGACGACGAGTTTCCACCGATTTAAAAAAAAAAATTCTATGATACCAATATCTTTACTCTACATTCTTGTCAGTTTTATGTGATTAGAGTTTCCAAACTAATTGTATTATACTATTTATTTATATTTTTATCGATAAGAGTCACATTTTATTAACTCGTATCTATGACCACCTTGACTCAAGCATATATTTATCATAAAAATTATATGCAAATGTGTTCAGAAAATAATGCAATTTAGCTGGAGTAAAGAGAGGAACACATAATTTGAATGTATCCATAATACGTCTAATGATATTATTATTATTATTATTATTTTTTTTTTTTGGAAACGATGGAAACCCCGCCACCAAACCACCCATTCTGGGCCGCGGCGTAGGTAAAACCACCGTCTGTCCCAGGCTCTTACAAGAAGTGCACCTCCTGGATTCGAACCCAGAACCTCAAGGTGAGATCCTGGACCCTACACTTGTATCAATGAGAGTTACATCATTTATTTAAACTAACCCTAATATATACCAGCATATTTGAAATCCAAAAATACCCATTTACTAATCAATTACACAATATAATACAAATCAACTAATAAATATATAAGAAGAAGCTCCGCAAATACCTAAAAATCTAGTTCAATGCTTGATGAAACCTGCCTCTAACTATTAAAGTTGAAGTCTTGTATAGAAATTAACTTCAAGTAGTCCTTTGGATGTGACTTGATGGTGTATGATTCACGATCTCACTTTGAGGTCATGAATTCGAATTCAGGGAGTGCGTTTCTTGTAAGATAAGAACTGGGATAGTCGGGGAATTTAACTGCACCACGGCCCATAATAAGTGGTTTGGTGGTGGAATTTCCAACGTTTCCAAAAAAAAATTAACTTCAAACCCTTGACCTTGAGAATAATTGTAAAATTTCATTTTTGCTGGAGTGGCTTTAAAAAAAAAAAAAGATGAGATCCTTTTTCTCCTGTTTTTTAATTAACATGTCAAATTAATGTTATCTTAAAGAGGCGTGGATTGGTGGTGTAGACCATGTAGGGTTCAGAATCTAATTCTAGGTCTTAGATTTGAATTCAAAGAGAGTGTTTCTTGTAAAAACCTGAAACAACATAAGGTTTTACCTATTCCGTTTAAGCTGAAATGAATGATTTGGTGGCGGAATTTTCAAAATTTCCAAAAAACAAATGTCAAATCAATCTCTTAAGAAAAGCAGATTAGTGGGATTTAACATGAAAATTAGGTTTGATAATTAGAAAAGTGGTATACACGTACATATTTGGATTGCGATGACAGCAAAAAGAAGATAAATTGGTCCAAAATACACAAAAACAATTAAGATATTCGGATATTTTTGAATTGCAAAACCGGTAAATCTGGTACTTGCACTAAAACAATTCCCACTACAGAAAAGATAACATGATCATGAAAAGGATGTTACACGTGGCAAGATCAGATTGTTATCACAAATGAAAATAAAAAAACCCGAGTATCCTACATATTATTATAATGATACTTTAATCCTTATAATTTTGAAAATATAAATTTTAATCCATATCGTTAAATATTTTTCATTAATTTTAAGTCATTTTTTCATTTGATCAGTATTAATTGAATTGAATATTAAAAAAAATATATCTAAATATAGTAAAACTTTGTTTCAGAATTTTATAAAAAGTGACTCAATTAATGATATAAACTAAAACTTGTAGTTTCTAATATTGCATATACTAAAATTGTATTTCTAAAAATACAAAGACTAAAGTGTTATCATGTCAATTTATAAAAATTAATTCTCGTTGAGAACATGAGTTCGAGTCTCTATAGGTTTAAAAATTTTCATTATCTACATTATTTATAAGAATATGAAAAATGTAAATATATGAGTAGATATCTCTCGAATATCAGTATAGTAGACTTTCGATCTCATATTGATCGACATATAAAAAACAATGCAAGTGTATTTATCTAATTGTTGAATAAAATTAAAGTTGTAAATATTTGTAAAATATGAGCACTTTTTTTTTTTTTTTTGGAAACGATGGAAACCCCGCCACCAAACCACTCATTTTGGGCCGCGGCACAGGTAAAACCACCGGCTGTCCCAGGCTCTTATAAAGAGTACACCCCCTGGATTCGAACCCAGAACCTCAAGGTGAGATCCTGGACCCTACACCACCAAGCCACCCCTTGGGGACGTAAAATATGAGCACCATTATAAAAGTAAATGCCATATAATGGGTGCTTGCTCATATCATCATATCATATAACCACTATAAATTCCTCCACTTTGATGCACTAAAGTCATTTCATTCATTCAAGTGCAAAAGCATCATAGCTCATGATCCTAAACTAAATAAACCCACTTAGGAAAAAAAAGGAAAGAAAATGAAAGCCAATTCATTCAAATTCATCACTCTCCTTTGCTTCTTCATCTTTGAAGCTTCTTTTGCACACAATATTGAGAACCCCAATGGTGATGATAAAAAAGTAGAGACTCTTGAAACATCCATGGGAGCTACTGGTTCAGGCCATGGGCCGAATTGGGACTACAATTGGGGTTCGGGTTCAAGCCCAGGGAGGGGATGGGGTTATGGGTCAGGCTCAGGGAAGTCACCCAATGGGTTTGGAAGAGGATTTGGATTCGGGTTCGGTTCCGGGTCCGGATCGGGTTCGGGATATGGATATGGGTCAGGGAGTGGTGGTGCTCATGGTGGCGGGTACGGGTCCGGAAGTGGGTCAGGCAAGTCTGCTGGCGGAGGTGGCGGCGGCGGCGGCTCTCCGGCGGATGCTAGGGACAGGAACCACCATGGTTGATGTGTTTGGTTGGTTTTGCATGTTTAGCTACAAGCTATATAGTTTGATTTGGTCATTAAATTATGATGGCTTTGTAGTGGCTATAATTATATTATTGTACTCTACAACTCTACAAATATAAAGAGTTGTATATCTCTCTTGTTTGTTGGTTTTTCTTTCTTATTTGTTTGTTGTGTGCATCACATCTTTCATAAATCTTATTTATAGCGAGAATTTTATATTTTGGGTACGATCTTATTTCTTCGTCTCTTAAAAGGTGTCGGCGTCATGATTTTTGAGCATTTCTATTTAATTTCTAAGAACTTTATTATAACAAGACATACACATATATATATATATATATAAAAGTTAAACGTTTATCATCGCGTCACGTGACATCTAATTTCTACAATTAATTTTAAATTATTAAATTAAAATAATAAATTATTAAAATAACTAAAACATATTAAAATATGAAACATAATTTTTATTAATTAATATTATAATTTATTATTTTAAATTATAAAATTAAAATGATAAGCTATTAAACCTAAGGAAATATATTATAATTCTAAGTGTCACCTAATCTATATAATTTAATTTTTTTATTAAATTATAAAATTAAAATAAGAAACCTATTACAATATAAAAATAAAAACTTATATTAAAATAAAAATTTATTAATTTAATTAATTAATATTGTAATTTATTATTTTAAATTATAAAATTAAAAATGATAAACTATTAAAATAAGCAACAAATTACAATAAGAAAACATATTATAATCTCTCATTAAATAATATCTATAATTATTTTTTATTACATATTATAACATGAAAATATATAATATTCTATTAAAATAAAAATATATGTGGCACTTAATTTCTACAATTAATGCTTTTATTATTAAATTAGAAGAAACCGATTATATTATAAAAATATAATATCCTATCAACCGCCTACAAAAGCTAACCAATTTTTTAAATTTCGGGTCTATTGTTATTAGTTATTTTATTTTGAATTATTTTTATAAATTTTTCCATGAATTTTTTATTATTTGTTGTACTTCATGATGCATACTCTAACTACTAGATCTTACACAGTGAATTAGAAATATTATTTTAGAACTAAGACACAAATGGAAGAGAGACATAAATATTAAGTGTAATTAAATCAATTATCTGCCCAAAGGGGTGTGGCTTGGTGGCAAATGGCTTAGAACTTGATTGTCAGGTCATATGTTCGAGTTCATGAGGTGTATTTCTTGTAAGAATCTGGGGCACCCAATGACTTTACTTGCTCCGCTTAAGCTCATGTCGAATGGTTTGGCGGCTGGTTTTCCAAAAAAATCAATTATCTCATTTATATTATAAAATGGTTGAGATTCAGAACATTTATAAAATCAATACATAAAATACCATTAGAATTTTTACTATGATTTAAAAGTATAGCCAAAGATATGCTCAATCAATAAATTGGTTTAGGGGATGGCAAAATCCGGATCCGGATCCGGTTCCGGCCGGACCCGGACTCGAATCCGAAAGCATTTTCATTGTCCCGGGTCCGGGTTCAGACTCGAGTAAATATACACGGGTCCGGACCCGTGTCTACCCGGTCCGGACTCAGGTATACCCGATCCGAATCCGGATACCTGGTTTTTATTTTTTTTATTTTTAATTATATTATTTTATATTTATATTTGTATTTTGTCAATTTTATTAGTTTTATTTCAATATTTTTATATTTTTTAATTATATTATATATATATATATATATATATATTATATTATATTTGTATTTTGTCAATTTTATTAGTTTTATTTCAATTCTTTTATATTTTTTAATTATATTATATTATATTTATTTTATATATGCATATTTTTTTATTATATATATATATTTTTTTTCAGGACTAGTGTGATTCCGGATCCGGATCTGGATTCGCCCGAATCCTAATTTTTAAAACCCAGGTCCGGATATTTTAATTACGGACCCGGATCTACCCGGATCCGAATCTTCCGGATCCATGCGGATCCGGGTCGGATCCGGGTACAACTACCATCCCTAGATTGGTTACATATCATCAACAAGTTATTGTATATATGTTGACCAGAAAATTTCGACATGTTGATGGAAATTTCCTTGTGGCCAAATGCTCCTCATGTTAAATGTCTTATATTGAGGGAAAAAAAAACATCAATTAATGGTTGACTAGCAAGACTTTTATACTTGCAAGAAGCCGAAAATTCTGGTTATATTTGTTCATGCTCTCCTTCAGATTCCTTATATAACAGCCAATTCCAAAGAACTCTCACAAACTTGTCTTTGTGTTCTTGTGATCTTGAACTTAATTGCCCATCAACAGGTAAGCCCTCTCATCTCAGCTGCTTTGTATTTTTTTTTCTTCTTTTTTCTTGGCATGTTCTTTTTACATGTAAACTTACTTTCAATTATCTATGAATTCTCATAATCAATAGTTTGCATATGATAGTCATCTTCAATTTATTTCTAGCAACAGCAAAAAATAACGGTAGCTGAGATGAGAATGTTTAAATGGATGTATGGATGGACTGTTCAGGAATAATGTAGTTGTAGCACCGATTGAGGAGAAGATGAGAGAAATATGACTAAGATGATTTAGATATGTCCAATATAGATCTTTAAGTTCCCTACCCGGTAAGAAAAAGAGAGTAAATGGTGTTGATATACCTCAAGCGAAGTCGGAAAAGACCTAAATTGAAATGGATAAAAACCTTAAAATAGACCTAAACTTTAGGCTGTTTAATGAAACAATAACTTCGGATAGAGCATAATGATGTCAAAAAATTCATGTAACCGACCCGACTTAATGGGAAAATACTATTTGGTTTGTTTGGTTTGGTTTACTAATGTATTTTTACCCTCCAAATGAGTCAGTGAACTTCGTCAAATTCAGTCTTTCTCTGCAGATACATTACAATACTATATTTCTAGTTTTACTTGCATAAAGGGTTTTTGTGTATTTTGGAATAGGTGCAATGAATTGGTTATTGAGAAGAAAAAAGAATCAGGAAAAGGTAGATGAAAAAATATTTATGAGGAATGGCAAAATTTTGTTAGAAAAGTTGATTGCCTCTTTTGATGGTAAGCGGAATCCAATCCGTAATTTCTCTGCTAGTGAACTCAAGATAGCAACAAACAACTACAATGGACATCCAATTATAGCATATAGACATTATAAATTGTACAAAGGTTCTCTGGAGAACCGTCCAGTTTCTGTTATGAAGTTTGGAAACTATTATAGCAAAGAGGGAGAATTTAGTTTCAATAACATAGTATATGCTGCACAAATGAACCACAAAAACATTTTAAAGTTGATTGGATGTTGCTTAGAGACTGAAATTCCAACACTAGTTTTTGAATCCGTAGAATATGGCACTCTTGCTGATCGTATTTATGATCCTCATTTCGAACCTTTACTATGGAGGCATAGGTTAAAGATTGCAATGGAGATAGCTTATGCAATGTGTGGACGCTGGATTTCGCCCGCGGTCCACAATCGAGAATTTGTAGTTGGGGGCGCTAGCGATCCTGCAAAACAAAGGTAGAGTGAGCGGGAGTAGACTACCCACCGGTGTGGTGGGCGCCGGGGGCACTCCGACGCTCAAGTCAGTAGTGAAGACGAGCTGTAAATAATGGAAGAGTAAGGCTTGACGTACATTGACTTCTGTTGACTACCGTGAGGGCAGTGGGTCGGAGGTTCCGAGAGCTCTGGAGAGAATATGACTAAGCTGAGAGTTGTTAGAAGTTGAATATGATCGAGCTATGGATTGTCCAGCCCCTTTTCTCGTAGACTTTCTTCTCTTATATACACACTCTGGGGAAACGTGTGTATTTATTACCTTTAATTACTCGTTCGTTGGATGTTGGAAACTGTCGAGTTATGTGAGATATTTATGAGTCTGGACGTTTCTTGATTTGGTATCTACTGCGTCCGTTGGCCCTCTTGATGACAATGAGCTTGGGCCCGTGAGGCTTCTTGGTCTGATATTGGTCGGTCTCGAGGTAAAATGTCGATTTTACCCTTGGGCCCAAATTTGGCCCGTACAGTTTGTCCCCTACTCTCTAAGTCAAGGAGTCTTTGACTTGGAGAGTACTTGACGCGTGTGTCGCTTGAGGCCATAATATGTAGGTGTACTCGAGCGTTGATGCTGCCAAACGAATATCAAGTTATGAGCTTGACTCTTCAAGAGCCATTGGGGAAGTATCCAGTCGACCGAACCAGATGATGGTCGGGATAATGAACTTGACTCTACCAGAGCTATTGGGGAAGTACCCAATCGATTGAACCAGATGAAGGTCAGGATATAAGTCGTACGACATGTGTATGTCTACAACTTGACTCGATATGAGTCCGTGGGGGATGTCCCCGGTCGTCTAAACCAGATGAGGGTTCATGAGTTATTTCATTTGACAAGTCTATGAACTGAAGGAAGTCCATGTCTTCATTTGACTCGACAAGAGTCATCTGGGAATGTCACCGGTCAACTGAACCAGATGAGGTTCAAGATATAAGTCTTACGACATGTGTATGTCTACAACTTGACTCTACATGAGTCCGTGGTGGATGTCCCCGGTCGACTGAACCAGATGAGGATTCAGAAGTTTTTTTGACTCGACACGAGTCCATGGGGGATGTCCTCGGTCGACTGAAGATGAGGATTCAGAAGTTTATTTGACTCGACACGAGTCCATGGGGGATGTCCCCGGTCGACTGAATCAGATGAGGGTTCATGAGAGTTTTTGACTCGACAAGAGTCCATGGGAATGTCACCGGTCGACTGAACCAGATGAGGGTTCAGGAGTTTATTTGACTCGACAAGAGTCCATGAGGGATGTCCCCGGTCGACTGAACCAGATGAGGTTCAGGATATAAGTCATACGACATGTGTATGTCTACAACTTGACTCTACATGAGTCCGTGGGGGATGTCCTAGGTCGACTGAACCAGATGAGGGTTCATGAGTTTATTTGACTCGACAAGAGTCCATGAGGGATGTCCCCGGTCGACTGAACCAGATGAGGGTTCAGGAGTTTATTTGACTCGACAAGAGTCCATGGGGGATGTCCCCGGTCGACTGAACCAGATGAGGGTTCAGGAGTTTATTTGACTCGACAAGAGTCAATGGGGGATGTCCCCGGTCGACTAAACCAGATGAGGTTCAGGATATAAGTCATACGACATGTGTATGTCTACAATTTGACTCTACATGAGTCCGTGGGGGATGTCCCCAGTCGACTGAACCAGATGAGGGTTCATGAGTTTATTTGACTCGACAAGAGTCCATGGGGGATGTCCCCGGTCGACTGAACCAGATGAGGTTCAGGATATAAGTCATACGACATGTGTATGTCTACAACTTGACTCTACATGAGTCCGTGGGGGATGTCCCCGGTCGACTGAACCAGATGAGGGTTCATGAGTTTATTTGACTCGACAAGAGTCCATGGGGGATGTCCCCGGTCGACTGAACCAGATGAGGTTCAGGATATAAGTCATACGACATGTGTATGTCTACAACTTGACTCTACATGAGTCCGTGGGGGATGTCCCCGGTCGACTGAACCAGATGAAGGTTAGGATAATCCTCATACTACGGGTCAAATGACCAGGGGAGTCTTCAATGTCGTTTGGACCAAATGAAGGTCTATGAAAGTCTTCACTCTACAGACCTGAAGACGGTCCAAGAGTCTTTCCTTATCATACTACTAGACCCGATGAAGGTCTATGAAGGTTATCACCCATTCTCCTGATGAGGGTCCATATGACTACGGTCGTATGGACCTGTCGAATGGACTTGATAAAAGTCCAAGAAGGTCACCACTTTTCACTATACTAGACCTGAAGAATGTCAATGAGGGTTCCCATTCCTCATTCTACAAGACCTGACAAAGGTCAATGATGACATAATTCCTCATTCTACAGGACTTGTAGTCTGAGACCATGTCGCCTGAAGACCATGAGACTACGGTCGAATGAACCTGATGAAGGTCCATGAGGGTTATCATTCCTCATTCTACAAGACCTGACAAAGGTCAATGAGGACATAATTCCTCATTCTACAGGACTTATAGTCTGAGACCATGTCGCCTGAAGACCATGAGACTACGGTCGAATGAACCTGATGAAGGTCCATGAGGGTTCTCATTCCTCATTCTACAAGACCTGACAAAGGTCAATGAGGACATAATTCCTCATTCTACAGGACTTGTAGTCTGAGACCATGTCGCCTGAAGACCATGAGACTACGGTCGAATGAACCTGATGAAGGTCCATGAGGGTTCTCATTCCTCATTCTACAAGACCTGACAAAGGTCAATGAGGACATAATTCCTCATTCTACAGGACTTGTAGTCTGAGACCATGTCGCCTGAAGACCATGAGACTACGGTCGAATGAACCTGATGAAGGTCCATGAGGGTTCTCATTCCTCATTCTACAAGACCTGACAAGGTCAATGAGGACATAATTCCTCATTCTACAGGACTTGTAGTCTGAGACAGTCCCTGTCGCTGAAGACCATGAGACTACAGTCGAATGAACATGATGAAGGTCAATGAGGGTTCTCATTCCTCATTCTACAAGACCATATAAGTAGTGTCGAATGAGATCCTTAATAAGTACCAAGCTTCACACGTGTAGTGTCGAATGAGATCCTTAACAAGTGCCAAGCTTCTCACGTGTAGTGTCGAATGGGACATCTTCCTCATGGTGAGTCTCCATACATGTAGTGTCGAGCGGGATATCCTAATACCAATTCTCCATACATGTAGTGTCGAGTGGGATATCCTTACCAAGTCTCGTAATGTCGACTGGGATATTTTCACCCCATACATGTAGTGTCGAATGGGATATCCTAATACCAATTCTCCATTCATGTAGTGTCGAGTAGGATATCCTTACCAAAACTGGTAATGTCGACTGGGATATTATCACCACATACATGTAGTGTCGAGTGGGATACTCAAAAAGTGCCAAGCCACATATTGTATTGTCGACTGAGACATCAATAACAATTACCAAACTATATGTTGTGATGTCGACTGGGACATCCATAACAATTATCAAACTATATGTTGTAATGTCGACTGGGACACCCATAACAAGTCCCAAATTATAAATTGTAATGTCAAACTATAAAAAGTGCAAGTCATACCTGGTAATGTCGACTGGGATGTCCACGTCAAGTATATCTCTTCATCATATGGGGTGAATGGTAGGAAAAATGGTTCCACTGAAGGGACGCGCCTTGTTCCTGATGAGGGTCCATGAGACTATGGTCGAATGGAGTCTAGAGTCGATGGCAATCCATTCATGTAATGTGAAGAATATAATTATCTTCTCATGTCGCCTGAAAGAGACGACTATCTAACCATGTAGTATGGATTTGAAGGCAATCCATGCATGTCATGGAGGAGATGAAAATCCTTTCAGTCGTCTGAATGTGGTGGGTCCTTCAATGTCGTATGGAAATGATAACAATTCTTCTATATAGCCAGATGGCCATCCACCTTATCGTATGGAGATATGATAATCTTTCCATGTAGTATGGAGTGGATGACATTACTAGAGAATACTTCTTAGTCGGTTGGGTATGCTGGAAGAATATGAAGGTATTCTCATGTCGAATGGAAGAAGTATATCGATTGGGTCTGATGATTTTTACGTGGTCGATTGGAGCAAATGGATTTCTCCCTAAGTTGTAGTTTTGTGAAGGTCAATTTTTCTGTGTAGTAATCAATGAATACTTGTTTGGGAAGCTATGATGTCCCAAGGCAACAATGGGTGGTCATCTAGCCTCTTTTTTATGGACTAATTACATCAAGTATCACTTTATTGAAGTACATCGCTGGCATATCATTTGTAGGGTCGCTTGGCGGATTTGAGGTTCTCTCATTGTGATGGTTGATGGAATTCTCTTTTTTCTTGTTTCTCTTATCCTCCTCCCATCTGATCTCAATTTGAGCCTGGGCCATGGCATGATCCATAGTGTAGCATCGAAATTTAGTGAGCTTTTTGTAGAGTCCGCTTTCTGAAAGTAATCCATTTCTGAATGCTTCCACTGCAGTAGGCTGATAGAGATCTGAGATTGTTATTCTCTCTTTATTGAAACGAGCCACGTAGCTTCGCAAGGACTCCCCTCTCCGTTGCTGGATGGCATTGAGGTCATTGGTGGTCTTCTCAAGTTTGCAAGAACTTGCAAAATGCTCCACAAATTTATCTGCTAGCTGTTGGTAAGACTCGATGGATCTGTATGGGAGATTGATGAACCAGGTGAGGGCAGGACCAACCAATGTTTCTCCAAATCCTCTGCACATTCCAGCTTCCCATTTGCTTGGTGACAAGCCGGTTGATATCATCTTGTATTTGTAACGGACAACATGGTCGTCTGGGTCAGTTGATCCATCATACATCTTCATATCTGGAGGACTGAACTTCCTTGGTAGTTCGATGGAAGTGATGGTCTCCAAAAATGGAGTATCTGAGATCGTGCCGGCTCGGCTTTTTCTCACTGGTAGTCTGGCACCAGGTAGGCTGGAGAGAATTGAATCTTTGAACTCCTGCATTTCCTTGCGCATGGTGGAGGCAACTTGCCGTGCTTGGTCGATTGAGGAGATATGTTGACTTCTTTCTTGATTTGGTGGATGGTTGTCTGATGGCGGATTGTCACTTGTCACATTGTTGAATGCCCCCAAGAGATTGGCGGGGATTGTGGGATTGCCGGGAAGGTCTGTAGTATCAGGTTGTCGGGAGGTTGAAGAGATTTGCTCCAGTTGCTTCCGGAGGGTTATATTGGAGATTCGCATGGCTGAATTTTCCTCCTCTAAGACTCGTAATCGTTCTTGTAGAGTGGCCAATTGAGAGGCCATATGGTCAAATGTTGATCGCTGCTAGAAGCCATGTGTAGCTGTGTTGGAGGGATCGTAGACTGAGAGATCTTCGTCTGCTATGAATCGCTAAGTTCCCACAGACGGCGCCAAATTGTGGACGCTGGATTTCGCCCGAGGTCCACAATCGAGAATTTGTAGTTGGGGGCGCTAGCGATCCTGCAAAACAAAGGTAGAGTGAGCGGGAGTAGACTACCCACCGTGTGGTGTGGTGGGCGCCGGGGGCACTCCGACGCTCAAGTCAGTAGTGAAGACGAGCTGTAAATAATGGAAGAGTAAGGCTTGACGTACATTGACTTCTGTTGACTACCGTGAGGGCAGTGGGTCGGAGGTTCCGAGAGCTCTGGAGAGAATATGACTAAGCTGAGAGTTGTTAGAAGTTGAATATGATCGAGCTATGGATTGTCCAGCCCCTTTTCTCGTAGACTTTCTTCTCTTATATACACACTCTGGGGAAACGTGTGTATTTATTACCTTTAATTACTCGTTCGTTGGATGTTGGAAACTGTCGAGTTATGTGAGATATTTATGAGTCTGGACGTTTCTTGATTTGGTATCTACTGCGTCCGTTGGCCCTCTTGATGACAATGAGCTTGGGCCCGTGAGGCTTCTTGGTCTGATATTGGTCGGTCTCGAGGTAAAATGTCGATTTTACCCTTGGGCCCAAATTTGGCCCGTACACAATGGCATATATTCACATAGGATTTCACAGGCCTATTGTCTTTAAGGATATCAAGCTATCGAAAATATTATTGGATGAACATAATGTTGCCAAACTGAGTGATTTTTCAGAGTCGGAATATATTCCAGAAGGCGAAACACACGTGTTAAGTTGTATGTTTACGAGAACAGACAGGTATCTTCCGCCTGAGTACATTTTAACAGGTTTATGCAATGAGCAGACGGATGTTTTCGGTTTTGGGATGTTGCTACTTGCGCTTTTGACAGGAAGGCGGGATCACTTTTTACTGGATCCTGTGAAGAACAATATTGGAAATTTCAGAGTTGAGGAGATTGTAGATCCTGTATTAGTAGAGGACAAGTCTTGTCCTGAGAAAGAGCAGCAACTGCAAGCTTCGGTACGACTTGTTGTTGAATGTGTCAATGAATCTGTTGGAGATAGGCCTACAATGGTTGATGTTGCGAAGCAACTCAGGCAAATGTATCTATCTACTGTCTAATCTCTAAATTTATGCTCATATTTATGGCTTATGTGGAGTCCTAGTTTTGTGAATTTGGATGAGAAAACAATATTGTGTTACTTGATATGTGATTGTTGAATTCAAATATCATGTCTGTGGTGGAATCATTTCTGATATTTAGAGAACTGATAATCAAGCCTTAATTAAAAACTGCATATAATGATTTCTGCTTTCCGCAAGTAAGCGAACGATATCTATGCAGGATTGACCCTGAGTTTTTGGGCCCTAGTTGGCCGCTTTTGTGGGCGGTCCCTATGGCCACTCTTGTTTCTATGTTTGGAAGCGTCGGCAAAATAAAATTTGTCCAAGTCACTTCCTTTCTTTTTTGTCCGAGTCATTTTTCTTTTTTCCTTGTGAGTTTGGGGAATATCCTCATTCACAAGTTTAGGATTCACATCTATGAATTGAAAAGTCCGAATGATCAACTCTACGATCAGTTCCCGTACCGATAGAGCTGGTCTTTAAGAGGATTCAAGGGGGGAAAATATTGTGCTAAAGTGATGTTATTGTTTGTAAGAATTATTTATAGACAAATTTCTGGATAGCTGGATGAATTTGAAATAATGTATTATTTATTATTTGAAAGTGCATTATGAATTTGTAGACTTTCATAGCCTTTAGC
This sequence comes from Zanthoxylum bungeanum, assembly GCA_019454045.1. Lineage (NCBI taxonomy): Eukaryota > Viridiplantae > Streptophyta > Magnoliopsida > Sapindales > Rutaceae > Zanthoxylum > Zanthoxylum bungeanum. The sequence continues at coordinate 297,314 of SKCR01025822.1, read as the reverse complement.
AAATAGTGCAGCAAAGCTTCAGCTTTTTCTAGCAGATGATACTGCACCAGTTAGCAGCAGCAGCAGCAAAACCCAGCCTTAAACAACTAGTCTACAAATAATTATAACAAGGAGACCTCAACTACTTTGGACAGACCCATTACTGAAAATGCACACTCCAGCACATGGCCTACCAGAAAATCACTAGGGTAGCATAATTTTTCTTAGGGGCTACAGACAAGATAAGGTAGCCTAACATTTGGTTAGGGTCTAGTGGTAATAATATAGGTCACGATATGATTGTACGAAATCGACACGATTATTAATCGTGTTGTGTCATGTTAACATATTTGTTAATCATATATCTGTGTAACACCACCTCAATACGTTTATCTATTTATAGTAAGAATAATATTCGTGTAGTCAGTGGCGGAGCCACTTAGTCCCACTAGTTATATATATATATATATATATATATATATATAATATTAGAAAATATAAATAGTTAAACGACACTCATAAATATATATATATTTTTTTAATTTTTTGAGTTGTATTTTTTAATATAATATGTAGGCTCAAGCGCAAATTAATTAACAAAAATTCCAATACACTTTTGTATCAATCTTATTTCTTAAACAATATAAAATAATTATATTTAATTTATATGTGTATAGATAATTGACTATTTTTCATTTTAAATCCACTCATTTATGTGTTTTTCCATTTGCAAAATAATAGAGATTCCATTACATTTAAATAAAAATAAAAATAAAAATAACTATGTTTATACTTAGGTTTGGTTATTGATCTTCTAATTTATTGATATATTTGTAGTGATTCTTTTACTAAAACACGTCGTGTATAGTTGTTATGTATAAAATATTCACATATTAATATAAATAGAATTATTTTGTATATTTATTTTTTATTTATAACTGTTCAAAGCATAAATGTTGCGTTTTAACACCAGACTTTTAATAATTTAATTAAAAAAGTGATTTAATCTATAATAAATTAGCAGAAATTTAGTATATAATATACTACATAAACTTAAAATACTTAATTTTAAAAATAATTTCTTACTTAAATTTTTAGGGTAAATGATATTTTTAGAAATTATGGATAAAAATATAATTCTGAAAATTTTGGGTTAATATATAAGTTTAGAAACTAAGGGCTATTTCATAATTTTCAAAAATATTGGGATCATCTTGTAATTTCAAAAATATGTATGAATTCATTATATATTATTTTGGTAAGAAAATTTTTTTGGCCCCACTGATTGAATTTCTGGATACGCCACTGCGTGTAGTCATGTCTATACGACACGATTATTCATTTATGATACTATTATTTATTTACTAGTTGTTTATTAATCATGTTAATTGTATGATGGTCATTAATCGTATAATCGTGTCAAATATAAAATTGACCTTTTTTTATTAATTGTGCCAACTTACATGTTTATTAATCGTGTTTAATAAATTTGACACGATTATTAAACAGCTCTTAACTGTATTTGCTTAAATTTAACACAATAAGATTATAATACGAATATGATTACACGAATTGCCACCTCTAAGTGAAACATTGTATACATTCTATACAAATGATCAAGCTCCTGTTGTAGTTTTCTCCTAACATGGTAACCGGATTGTTCTAAAAGGCAGTGACTAGTGACAATTTCCAAGTAATGAATTTAATTGACAATCAAGAAGATTTTGAAGCTAAATTATGATTAGATTAGCAGTAGGAACTCTTACAGCTTATCATTCTAAGTTTGGATTCTACATACTTTACAGAGTTATTACAACATTAGCTCTATTATGGATATGGTAACAGAAAGAAACTGATCACTCAACTTGAATCTCTTTCAGTGACTTGAGTACATGAAGCATCGTAGGCCTGTGAGCAGGATTATCAAAGAGGCAATCTGCAGCAATCTGCAGCACTTTAAGCATCATTGGCTTTGAATCTGCATTAAGAACTGTAGGATCAAGCACGTCGGCAGCTTGCTCCTTCTTCATTTTCTGAAACACCCATCCAACCAAGTTCCCACCTTCTATCTCTTTGAATTCAGGCCCTGTAGGTTCTTTCCCAGTTACCAATTCAAGCAGGATTACACCGAGGCTATACACATCGCCCCTTGTGGTAGACCTACCACTCTGTCCATACTCGGGTGGAATGTAACCGAATGTGCCTGCTATATCAGTGCTAACATGAGTCTCGCAAGCACTGATCAGACGAGCCAGCCCGAAGTCTGCAACTTTTGCTTCAAACTCTTCATTGAGCAAGATGTTGCTTGCTTTGATATCCCTGTGGATTATATGCGGGATGAAGCCATGATGAAGAAACGCTAGCCCACGAGCAGCACCGCAAGCAATTTTGTAGCGTTTAGCCCAATCAAGGATTTCTAGAGACCCAGACCGATTTCTTAGCCAAAGATCCAAGCTTCCATTTACCATGTATTCGTAAACAAGTAGCTTCTCCTCGCCAAATGAGCAGTAACCAAGCAACGGCACAAGATTCTGGTGCTTCACCTTGCCCAAGGTTTCCATTTCAGCAGTGAATTCTCGGTCACCCTGTGTTTTAGCCTGGCTTAACTTCTTAACAGCAACTGTTTTCCCATCAGGCAAAGTGGCTTTGTATACCGTTCCAAAGCCACCATCTCCAATTATATTGGTCCTGCAGAAGTTGTTGGTGGCTTCAAGAATATGAACCAAAGTTAATTTCAGCAGAGGCTGCTCAAACATAGCTATATTGATGCTCAAAGGCTCCTTCGACCTGCTGCTACTCAAGAAATAGAGGTTTTGATCTAAGAAACCGTTTAGCTTGCTTTCTTCAATATCCTCAGGATCACTTCGCCTGCTGCTTCTTTCAAGCCTCCTCCGCAAAGCAAAGACAAAAGCTAAAATGATAAAAACACAACCAACGACAATTCCTGCAAGTCCAAAAGCATGTAACAGTGCAGATTTTTCAAGGGTTTTGACTTGGCAACCTGAGCCTATAATTTTCCCACAGAGATCTTTGTTCCCAACAAGTGAAACTTTTGAGAGGTTTTGGCAAATACCACTTCTCGGCACCTGCCCTTCCAATCTATTTTCTGCCAAACTCAAGTACAACAGATTGGACAAACCGCACATTGTCTCCGGAATCTGTCCACATAGCATGTTCCTTGAAACATCCAGGTATTCCAGTTGCATAAGATTACCAAGATCTGGAGGAATCTCTCCTGTGAACTTATTTTTATGAAGATCCATAGTCGTTAAGTACGAAAGGTTACCTAAAGACCGTGGCAAACCTCCACCAAAGAAATTATTACTCAAGTTCATTGTGGCAATCTTCCAAGCCACTGAATTTGAGAAGATCCCATCCACTGGACCAGAAAGTTTATTATGCTGAACATAAAGCCCCACAAGGTTCAGAATGTGGGACAAAGCCGAAGGAAGCTCACCATCAAGCTCATTATAGCTTAAATCCAAGTGGGTAAGCTCTTTCAAGTTCCCAAAACTAGTTGGTACTGAGCCAGATAATTTATTGCCAGTCAAATTTAGCTTCACTAAACCACCCAAACTACCTAAGCTATCAGGGATGGATCCTGTAAGCTGGTTATTACCCAAATACAAGCCTTGAAGCTTGAGGGAGTCACAAAATTCTGGTGGAATGGAACCTGTTAACAGATTTCCAGACAAGTCCAAGGTTGTAAGATTGGTTAACCGAGAGAGTGATCCCGGAATTTTACCAGAGAGCATGTTGTTGCTGAGTAAAAGATCCACCACCACCACACAGCTCCCCAGTTCTTCAGGTATTGGACCAGACAACTTATTGTATGAAAGATCAAATACTCCATGATGCTGAATAAAACTCAAATCGGGCATATTGGCCTGACGAAAATAGGCAGAAGGCTTTGAAGGAATTGCCCCAGATAAATTATTATGAGAAAGAACCAAGCATTGTAGCTGAGCCAAGTCTGCAATCTTCTCTGGAATTGACCCATTGAGATTGTTGTTTCCCAGGTCCAATGTGGTAAGTGAAATGCAGTCTCCGAGCTCATATGGAATGATCCCATCAAGAAAATTTGAATTCATATTAAGAACTGAAAGAGCTGTGAGATTCCCAAATTCCTTAGGTAAGTGCCCCTTCAGCAGATTGTTACTAAGAACAAGCCTCTCCAAACCAACAGCATTCCCAATCTCCCCAGGAAGAGAGCCCTCTAACAGATTACTTGCTGCAGAAAATTCCATCAAATTCTCTGAATTCCACAAACTCACTGGTATAATACCAGTGAAATTGTTAGAATCAAGATCAAGAACCGTCAATGGAAGCTCAGAAAGATAATCAGGTATGGAACCAGAGATTTGATTATTAACCAAAACCAGCTGAGTAAGATTAGTACACTGCTCAAACACATCTTCAATTGACCCTGAAAGCAAATTCCCATCAAGATCAATCTCCACAGGTGACTTTGAATAACACAAATCTCTTGGTATGGAACCGGACAAAAAGTTATTGCTCAAGCTAATGTACTTCAACATTGAACAATTTCCAATCTCAAGTGGGATTCTGCCAATGAACCGGTTGCTAGAAAGCAAGAGCGAGTCAATTCGGTTCCACTTTCCAAGCCAAGAAGGCAATGGCCCAGAAAGCTGGTTCTCTTCAGCAGCAAATGTCAATATTGGTAGCTCTGATAGCTCCTCAGGCAATGACCCAGATAATGCATTGAAAGAAAGCATCACTGTCTTCAAATTCTTACAATTTCCAAGCTCAGCTGGTATTGACCCATTGAGATCAGTGTAAACAAGATTCAATATGCTCAAATTTTGTAACTCCCCTATGGCTTTTGGGATTGAACATTTCAAGGGGTTGTATGAAAGATCAAGCTTGCTCAAAAACTTCAACTTGGATAATTCTTCAGGTAAAGGTCCAGTAATTGAACAAGAAGGTGAAAAAAAGTTCTCAAGAAGTGAAAGCTCACCAATTTCTGGTGGCAACAGGCCAGTGAATTTGTTAATTCCAAGGTAAAGATCAGTGAGGTTCCTTAAGTTGCCAATTCCAGGAGGAATGTGACCAGACAAGGAATTGTTTGAAACATCCAGAGAACTCAAAGAATGTAAATTTGTGAAGAGAGTTACAGGGAGTGAACCAGAGAGAAGATTGTTACCTAGGTCCAAGAACAGCAACCGATTCAACTCACCGAGTTGGCTCGGTACGGTCCCAGTCAACCCATTTCCGGATAAATCCAGGATCATAAGTTGTTTCAAGTTCCCAAGCTCAGGTGGGATTTTCCCGGAGAAAGAGTTGGAACCGAGGGTGAGGGTTTCGAGCTGAGTCAGCTCACCGAGTTGACTCGGGACAGGACCAGACAGTTGGTTTTCGCCAAGAGACAACTGTTTGAGACGCTTAAGGTTCGATATTTGAGGAGACAGTTGACCAGAGAGAAGGTTTTGGGAAAGGTCAATGACTCTGATGCTGGAAAGAGAGAAGACAGAAAGAGAAATAGGGCCTTTGAGTAGCTGAGTTGGGAGAGCGAGTGAGACGACTCGACCGAGTTCGCAAGTCACACCAAGCCAGTAACAATGCGGTGTCGTTTTGTTCCATGTATAAAGCTCTTGCGAGTTTTCAAGGGCGTTTTTGAAAGAAATGAGGCTTTCCCTTTCTGGGTTCTGCTCATTATCTTCTACAAATGCTTGTTGAGACTCAAAAACAAACATCATAATAAACACACACAAACAAGAAAGCCATTGAAGCTTAAACGCCATTTTCATTACAGAGGACAAAAAAGGAAAAATGAGAAGTTTGCAAAAAGTACTTTTTTTTCTTCACACAGAGAGCATGGAGTAGAGAAGCAGAAGCTGGAAAGCAAAAGCCATTTTTTTAAACAAAATGAAGAAGCAAAATTTGAGTTTTTTTTTTTAGATAAGAAGCTTAAGCGCCATAAGCTCGAATATGAAGAAGAGGAAATGGAGGTTTTGAGTGTCAGAAAGCGGCACGCAACTCACGTGGCATCATCTACTTTCTACTTTTTGGTAACGGCAATTTGTTTTTTGTTTTTTTCAAATAAGCCCCTGAAGATCTTCAGTATTCGGAATTTATGAAAACAAATTGAAATATTTGTTTTTGTAAGGATCCTAATTCCTATATATAAAGTAAAGCCTATTTTCACAGAATCGGGTTCTTGTCTCTTCCACCTTTTGTACGTTCTAATTTTAATTATTATTATTTTTAATATTTCTTCTTGAATTTCTTAGAAACACCATTAAAATAGATTGAGTGTGTACAATGCTGGTTTTTTAAGTGTTCCAATAAGAAAAAATATAAATAATATTATCATATATCAAGTCAATAATTCGGGTCGATTCCCAAATATAACTGAATTATCATTTGGTTTATGGTTCTAATTTTTTTGGAACCGTAGAATCGGACCCAATCGGAAAACTCCGTTCGTTTCCGATTTAGTCCTTTATTTTCTGCAAAAAAAAAAAAATGATTTGGTTCCGATTTCAAATCGAATCTTAAGATTAATGTGGAACCATAACCGAATCGAAATGAGTTTCGGTCTAGTTCTGATTTTGAAATCGAAACCATATGAAACCGTAATCATCTTGTTCAATTCCGATTCAATTTTGGTTCCGAACTAGAACCTTTATAGGTAAGTAGTCTCATGGAAATATCTTAATTGATATAAACAAAAAATGATAAATACTGAAATTAAATAATTAGCCACAAGCCTTTAATTTAATGGTTTCATCAATGCGAGTGATGATAATTAACTCGTTGAAAAAGAAGATGCCTCCTAGATGAGGTGAGGTGTCTAAGTATAGGCTAGTTAGAGTAAATATTATAAACAACTTATATAGTGCTTGGGTTCCATGATATTGAATGTGAACCATTAAAATTAATAATAGAAAACTTTATATTTGCAAAATCCATTAGTTGTCCGGATTAACTTACATGTATCTCAATTAATTTTCGAAATCTATGTCATGTGCTCTCATAAGAATAGATGAGATAAATCACTAATTTTTAACATCAATGGGTATGAATATGATCCCAATAAAATACATATAGTGAGATTTGAACATTGAATCTGATAAAATAAATCACTTAAACTCAAAACCCTGATTGAAACTGCTTAAATTAAAAATATCACTAAAATATATCCCATAAAATTATGGAATAAATATGTGTTAATTTAAAATTTTTCATCATACATTAATTGCATCTCAGTCTCACCATCAATTTATTTTTCATGACTTATGATGGTCTTAATTATATGTCGTGTTGCAGTTGTGATACATATAGAGGGCCACAAGCAATAGGGTTAAATTGTATGGTCCCACAAGATTTGGTATAAAAGTACAAATAAATAAAATCTCTGGCAATGTCTGAAGTTTGACTGATTCGACGTGACTTGCGTGAGTGTTCCAGTCCAGTCCAGTGCAGTGACCTCTTCTTAGGGTTATCATAAAGATCAAAATTATTATTTTTTGTAATTATATGTGACATTAATATGATATCATTTCATATCGGATTTGTGATTATTTTTTTTATATGGAATAAAAAATTAAGAATAACTTTTAGATAATTTTTTATTTTAAATAAAATTTGGGATGACTTTTATTATTATTATTATTTTTTGAAATCGTTCGAAATCCACCGTTAAACCACCAATTCCGGACTTAAGCGAAGCAGGTAAAACCTTTCGCTGTCTTAGAATCTTATAAGAAACGCACTTTCTGGATTCTAACCCATGACCTTAAGGTCAGATTCTGAGTCCTACACTATCAAATCACATCTCTTGAAGACGATGATTTTTATCTTTAATATTGATTTTTGCCTTAAATCATTTAGTCCGGAAATTTGAAATATTTTTTTATCTTGATACAAAAAATCGATAGAGCATTTGAAATGATTTTTCTCTCGAATCTATAATCATTATAAGATCGGGATCGATGATCTCTATAAATTTAATAATTTATTATGAAAAAAAATAAAATAAAATGGTTATTTAACACCGCTCTCCCAAAAAGGATCAAATTCGCAGTTTTGGGTGCCCGACGTAAATGTCAAAATATTTGGGGTCAGGCAGAAAATAACCCAAAAATAAGATCCAGTACAGAATTTATTTTTCAAAAGCTTTAACTGTCTCCATACCAGGGGCCTACAAAATCTCAGGAAGTACGCTGAGTGGACCCATTTGGGCCCACTAAACAACAGAAACGGCCCAGTCCAAGAACATATGAAGCACCCACCAATGGACCATTTGGGCCCAGTCACTCCAGTAGACAGTACATTATCTCAATTGTCGAAAATGCCCCTCATGTTTCTAGCTACTACTGAAGCATCAGTAGGGGCTTTTTTAGGTTTTTTGAATGATGAAATGATGACACAAGTTCACAGAGGATGAGCTGTCTCTTCAGATGAAGCATTACAAGAAATGGAATTTATTCAGTGGTCCTGTTTCTTGTATTGATTCTCTAAATTTTCTATTTTTAGTTCCCATTTCTGTATAAATTTTTTTTTGCATAATCATGAAACTGCAGATAAGTTAAAATTTGCAGAGCTGAAATGGCAATGCAATTTTTTTTTTTTTTTTTAACTTGCTAGTTAGTTCAGAGAACTTTATTTTTCCCCAGTTGTCACAGCTTGTTGCTCAGTGAAAAATGATCAGCATACCATGTGCTAGGGGTGTTCATAAGGAATCTCATCCAATTCGAAAAAAATCGGATCGAATTTGAAATATCAAAATTATCGAGTTGGGTTGTCATCCGATCCAATTCAATTGTACCCGCTTAAGATCTCATATTCAATTATTTCATCAATAATAATATTCTTATAACATTTTGTACCCTTCCCGCCATTTGTACCCATGCCATGTGAAACTATAGTTGGCAATGGGCCGGTTATATAAAAGGGGATAAATTTACATTCCCGTCTCATCTTATTTCATAAAAAATCTTATTTCGTTCCGTGAAAATCTCGTCTTGATTTAAAAAAAAAAAAAAAAAACATCTTAATCTCGTCTTACTTTCAAAATGAGATAAAAAAAAATTTATCCTGAATCTCATATCAAACTGTACGGGATAGGTCAAAATGCAACAATGATAAAGGAAGTAGATAGGGGTGGCAGAAAAGCCCGAAGCCCGGCCCGGCCCGGGGTAACACGGGCCCGGCCCGGGCTTAAAATAAATAAATAAATATTTTAATTTATAAAATATATAAATTTTTATAATAAATTTTTTATATTTATAATTTTTTATAATAAGAAAATCATGTCCGGGCTTAAAATAAATAAATAAATATTTTAATTTATAAAATATATATATTTTTATAATAAATTTTTTATATTTATAATAAAAAAATCGGATATGAGCTTAAAATAAATAATTAAATATTTTTATTTATAAAATATATATATTTATATAATAATTTTTTTTTTTGCCATCCTTAGAAGTAGAGAGTAGTTGAGAGATCAGTTGATTGCTTCATCAATTGCATGATAATAACGAGCATCAGTTTCTATGCGGTGGGGTTTCTTAACAGAGCAAGAAAAGCATTTACTAAAAAGTGCTTTTGAATTGACAAACAGTGTACTAATGCGTGCACGCTTTTAACATTTATTTAAAGACAGTGAATTAATTATTATTATTATTTTTATTATTATTTTAAATCAGTTGGGTAAGTACAGCTTTTATGATCAAAGTTTTGGAAATATTAAAATAAAAAAAAAAGGGCCGAAAAAATGAAATGATTGAGAAGGATTAGTGATGTGACTTTGCATTTACTAGAGTTGAGTGATAAAGTGAGTAAACCAAAAATTTACAACATAGTAGTAATCTTGGCCATTTGTTACAGATGACTGCCCACTGCCCAGTTTGATGCGAAAATTATATTATGTGCCGGGTGTATATGTCATCTTTCTCACAGTAGATGAATATCACGAGTTATGATGCCCGTCAACTGTGAGAGAGTTGATATATATACCCAACACATGATATATGTTTGATGATGGTGGATAAATGGATCAAAGATTAAAAGAAAAATAAGTGCTTTGGGATGAGAGTCTTCTTTAATTTTATTAATTATTTATTTTATTTTCCCATATATAAACATGACCAATTAAAATGTTATATAGATAAAAATGGAAATAATCATATATCCACCTAATTTTAATTCAATATTCGAAAATATCTTTTAATTTTTAAAATTAATAATCGATAGAGAGTATTATAAGAGAATATAATGTAGTTTATAATTTGTGTGATTATGAATTTGTGAGCATTAATGCTTAACCTACACTTCACCAAACACACCCATGATGTTATAGGGAGATTAGAATTGGCAACGGATAGGGCCTTGTTCCTTCCCGATCATATAAAATGGGGCAAAAATATATCACGGTCCTATCCCGTGAAAATCCCAACCTGTCCCGATTCAAAATTTCCTCGTTCCATCTTCAAATTGGGACAGAATGAGACAGACAGGTCAATATGCTAACTTTTAGGGGAGGTAATAATCATTGAATTAGTCTATGAATATGAATAATATGTTAGCACACAACTTTACTAAGAGAGGAGATTTTTCCAGCTTTGAAATAGATGCATGAACCCTTCTAAAGCCAAAGCCCAAGTGATGATGAATTATCTCCATCCATTTTCTAGGACAATTGGGAGCCAATTGGGGATCAGGTGACGTGTTTGGGTATGAGGAATTGGAAACCTTCTATAGGTACAGAATTTCGGCCCATAGACTTAAAGGTGGGATTATCTCGCTATCACAGTGTCTTCATTTCTAAAGTATTGATCATTGATAATGTGATTGTTAGTTATGAATGCATTCATAAGTTGTGTTATAGGTCCGTAAGAGGTGTGGTTTGGTGGTAAAAAATTTAGAATTTGATTGTCAGGTTCTAAGTTCGAATCTAGATGGCGTATTTTTTGTAAGATCCTGAGGCAGCCGAGAGTTTTACCTACTCCATTTAAGCCCGGATCAGATGGTTTCACGGCGAGATTTTCAACGTTTAAAAAAAAAAGTTGTACGTGAACAAAGCGTATAATCGGGCGGAATGTAACTTTTGGAAAAGGATTTTAGAAGCTTTTGATTAGTTGTCAATCAACATTTTTTGTGAGTTTTATAACCAAACTTATACAATTTTTAATTAGTAAAAGTTCTAATCAATTTTTTATGTGAGTTTAATCCAATTTATCAAAATATGCATAATTAAGTGTGACTAATCAACTTTATCTACCACTTTGATTTAATCCAATTAAATCTAGATAAAGTTTAACCACTTGATTAGTTCATTTTCTATCACTTTGATTTAATCCAATTAAATCAAGCAAAATACATCTATTATTACATATTTTGTAATTACCAAAATATCCTCCAATAGTTGAGATATTTATGAAATTACAATGATACCCTTATGTAATTATTTATTTAACTATTAAATAAATTTGGATTAATCTAATTAACTCAATTGAACAAGTAAATAATTAATGTTATCCAATAACACTTAATTATTTTAATTGATAATTATAACATCAAAAATTATTTATTATCAAACATTATCGGCTACCCAAGTGCTCAACGAGTACACTTCATATTGTGGGACTCTCTAAGTCCATACACGTTCGTCATATAAGCCCAACTTATATGCACGTAATTTAGCCATCTCCGAATTTGCGAAAAACACGAACAATTTTTATGAACCATACAAGTCGAGGTCATCACATATGTTTAACAATCCCTTCGTCATAGACTATACGAGTTGTGCTTAGGAAATATAGATTACGCCGTCAAGTTTCCAAGACGCACATCTCGTGATCGACTTTGGTCAAAATCTTAAGAATTATGACTTACTAATATTGATACTTTAACCACTTATGGTACATATACAGACCGACAAATCCTATCTTAATATGCACTTGATTGACTAGTGGATCGATCCACACCCAACGAATAACTAGCGGTCTGATCATGAAAGGTCTCTGATATACATGGCACCAAAGTGTGGAGGATCACACACAAAATCAATGTTATCCTATAGTCAAATGATCACATATACTACTCGACTCGAGGAGATTCCTATTGACGGTGGTGTGTACTTCCAACTATTAGGAATTTCCTATGAGTCATTTAATATTCACTCCAACAAATACCCATATGTCTATATTAGCTTCCATTGCTCATGGTCCATTGGGTTAGACCATTAGAACTCTAATTCCAATATACGACATGTGCTAGTCTTCTATGTTATAGGAATTCAGCAGTATTCCAAAATCAACGATTAGTAATATTTATTTTAAAAATAGTTTATAATAATAATATTATCCCAATGTCGGACCACCTAGTGTCCAATATTACTACATGACTATTTTAAAGTCGATGTCATTCTCAACATATTTATATATCAAACTTATATGTATTATGACATAATAATTAACATTAACATTGTTGAAATGAAAATGTAGTTATTTTATTAATAAATAATAAAATACAATATACAATACATTATTCAGATTGGCGCTTCAAGCACCAACTCCAACAAATAATTCTCAATAAGTACCCATCGGGTACCCATTAACTTTTGCATGCATTGTGATAGTATATTATCGAGTTCGGGAATTTTCATACTCGACCTGAAAATTCATGTATCTGACAATACTCGATCGGGTACATTCAATTTGTACATGATCGGTCCCGAAATATATACCTGAACCTGTCCAGTCCCGGAAATTTCGGGACGAGTTTGAGAATTCCTTAAGAGTACGGGGAAATTCGCTCACCTCTGATGAGAGGGAACACCCGAAAGGAAAGCCGAAGTTCGAAAAGGAAGTCGAAGCTGAAAATGAGAGCCCAACCCCCGAAAGGAGAGCCGAAGCCCGAAGGGAACCAAAGCCTGAAAGTGAGAGTCGAAGCCCAAAGTGAGAGTCGTAGCCCGAAAGGATTTAGTGGTCTAAAATCTAACATACCACAAAAAAAATGAGATCCTATAGAGTGGTTGGAAATTTAAGAGACCACTAAAATGAGATAAATCGAAAAGAAAAAGCCCCAAAATTTCAAATATTTTCGAAGAAAATCCTCAAAATTGTGAAAACTTAAAAAACAAAAAAAAAAAACAAAAACAAAAGCTCAACGTAAAAAGCAACAAAGAAAAAAAATGCTAGTCCCTTACTAAAGAGAACACTAAACACATGAAACATTAGTACTCATAACCAAACCAAAGAAATCATTATAAAAAAATAGCAAAAATTTGCAACTCAACAACAAAAATAGGAAGTCTGTTGAGCGACGAAGGAAGCAACAAACAGTGGTGCAAGGTAGTGACCAAATCACCCAACCAAAATATGATATGAGGAGGTTCATGAAGAATAACCCGAGGAGGTTGTGTGAGGTGATACACGAGCAGCTCAAGCAGCATGACGTATGTCCTATCTGGAAAATGATTCATTTAGAAGGCTAATAATTAAGCTGATAAAGCAATGGTCCATATGAAGCCATGAGACCTATAAACCGTCATAGGCCGGTGCAAGTGCCAAGACAACTGGCATATGGGATTGTCTGAGAAAGTGGTGGAAACAATGACTTGAGGGTAGCAATGATGATTAAGTGACGTAGGATGACGTCAGGGGTCGGTTGCATTAGTGGTTCTGAAAGCGTATATAAAAGGGATGAAGCCATTTGAGAAAGGGAGGGATTCTTTGGAATTGTACTCACAATTTTTGTAATTTGAGACCAAACTAGTAATAACAAGAGAAAAAGGGTCGTGTACCCGACCACACTGAGGAAAGTAGCACGAACTAGTCATGACCCGACTATGTTTTATAGAGCTAGTCATGACCCGATCATGTTTTATATTGTTTATCCCCCTTTATCACCTCAGGTCGGTCATCACTTGAGGCCAATAAATTATATTCATTTTCTCCCATGTATGTAGGTTGGAACCACTTTATACTGAATCATGTAAATCCTTAACTATGTGATTTATCTGTCTTTTGTTAAGTTTATATAGTTCCCATAGGTTTATTCGAAAGGGGACTCCCTGTTCTGCCCCATTCGAACCAAAAACAGCCGTCAACGGACTACATTAGATTCTATTTCATATATAGCAGGCAATCTCAGCAGCTTTACATAAAGAGTAAAACACACCACCATTGAAATTACAAATATAGCTGATGGTTATAGAGAGATACGACTAATTACATATCCATGTCCAGACACTACATACTTTAGCAAGATATAAGAGCTCAGGTTCATAAATAACAGACGAGCAGGATCTAAGTTGGTGCTTGCCCGTTAAGCAGCGTCTTATTTAGCCATAGCACCTGATAGAATCATTGCAGCCTTTCTCAGCAGATTGCCTAAATCCGAATCGACCCCCTTTTGCAAGGTACTGCTGGTGGTATTCCTCGGCTAGGTAGAATTTCTTGGCAGGTAGAATCTCGGTGACAATTTTCCTGTTCAAAACCTTCTGCTGTCTTTCCAAAGACTCCTTCGCTGCCTTCTCTTGCTCAGGAGTGTAAAAGTATATCCCAGATCTGTACTGTGTTCCGACGTCATTGCCCTATCATACAAGATTAACAAAATGTTAAAAATGTGCAAAGCTATAATTAAAATGGTCAAATAAGCAGGACATATCAACACCATATGAATAGGACTAATAGGAAAATGACACGAGTTTTAGAATTTGTTAATGCATATACAGGGAGTGAGGGCCAAAGTTTTTGAGTTTTAACAAGTCTGCATAATCAACAGTTTTTAACACATCAGTTGCATTGAAAAAATTGACCATATAGTCAAAGTGTAAAACAAACCTGTAATATGTACAATTCGCTTTAAAGCCCAGTTCAAGAAAACATCCTGCAGTATTTCACTATTCTTTCCTATTTACGCAGATACTTAAAATGTTCCAAGAACTATCAAAGACAGAACAAAAAGCATCGCCAGTAAACTGATTCCAATAGCCCATCTAGTTTAAGTTCCCAACTATATCTTTACATCAAGCTATTGACTCCATATATGTGACCTATAAATTTGAAGGTTCGGTTCTGAACTATATTCTAACCATGGATAACTTCAAATAAAAGAACTCACATAACAAACCACTTGGAGGAAAGCATTCACGTAAACAGAAATAACAGAAGAATGAGCTCATCATTCCAGATGGCTTTCGAAGCAGAATAGCATTGATATATTTTTTATCCTTGTTATAACTTAACCCCAACCCCAACGATATTGTGAGCGAGATTTTCTTCCCAAGACCTCTTACACCACCCCAGAAGGCCTCACTAGTTGAACCAATTACGGACACAGAAGACTCAAATTCTCAATAATTAAAAAAAAAAAAAATTAACTTCACGGGAGAAATATGGTAGCACGGTAATGAAGCAAATATGTCACAACCAGAATCCAGATTAAGGTTGTGAGACACACACACACACACATATTAGTCTAGATACCTTTACATACAGAGAAGAATCCAAGATATACCAGCAATTATGATAAGACAATTCAATCTCTATAACCTCGCAGCTAACATACAAATGTAACAATCTACACCAAATGAAATTGTAAAGACTGGCCCAACTAGCACGATATTATCTAGCTTTGGGCTACACAATAGGATGGATTTCAAGCCCAAACCATGCATCCTTGAACTCATGGCATTGTTCTTGGCACCAAGGGCACCCAAGATTTCAAGCCCTTGGCCAACAAGGCCTCATAAAGTCGTCATACTAGTTAAGGAGGATCAATTACGTGCCCAAGCTCAATCCCAAACAATGTGAAATATTATAGAACTCAAAGCTTGAAAATTAAAACCTCCATCAATTCAATATTCGAAGAGCCTCCCCAGTACATAATTAAATTGACAAGTAACAACTATTGCCTAGAGACAGACAAAAGAACAACTTATATTGATCCTAAAACCAAAGTTTTCACTTTTCATCAAGCAATTCGTATCAGTAAGCTAAAAGGCACAAACCCATAAAAGGTAACAAATCATCAAACCCGCAAATTTGTTTTGGAAACCCAACCGCCAAACCGCTGGCTCAAAACTCCGGCCAAACCCTGGTCCTAATATCTTTGCCACCAAGCCACACACAAGAAGGGCTCAAACCCGCAAAATTACTAAAAATAAAAAGCAGAATCAGTTAAATAAACCAAAACCCACCTGTCGATTAAGCGTGGTAGGATCATGGCGAGCCCAAAAAGCATCAAGCAAAGAATCAAAGCTACACTCTTTGGGATCATACTGAACCCTAACGACCTCATTATGATTCGTAGTGCCACTACACACGTCCTCATAGCTAGGGTTATGCAAGTAGCCTCGACTGTACCCAACTTCAGTCCTGGTGACACCTGGCACTCTCTGGAAAGCCAATTCGACACCCCAAAAGCACCCAGCACCGAACTGGGCGAACTGCTGCCCCGGGGCCGGAACGTCGTCGTCGGGGCCTTGAGGGACGGCGGAATTTTCCACGGAGGCGGCGGGGTCGGGGGTGGGCCTGAAGCCGAAGCCGAGCTTGTTGAGGATGTTCATGGTGGGAGCTTTGTAGATGGAGGAAATGGGTCGGGTCTTGAGTGGGAAATGGGTCGGGTCGGGTTTAGGGGAGAGAGAAGAGGAGATTAAAAGGAGTGGAGATTTGGAGATGGTGGTGGTGGTGAAGGTGGGAAGACACTTTGTTAGGATCATGCTTTTATGTTTTTTGTGTTGGAGACGTGTTGAGTTCA
This sequence comes from Zanthoxylum bungeanum, assembly GCA_019454045.1. Lineage (NCBI taxonomy): Eukaryota > Viridiplantae > Streptophyta > Magnoliopsida > Sapindales > Rutaceae > Zanthoxylum > Zanthoxylum bungeanum. The sequence goes on along the minus strand of SKCR01025822.1, from coordinate 280,598 downwards.
GTTATGTTGTGTCAAATTGTTCTATCAAGATTGGATTGGAAGTTACCTATAAAAATATTCTTTTTTTTTTTTTTTTCCCAAAATCTTTTGGAAATAAAATGTTGTTATTTGGTAGGGTTAGTCCCCAAATAAAAATTTCGAAATTGGTAAAAAAAAATATTAAAATTGATTATGAAGAAGTTATTATATTTTATTTAAGTAGGGGCTAGTTTATTTATGAGGTTCCATATTTTGGGATTTTATATTCAATATTGTTTTATTAACAATGATAGATATACCACTGCCAAGCTGTTGTAGACTGGACGGTTCGGTCACTAAAGAATTGTTTATATACGCATAAACACATTTTAAGCAAATAAAAAAAATCAGGAAAAAAAAAACATGTTTTTAAGTATAATTTGGGTATGTTATTGAGTGGTCCCCACGAGTAGACCCGGTCAAGGTTTCGGTTCGGAACCGGAACCGAACCGGACGGTTCCGGTTCCAACCGGTTCCGGTTCTGGTTCCAGAACCGAACCGGAACCAAACCGGTTCGGTTAGGGTTCCTCCCCTAGCTGAACCGGTAGGAACCGTTGGAACCGTTCGGTTTGGTTCCGGTTGGAATCGGTTTGAATTTTGCAATAATATGGTTTTTTTATAATTTTTTAGATAAGAATTTTATTTGTAATTTAATGTAATTATGTAATGTAAGTGTGTTATATAAATTCAAATTCATAATTTAAATTATATTAATTTATCAATCTCAATTTTTTATTTTCAAACGCCGGCCCGGTCTACCCACGAGGAGTGACGTGATAAAAAATTTAGAATTTAGTTGTCAGAATCTAAATTCGAATTCAGGGTATATTTCTTATAAGAGCATGAGACGGCCAAAAGTTTTACCTACTCCGTGTCGAGTGGTTTGACGACGGAGTTTTCAATATTTCAAACAAATGTTATTTGAGTGTACATCTTTTACTATTCATTGATGAATATTTTTTGTTTCAAGGGCAGTAAGGGAAACTCGCCCCTCGAATAAACCTCCCCTAACTATGAATTTGTTTGGTTGGTGGAAACCACACAAACTTAGCAAAAGATAAAGTATCACTGAAGCAAATATTTACGTGGTTCGGCGGAGAATGGCTTCATCCTACGTCCACGGGAGAAAGATGTTTACTTTAATTAGTTCGGGATTAATATTGACCTGAGCTTCTAACAAAAAGATTACACGATTCACACAACAAACTCCCCTTTGGGTTCAAGGTGTAGTCGGATACACGACTCATTTTCTCTCTCTATCACTAGTTTGCTATCAAATTACAAGCGTATTTTGTCTTTCCTGTTGATTATCAAGTGTTGTAGAATGTGAAAATTGCTAATCCTTTCTAATGTGGCTTCCATCCTCCCAAATCCACTATTGCAACCGACCATGTCTCTGAATTTTTCATTATAAATTTTAGTTACAATTTCTACCACCTTCTCAACCAATCAAATAAGCTCATTTTCTTGCCACTACACCGGCCTATAGCGGCTACTACTCTGCCACTGTACCATCCTATGGCGGCTACTGTTCTGCCATTGTACCGTCCTATGGCGGCTGACAGGGTCTATGATCATTGTGGACCTTTACTTTATCTCTTTCATCATTAGTCTTTTAAAAGTGTTTCTCCCCAGGTATGGCATACGTATTACGCTCTAATACTGGTCGGCTTATGATCTCATCTTCGTTTATCGGGTCGGGCTACCAATGAAGATGATACTTCTCAAAGTTCCTCCTCCAACACCTCGACCGAGTCAGGGGTCATACAAAATGATCTCATTGGGTCAAGTCATATGATATCTCACTGGAGCCCAAAAACTGATATTCGATCGGGTCAGAATTGCTACTTACACTGTTTCCACATACTCTATTATTGGGATAACTTTTTGGTAACTGTGGTCAGGTCTTTCTTCTAATCCTCATTCACTCTGGGCCCTTAAGCCTTCGAATCCAGCCATCAATATATTGGTTTAATATCTTTTTTATCTTTCTCCAGGTCTTGACCCTCTCGGGATAATGATATTCCGAAAACCCCCATCAATATTAGTTTTTTTTTATTATTAACCGACAACAAATTTGTATTTCTTTAATAGGTAAGGAGAATTTGAAAATCCTTGCACCTGTATCAACCAACTATTTTTTTGTTCTAAAATCTATTAAAATCTCTACAAATATATATATATATCTATATAATTTTGCCCATCCCATTACATAAATAGGAACACATACTTTTTTACCACTTAAACGTAAATTTATGAAAAAAATATATAAGTGAATCACCAGAGTTTTATCGAATGTTCAAGTGTATCCACTAAGATACGTGACAAAATAATCATTTTACCTTTGAAGTCAGTAAACATTATCCCACATCAATGAAAAAGTTGCTGGTCTATATTCTTAGTGCTTTGCTTTAGATCAAATTAGATTGGAATGTCTAATAAAATTGGCATTATTTATATACAATCGTTTGCTATTTACTTAAATATCTTAGATGATAAAGTTATTAGAACGATATCTAGAGGAATCAATTCAAATGATATATGAAATGATATTGATATATTCGGTTATGAATATTTATTTGGGGAAGTGAGATAGCCGATTATATAAGTTGATAGTAAAGATGATGCTTGTTAAAATAAGAACATCAAATTGGCCCTTAAGAGAATTCATATGAAGCAATTATCTCATGTGTGTACAAAAGTTTATCGAATGTTCTTGTAGCTAATAAGATATATGATAAAATGATCACTATACCCTTTGAAGTCAGTAAACATTATCATAAATCAATGAAAAAGTTACTAGTTGATACAATTAGTGATTTGCCTTTGAGATAATTAGATTGGAATGTAAAATATATTACTGCATTAATTAATAAAATTGATATTATTTACATACAAACATTTGTTCTTTACATAAATAACTTATATGATAAAGTTATTAGAATGATATCGAGAAGAATCAATTCAATTGATATATAAAATCTTGTTATTCTTAAATATTTATAATCGTGGGTTATCAATAATTAAGATGTTAATATCTCCGGTTATGAATACTCACTTGGGGAAGTGAGATAGTTGATCTCATAAGTAATAGTAAAGATGTTTATTTAATCTAACACATGAATGCTTGTTAGAGAACAAGAATATCAAATTGGCCCGTAAGTCGTAAGAGAATCCATATGAAGCAATTATCTGACGTGTCTACGAAAGTTCTCTTAATAATAATAGTATGACTGATACTTATAATCGAGATCTCCATAATATCTTATAGTGGATTATATACACTTTGACACTATTGTGCCATTTAGTAGAGAGTTTGATAAGTTTATAAACTAACTTATACTCTCAGTACAATACTTATAAACTAACTTATACTACCGATAATATTTTCCACCAAACGGTGCAAATATTTATGTTGTCCGCTGATGGTTTGTGGGTAGGATAATGAATTGCCTTCAATTTGCGTAGTTTTCAAGATTATTTTCAATAGATATTCGGTTTTGGTGGTGGGACGAAAATTTTAGTTTAGTAGGGGAAGAATTTATAAATTTCAGTAGACTATAACCCAAAATCTGTAAAATTAGGGAGGACAACCGAGGCGCCCATAATAAATAAATAATAAACTTTGGGTTGTATCAATTTTATGTAAAAATAAGGAGCTAAATATAAAATGAGTAAAATTTCAATTAAATTTTTTATTTCATCTAAAAAATTTGTTCATGTACATAGTTTCACTCATATGTAGTAGACTATGTATTTGTAAATTACTAAATTGTAACAACTAAATGTGTAATCGAGTCAAGTAGTGTCCGCCTCGATTCTGCTTGATAAATATTTATTTGAATCGAGTTTTAGATGTGTTGTTCGTACTCGACTCATTAAAAAAAATTGTGATTGAGCTCGACTTGAATTCGATTACTAAACAATTTGACTAGGTGATTAATTTTTTTTTTTAATTTCAAATTTTAAATAAGTTCCCTACAAAATTAAAATGTTTATGACCTTTATATATATATAGAGTGTTCGTGAGTCAAAAATGAACCGAGTCGAACTTTTATGAGTCGAACTCATTTAATAATTGAGCTATTATTTTTTAGTCCAAATAATTCATTTATTAAACTAATCGATTTCAAACAAAGTCAAATACGAATTAAGCTCGAGCTATATAACACCCCGCCAAAGGCAAGATGTTACCGGCATGAGACAAGATTGACCCATCTCCATAAGCCTCGAATTTACCTAAAATTCGGCATGATGTATCCTAAAACTGGACAACCTGGATCACAGTTCAGTATCAAACAGAATATAAGAAAACATCAAACCAATAAAAGGATCTCAGGTCCACACAAAACTCATCAAAATCATAACATAAGGGCTCCGTGCCCCACATCATCTATCAACACTCAAGGGCTCTGTCCACAACATCATAAGAAATTAAAATATTTACTCAATATTACAAACAACGTACTCAGCACGATAAATAAAATTTTATCCAAAAAATTTTAACTTTTTAAACTGCTAAACTTCTTCCAAGATACTTGCGAGGGTGACTGCCGCTTGGGTGATCCGCGTCTCGTGCATAACATCTAAGGCTGAAGTTGTTGACCCACCTGGAAGCCAACCTACAAAACTAGCAAACTGGTTTGGTGTGAGTTTTAAAAACTCAGTAAGTAATCATGCACAACCAAAACATATAAGTCAAACATGTTATAACATTCATTATCTAAATATATATGAACTATTAAATCAATGCGAGTTCAAAGTCATCAATTTCCCATGCTCTACACACACACACACACACACACACACACAGATATATATATATATATATACACACACATATATCTTTCCCTTCCTACGATGATTGTTTAAGCCGCGGTAAACGCTTCTAGAACGCCCTCTGGCGGGAAGGAAGGTACTCAAAGAAAGTGGAGGTGAGGGAATGCCGTGGCAAAGCAAGCAAAGGCAGTTGTTCCATCAGAGCACGTACCAGTCATTCTCCCAATCCCAGATCCAGATTGGGCGGTTGAGATAAAAAAGTTCTACCCAGGTGAAATAGATCGAGATTTGGTTCCAGGTCGAGCACCTGCATTCGTTTCGGGCCAAACTTCAAATATCACAGAGTACCTTACTTAACATCAAATTCGTTCTAATTATATGAATCATGAAGTTACCCGTTTATGCTTTATCACGATTAAACCTATTTGAAATATCATCGAATCGGTAAGTCAAAAGAACTTTCTTTATTTCGATAATCTTATGATAGTTTAACATTCGTGACTTATCACACTCATATGTATCAGTTCAAAAACCATAGCTCACTTCTATTTCATTCATACAAATCCAATTTTCAAAATTTTTGCTTAGATACATGCCTAGTAACTCAATCTTACAAAAATTTTAGTCTCTTTCACAATATACGCATATATGATAACGAACTTAGCAAACATACTTCATAACATCTTATACTCGCACCAGCTTTCCGATCATTCATTCATTCCTCAAAAATACACACGACACATACATCTCACGGGGTATATCAGACATATACATACACTCAAACATACATGCAAGCATCGTGTAACAGACAACGAACCATTCACAACAGTCAACACATCAAAGAACACATAACTCAAACAACACACATACGCACATATCACATCATAAAAACTATCATAAGATTTTTCATACACATGCACGTACATAGAAAACACTACTTTATATACATCAAGCATACAATATACACATTCTTTCGAATTCAAATACCATAGCCTTTAACAGTCCTCGTATCTTTTACTTATCAATCAAATATAATCCATTTCAGAATTCTTATCTGGAGACATTGATACAATGTCTTACCAAATATACATTTCATTTCATATATGTATCCTATCAAACATGTACTTCTATTACTCAAGAAAGGCTTAGCTTATACCAACCCATCCTTTATATAGCTATATTGTATACACTAGTCAATAACAAACTTACTCCAATAACAGACATCTTCACGTGCTAAAATAATTTCAAAAATCATAAATTGTTCTCTTTACCAATCATATACACTCAAATCATACTTATCATCTCATGCATATTCAAATATGTGTACCCATGTTTATATATACATCTGTTCATTTACATACACATACATACCATTACATGTTCATACTCTTACATACATCAATATACATCAATGTCATTAATCATTTCACTCCATATCATAACATTACAAAAACCCATACATGTGGTGGTTGATTATCTTAACCATACTTAATCTTGTACTTCGTACCAAAAGCCACCTCATAACTATCCTTTTTTTTCCTAACATGTCAATCTTCTTTATATATAAATTAAAACATGAATTCATCAATTCAAGTTCTCATCGCATAGGTTATTTACGTGGCTTTACAAGCACTTCAGGTCCTAGTCAAGTCTGCCAAAACAAATGGCAAAACATTGTCAGAATCGGAACTTATAAAATTCTCGACTTAGCTTTGACAAAGTTCCGGATCTATCCAGGACAATCGAATCAAGTCTGATTTCAATGTTTTCAGTTTCAATAATATTAAAACATCATTATAAACTAACCTAAGTGGTCAGTTAACTTAATTCTCGGTTTACGCGTTTTGGAAAATCTTCCGAAAAAGTTTTTACAAACGCTACGGAAGGGTCCCGAACCCTGATGAGCAGAAAATATATCAATATTTAACGCCCCTTTTACTTAATATTTTGTTTAGTTTCTCGGGTTTGATGAACGTTTTGATATATTTTAGTTTATTTTGCAGATAAAATAATATTGGGACTTAATGAAATCATTTAGGACGAAATATGGGTCAAATAAGGGCAATTATTGGACTTGATATTTTAATTTTGGAGATTGGAAACTTGAAAGGGCGTTTTGACGAAGTGCAGTTTTGGAAATTCCAGTTTTGTGCATCTGTCGTATTTTGGGCAAAACTTTTCACTCAGATATCGGATTGAGCTGATTCAAGTGCCAGATTAAAGAAGACTCGAAGATCTACAACTTTGAAAGAGAAAATATTTTCGAATTCTGATGATTTCATGACCGAAATTGATGAACCATCCAGAAATGTGTGAAGTGTAATTATTAAAAGTCATTATCAATCATTTTCAAAGCAAAATATTAATTAATTAATAATTAATAAAAATTATCAAATCAACACCAAACAAGATAAGCAATTAGTGGAACAATTATGGATTTGGTGGAGTAATTAGTGGAGAAATTAATAATGGATTTGGTGGAGAATTTGATGGATGATTTGATGGTGGCAAAATTTTGCCTATAAATACCAAGCCATTTCATTTGTAAAATTCATACTTTCTTCTTTGAAATTCTTAATGAATAAATAAGAAGATTGTATCTAGTTTGTTTATTTTTAGTTTTCAGTAATTAATTTTCAGTTTCGCACTTTCTTTTCTTTACTTTTCAGTTTTTACTTTCCGCAATTTACTTTTACGCACAGTACTTTTCTTTCTTTAATTTTTCAGTTTTTACTTTTCAGTAATGAGGAGGTAACTTCCCCAGCTAAAGTGAAAGGTAATTCTTTTACTATTGCTATTTAGATTAATCTCCCTTAAATATAATATATTCACTATTTAAAATATTGACTTAAAAAGGATACCGCTATATTGGTCGGTTGGTAATTCATTTTAATCTGGTTTTAACCTGACTAATCAAGGATACCGCCAGATTGGTCGGTTGGTAATTAAACTTTCTTACCGCCTATATGGCAGGTTCATGGACAAATCTTTTTACCGCCTTAATGGCCGATTGGACTTAATTTGACTTAATCAGGTTACCGCCTATATGGCTGGTTGGTAATGTTATCACAAGTTTATATATTATATTATGGGAGATATCTAAATTAGTAGTAGTAAAAGTAATTCATTTTACCTTAGCATTTTATTTTATTGTAATTTACTTTTCAGTATTTACTTTACCGCATTTTTACTTTATGTCTTTTATTTTCAAGTTTTTACTAGCCCTAGTTATGTGTTGTAACTAAATTATTTATCTAGGGTTGTGATGACTTTTAATATCACCGGTTTATAAGGGGTTAAATTATAGTTTGGGTAATATAAAGATTTATTTATTGAGTCTTAATCTTAATGCTTTTTCATTAATTGGCCATTAATAAAATTGATCTGGTAAATCTAAAATGAACTAGACATAGGGATTTTAGGTTTCAGCCTTAGACTCAATAGCCCACGATCTTCCTTGAGGATAGATAACCCTTTAATAGATTTCCTTACAGGATAGGAATATACCTGTCGGGCGGGGGTAGCCATAATTGGAACTTAACTTAATGAATCCAGATAATTTGGTTGACATAGACATATGGTTCAATGGGTTAAACTGGGTATTTGTGTCTGACCATCGACAGAGGCTTACACATAATTTAGTGTTCCAGGTTAATAAATCAATATATTACCCAACTTTAAGATAACCACTTCATCTTTAAAATGATATTGGAAGAAATCACAACCCTAAATAGTTTTTAATATTGAATTTTCTTAAAACCTACTTTTGAACAATTTTATTTACTTGTTTTTAAATTTAGAATCGTCACCATTTCAAATCAATCAAACAACCTGTTAGATACTAGTAATCATTTGACTTCATAAAATTAATAGATTAGATATTAAGTCCTCGTGGGATCGATATTTTTATACTACTTGAACGATACGTGCGCTTGCGTTATACGTGTGTGTTTACGCCGGTCAAACCCTCCGAACCTACCCTGATTTATCCAAACACGTTCGTAATATCATAAATAACTCATAACTATCATTAAAATCAAAACACATCATTCTAAGCAAAAACCCACTTTTATCGAAAACTTACATATTATATCGGATCGATCAAACTCGTTCCGCTTTCGCTCGGATTCTACCAAATACATATAATCAATATACTAATACTCAAACAATTCAATTTATACTAATACTCTACGCTATGAAGCTACTGGATACATCAAATCATTTAATTATAAACTTGAAATTTGCGGATTTATACCAGAAGGTATTACCAAGATTTCGAGGCCATATACGGACTCCAAACAATCCCAAGAACGCACTGGAATCGACGAAATTCCTATCGGAGTTAATGTTCATCGTGGGTCACTATTCATCAGAATCTTCTTCTCTCGATTCACGTGCAACTGTGCACGGAACAGAAAATCCATCACTGCCAACTTATAGTACTCTCCGAGAGCTTCGATTTGGCTGGTGGCTCAGGCCGTGAAACGAAGCGAGGAGCCGGGATTGACTAACTCATTTCCACACGTATTCCTCTTCATTCACGCTGGTGTCGGCGATCTGGGGGTTGCCGCCAGCCACCACAAGGTGAAGGGGTTGCCGGCGCACCCCCCTGACTGGTCTCACCAGCCGGCGGTGGCCGGCAAGCCGCTGGCGCGACCATGGGAGCCCCAACACATTTGGGACGTGAGGGGGTGTAGGGGAGATGTGTAATGGCTTTGCTATTTTGGCAATTTCTAAAGACAATGGGCATTTATAGTGAAGTTTCTGAAATTTACATTATGGCCCCTGAAAATTACAATCAGGCCCATGTCATGGAACTTTCTGGATAATTTACATTTTTGAAGCCCTTCTTATATAAATTTCGGAAAGTGTTCAACATGAAAGTTGTTCGTCTCAGAAAAACGAGTCCGATGGTTTAAGAATTAGCTCAATCGGAGTTCGTTTGAAAGTTTTATAGCCGAAACAAGATCTTTTATGCGTAGAATGATAAAATCGGAAATCGTGTAACTGATTCTCAAAACCACACGTTTTCCAACGCGACCAAACTTCACTTTAAAATATTTCGAACTATTTTCTAATATATAAAACTCTTATTTTCGATTATCATTATGTTCCCAATCCTTATTTTTAATTCGGAAACATTCCAACAGTGTTCCGAAAAATTCGAGATATTACAAGTGAATGCATCAAAGTCATTTATAGCCCGAGTAACAAGTTAACAACTAAAAAAAAGTAACACTGGAATTTATTAGTCAAAAAAAAAAAAAAAAAAAAAACCAAAATAAATTGACATCATATAAACCGGGACAAAATGAAATGATGACAATAGATAAGATTGTGTTGAAAAATGAATTGAGAAAGAAAAAGGAACAGTCATTGGATTTTTCGTTCTAATCATCGGACCCAAACCGGCCCAAATTTGCAGGCCGAAATATAAGATTAGTTTGGGCTCTGACCAATCCGGGAAGTTAAAAATACCAAATAGACATTCATATGGTATCATTTAAGAATTTGGGTATCTTTTTTTTTCCAAATTTTTTTATTATCTTTTACCATAATTTATATTTAAAAAAAAAAAAAACTAACATAAAATTTAACTTAACACTGAATTTAAGTACATCTAAAAGTTCAATTTAACATCAAACCAAAAATATTAAAAGAAAGAGAAACAACCTTGATAATATTACAAAATATTTAGGCTCAAACTTGGAGCATCCACAACAATAAACCCAAAAAAGCTACAACAAGAGAATTTCTTCCACTGCCATAACTAGAAACCCCAGAAGAAGTGGGAACAATATTTGAAGGATTATTATTTTTGTTCTTTGATGAAGGCTGGACAGGAAGAGATGTAGCAGATGGCTGTGGTTGAGGTGACCCAATTGGTGAATTTGCTGCTGCTGCTGCTTTATCTTGATCAGCAACATTCACATGTAGCTTCATTCCTCCAAGGCAATATAACTTGTTACCACTAATGAAAAATCTGTCACCTGGTGTTGATAATGTCACAGTTGTGTTCCCGTTTGAATATTTTTTCAGAGCATTGCTTGTGTTGCATCTGTCAAAATTTTGTTTGGTTACCTCATCCACACTGTTGGATGATGAGTACATGAACACTACAGCGGAAATAAAATTAAAAAAATGTATTAGTTAACCGCGGCGTAATGCACGAAGGCTCCTGCCATTGCGGAGTCTGGGTGTTAGAGTCGATAAATCAAATATTAAGAAATCGGGAGAAGATCGTCAGATCAGTGGTTTAGATCATTTCATTATAATCTAATGGCCGATAAAGAATATTTTCAGTATAGAATCTCTATAAAAATGGAAAATGAAAACTACCAAATAAATTAAAGAATAAAATCATTTCATTATAGAATATCTCTGAAAATTAACAAATAAATTAAATAACAGAATCTTAATCTCTCTGTAAATTCTGTAACATCGTGTCGTAGGTACATGCAATATCTAGTATATATATAAAAAGGCTACAAGCAATGAGTTAGAACCATTCTTTTAAACTTTCTAAGTGTTTTACACTGAAAATGACAGATGTATGCGGTTTTATTTTTGTAAATAAAAAGATTATTTTCAAGATTCGAACCATTAACGTCAGATCATAATGAAGCAACCTTTACTATTAATTGATCCTTCATTGAAATTAAAATTTTATTTACATGCAAGTTTAAATTCACAAGAGACTTACTCAAAACGTCACCAACTTTAAATACTTTGTCTTGTGACCATGTATCAAGGCTAGAGCTAATATCCCAACCAGAAGTATCACCCACCATGTAAGTTGTGGCATTGATGGTTGATGCTATAGAAAGAATGGCAAGAAGAAGATGAAGCAGAAGCAGCTTAGCCATTGTGAGAGAGATTGAATTGAATGAAAAGTATATGAGAGGAGTAAGTTGGTGTCATGTAATATATATGTGAAGGTTGCTTATGATTTAGATGACCTAACCTTTGATTTTATAAATAACTTGTGTCTCTAGTATAATATTTGTTGTTGTTTTTTTATTTATTAGTTTATAATTTAAAAGGTTTATTGAGATCACGAGGATACATAAAATATCATACCTACTCTAATCAATAAAGATAAAGAGATTTGGTTATATTTTGCAGTACCTTTATGGATCAAAATAGCAGTATATTATAAAATAGGTATTTTATGATAATTTTAAATGATTTTTTATGACGGTTTTTAAATCATCATTTTATGAAGGGTTATAATAAAAAATATCTTTTTATGACGATTATTTTATAACAACCGTCATAAAAAAGTCGATTTTTTATAACGGCTATACATAAGAACCGTCATAAAAAATCCATCTTTTATTAAGGTTCTTATCTTAAAACCGTCATTTTTTTCGATGTATTAAAAAAAAAAAAATATTGTGGGTTTTCAAATAAATACACATATAAAAATGATGTTATATTGTTATTGACTTAATGTACGATTGATATGGTACCTTGATGTATAGAATAGATGAAAAATATATATATTATGGGCTTTCAAATAAATACACATGTAATGCGTTTCATGATTTTTTTTTTTTTTTTTTTTTTTGGAAACGATGGAAACCCCGCCACCAAACCACCCATTCTGGGCCGCGGTGCAGGTAAAACCACCGGCTGTTCAAGGCTCTTACAAGAAGTGCACCCCCTGGATTCGAACCCAGAACCTCAAGATGAGATCCCGAACCCTACACCACCAAGCCACAGCCCTTGGGGACAATGCGTTTCATGATCATAACATGATAATACCATAATGGGTGTAATTTTATTCCCCGAAACAACTAATTTATTTTGTGGGTTTTCAAATAAATACACATGTAAAAATGATGTTATTGACTTATTATATGATTGATGCGGTACCTTATGTATAGAATAGATGGAAAAAATAGTAGGAATGTTTAATTAGATTCCTTTTATAATGTTACTTGTAAATGATAATGTAATCGTTTAGAGTCAAAATGAAGTTGGGTATTGAGAGAGGAGTTAAGCTCCCATACCAACAAATGAGCAAATTCCATTTTCACCCACTTCACCAACTTGATTAGAAATTTAGAATTAAATTATAACAATATTTAATAAAATTGTCCGGGGGATAGACCTATAAAAGATGTTGGATCACCCACCGAAGTGTATAAAATAACTTGTGGATCAAGTATATATAGCATCCAAAGTCCAAATAATCTGTTTTTATCGTTGTACTTTTAAAAAACAAAAAATTCTAAGCAAACTTGACTGTACTTGAAAATGGTGGAAACTCTCTTTGATTCTTATACTCTCTAATATGTCTATATTTGTAAATGAATAGCATAAGAGAGTCTATTTGTAGAGATGAAAAGTTGCTATTGAAGATGTACCTTTAGACTAAATGATACACTCCTTTAAAGGATTATAACTCTTCAATGCACCCTTATATCGCAAATGGTTTTATCCTTTCACTTTAAGGGACATATCCATTCAACTCGTGTCTTTCCTGATAGTCACATATTAAGGGACATGTCCTTTAATGAAATATCTTATAAATACACTCATTAATTAGAAAATTTCCTACAATTATAACTTATTAAACAAACGTTAGAGTATATGTTATAGCGTTAACAAATAATCTCATATTATGAGATTATGGTTTTGTGAGCGTTAACACTAGTATTAAAAAATACATTTGGCGGAGCATTTTAACGCTAGCGAAACGTTCTACCAAACCTACCCTTAATGTTTTTGAATTATTTTCATAATATTGTGGTTTCTCTCTTTAAGATGTATTGTCATTATATAAAGAAATATACATTGATTTATTTCTATGTTTGGCCCTAATATTCTTGCTTTTATTTTTCACAATATCCTGATTTCTTTCTTTAATATGCAGTATATTAATTAGTATTGAGTATTAATGGTATACAAATTATCATTTATATATCAACTCTGGCAATATGTTGATAGTGTGTTTTGGAAATTGGAATAAACTTTGCCAACAAAAATATTTATGACAAAATTGTGACAATGCTTTTATGAGAAAAATCTAAAACGAGATTATAAATGCAAATTTAAGATGATAATTTAATGGTTAAATAATTTTAATAATAATACTAATAAATAAATAAATGAAAGAATAAGCCAAAGCTAAGCAACCAAAAATAAGGCCCTAAATTCGGAAGCTGGGGACAAAAGAAAGCCAATATTAAGAACAACAAACATTTTACAGAACTGAATCATTCACACAAACAAATATTTCAAATTTATTTCACTTTATTTAATAGTTTTGTAATTATTATTATTATTATTAATTTTTAATTTTTGCCAATATTATTAATAATGTATAGATCGGTGAGTTGGAGCCGAGTCTCGGACGACATGCACACGATGCAAAATATGAGAGCAACGTCGGTATCAATGGACGGCAGCGAGCTGTCGGCGTATGATCCAACGGAGGAGATTGCGAAGAAGGAGAGGTCACGTTTGAGATTTGCTCAGATTGCTGTGCATTTTATTCCACTTGTGTTGATTTTTTGTGCCTTTGTTCTTTGGCTCTTTTCCAATCCAAGTAAGCCCTAGCTAGCTACTTTTATTTATTTATTTATTTATTTTTCTTTTTATTCATCATTATTATTATATGATTGTTTTATCTTTCTATTTATTTATTTTAATGTTACAAGTAAAAAATAAGTTTGTTATTGGTTCCCGGAGTTGAGAGGTACATAGCTGAAAATTAATTTGTGATTAAGCATCTGTTTAATTAAGAGTATTATTACAGAATATAATCTAGTTTATAACGTAGGAACGAATATTAAAGTACAAATTATCGTTAAAAAATAAGTTCATGTTGTGATATTACGATTTTGTGAACATTAATACTAACGTTAAAATAAATATTTGACAGAGCGTTGAAATGCTAACATTAGCGCTTGTTCGATAGAAAACATAAGATAGAAAGACAGATTCGGAACATTGTCAAAAATCAATAGGTTATATCTATTAGGGCAGTGTTTTTCCCCTCCCCACGGATTCCTCTGTTGTCCTCTTATGGAATTACAAAAATATCTATCTTTTAAATTTTTTCTCAAAATAAGTATTTATATGTATTTTATTAAAGAATTATTTTATTATTTTATTAATTAAATATATTTATTTTATAAATTACTTTTTTTTTGTTAAATTTATATATTTTTTTACTATTTGTTAAATGCACAAAATAAATAATAATAAATAAGAAATTTGTAATATTTATTAAACAAATAAAAAAATAGATATATAAAGAGTAAAAAATATAAATTATAAAATAAAAAATTTAATTAATAAAATGAAATTAATATATATTATTTTTAAATTAATATATATATATATATATATATTTATTCCACTATAAGAAAATTGAGAATTACCGATATTAATTATCAACCGATTATTTTGATTAGTAATTTTTTAATATTTACCGATCGAAAATGATAAAAATAATTTCTAACCAATTATCTTATCGACCTATACCGACTGAAATATTAACGGTTGGATATTCGGTTGATAATTGGTCGGTAATATGACGCGGAAGATTAATTTGACGTCAGTTTATGCCGCCAACAATTATCGACCGAAATTTTGGTATGTAATTGATAATAAATAGCGACCGAACGAATATTAATTGAAAAAAACAAATTACAGAAATAAATAAATAAAAATAAAATATTTAATAATATTATTATTATTATTTTACCTTATATACACACACATTATAAATATAGTTAGTTTATCGACCGAATGAAGTTTGGTCGGTATAATTTACTGACTGAATGATGTCTGGTTGATATAGTTTACTGACCGAATTATAATTTGGTCGGTAAAATCTAATTATTTATTTATTTATTCATTTGGTCGGTAATTTTACTGATCGATTTGTTAATCGTGACTACCGACCAAATTTTTTAGATTACCGTCGGTAATCTCCATTTTTTTTTTGTAGTGTTCTAAATTGGCTAATATTCAAGAATGTAAACATTTGTCATGCAGATGTAGAACTGGGAATAAAAGCAACAGAATCAGTAGCAGAAAAAATTGATGGAGTGGCTATCAAAGGAGACATCGATGGTACTCAAACAAGTGTCTTGCCTGTAGAATTGGGGGATTCTGGCCAACCTAAAGAAACAAACAAGGCTTTGAGAAAATTTTTGAAAAGATTCAAGTGATCATCAATCATCATAGCCTTTGTTAATCTTTGCTTTTGAATTTTAGGGCAAGTTTTTAGGTAATATTTCTTAGAAAACTTGTTTCATCTCTTGTGGATGTGTTGTTTTCAAGGGGTTTTGTTAATGAATCTTTTGTATCGGTATACAGGATAATGAAAAACGAAATCACTGACTGAACTTGAAATTTTTATCATTGAATTTCAAATTGATATACGAACTGAAATGTTTAACGTTCAATATTAAAACTTTCAAATTTAATGGTCATTATTTCAACTTCGACTTTCAATGTTGCATTCGTTATCTTAGTCTTATTTTCATGCTAATATTTTTGCTATATATATCAATTGCTACTGCTTTTCTTATTTAGAACGACCCTTCTAAACTTTCAACACATTTTTACAAAATAACCAAAAAAAAAAAATGATTTTGGTTATTAAATGACAAAATATCATATATCATTTTTATCCTATTATTGACCTTTTTATTTATCCTTTTTGCCTTTAAGACTTCAATTATTGTAACCTCTCAAAATCAGTCTCTATCACACACACAATCTAATTATGTACTGCGGTGTTTAAGAATATAATTAATTAATTAATTATGTTATTATTTTACTAAAAGATATATTTATTTTATATTTTTAATTAATTTTCCTAACTTCGTCCCTACGTGAGCATTTGCAAAACATGCTGATAATGAAACAAATAAATTATTGGGTGAGAGGAAAAGTTATCATATTAAATTGAATAATCATACCATATCATATCATATTAAGGCTTTGTTTGATATTGAGATTAGAAAAGTGTGAAGAACAAACTATGCTTTATAAATGGTATTATATTAAATTTTAATTTATGTTAAAAAATAATTATGGTGCGTTTTTTTAATATTTTAATAGTGGGGAAAAACTAAAATTTTAACTTTTGTAAAATTCAATTTTTAAAAAAATCACGAATTATAATGGCAATTTCTTATCATTATACTTAAAAACTGTATTGTTGATGGTGTTTTCAGGAACTATGATATTTAAAAGCAGCACGGCATGGGCAAAAAGGTAATCTCATTCTTGTTCATGATCATTAATGCCGACCCGACCCATAAAAAGCCAGCAGTAAGGGCCCGAGCACTTTGCAATAAGGGGCCGAGCACCTTATGGTTAAAGACCGACCACACCAGATAGAGACCGAGCACTTTATGATCGACAACCGAGCACTTTGGTTCGAATGACCGAGCATTATCAGATCGACAACATCATTCTCAATTCAAAGGATCATTATGACCGACCTCATGAAGACCGACCAGATGACGAGATATGCTCCGGAAGATAACATCATATTCTTGCGGATAAAAAGACAGTCCTACTTTCATAAGAGATACTGATGAAACCAGTGTGGACGCAGGATTTCATCCGAGATCCACATTCGAGAATTTGTAGGTTGGGGGCACTAGCGATCATGCAAAACAAATGTAGAGTGAGTGGGAGTAGACTACCCACCGGTGTGGTGGGTGCCGGGGGCACTCCGACGCTCAAGTCAGTGACAGAAATGTGATGCTAACCCTGTAGAAAGAGGAGCAAGGTCAGGTATTACCTTGATCCCCGTGAGCTGCCATGTGGGCGGTAGGTGGGAGGTGTTATGAATTCCGGAGAGAATGTTATAAGGCTATGAGTCAGGAAGCCTCCCCCCCTTCTGGAGCCTTCTTTCTTATATACCTATCTGAGGGTGTGCACTTGATTACTCGTCCGTTGAGTTTGGTAACGGTCGACTTTATGAGGGATATTCACTGCATTTGCCCGTTGTAGGCTGGAACGGCTGGGTGTTGTTTATGAGCTTGGGCGTTACGTGGACTGGCGTGGGATGAGCCTTGATTATGGTTTAGGCGTGTGATACTTTATTGGGCCTATGTTTGCAGATCTCTGGGCCTTTATATACATCAAGTCTTGAAGGTTCCTTTAGTGCGAAACTGTGATGGCAACTTGGGCTTGGATCCATGATGAGGTCTAGCATTGGGTCCGAAACAAAAAGGTCGAAATTACCCTTGGACCAAATTTGGCCCGTATAGTTTGTCCCATACTCTTTAAGTCAATGAGTCATTGGCTTAGAGAGTACTTGACGCGTGTGTCGCCTGGGACGAGGCCATAATATGTAGGTTTACTGGAGCGTTGATGCTACCTATTGATTTGAACCAAATGGATATCAAGTTATGAACTTGACTCTACGTGAGCCATTGGGGAAGAACCCATTCGACTGAACCAGATGATGGTCGGGATATAAGTCATACAACATGTGTATTCCATGTCTACAACTTGACTAGACATGAGTCTATGAGGGATGTCCCCGTTCGACTGAACCAGATGAAGATTCAGGATGTAAGTCATTCGACATGTGTAGTCAATGTCAACAACTCGACTAGACATGAGTCTATGAGGGATGTCCCCGGTCGACTAAACCAAATGAATGTTTAGGATATAAGTCATACGACATGTGTAGTCCATGTCTACAACTTGATTCGACATGAGTCTATGAGGGATGTCCCCGGTTGACTGAACCAGATGAAGATTCAGGATATAAGTCATATGACATGTGTAGTCCATGTCTACAACTTGACTCAACATGAGTCTATAGGGGATGTCCCCGGTCGACTGAACCAGATGAAGATTCAGGATGTAAGTCATTCGACATGTGTAGTCCATGTCTATAACTTGACTCGACATGAGTCTATGAGGGATGTCCCCGGTCGACTGAACCAGATGAAGATTCAGGATATAAGTCATACGACATGTGTAGTCCATGTCTACAACTTGACTCGACATGAGTCTATGGGGGATGTCCCCGGTCGACTGAAATTGATGAGGCTAGAAAGACATTCACTCGTTTGGTATCGAAGAGGGACCAAACCGAGCCTACATGTCATGTGGACCAGATGAAGGTCCATGTATTGACATATGTCGTACTCTATTACTTGTAAGTTTTGAGAACATGAATCATGAAAGCGACAAAGAGCAAGTAGCTTTCATCTATCGCTTGGATACTTCATTTGAGTTAGCCAGTTGATCTTTCCGTATCAATAAGCTCTGTCGATTGAATCAGATGTTGATCTATCCAGTAGTCCGTTGGATGGTATACTTTCCTTTCGTACTTTTCGTTTGATGGTTCCCCAAAATAGGAACATCTTGTAGAGTCGAATGTGTGTCTGTGGTATGAGGATCATGTCTTCCTGGCAGTCGACGGCATGCAATATAGCCATGTTATTTTATCCAAGCTGAGAGAAATTATTTCTGTAAAAACATGCTAATCGTGTTGAACAGGTTGGGTTTCTATAATACCGCTGTTTGGTAGAGACATCATTCGTAGTTGATATTCACATTGTCTGAGATTATTTTATTTATCATTATTATTATTATATTTTTTATTTATTTATACGGGCTGTGTGTTCTTTTGGCTGGTCTTACTTCCGGTTTGTTTCTTCGGCTTTTGGCAAATGTTCGTGGGTGTTCTGGTATCATTGCGGAGCAGTGGTTTATTTTGGGCTTTCATTGAGCTATTTTAGGCCCACCAACGAATCAAATATGGTCCAATGCTAAACCAGCGGCAACAAATCACCCCGCCATCATCGATCAGCCCACATCAATGAGGAAAGACAACCCCATAGCAATAAAGGCCCAACCACTGCAACAAATTCTCAAGAGAGAAAGTCCCACATCGAATAAAAAGCAAGAGGCTCCTCTATAGAGACTAATAAATCAACCCCACGTCGCCTGATTATTGAGAGTGCTAATAAGTATAAGACACAATGTGGTGATAGTGGTGATGATTATTTAACGATTTGTTGTTGGAAGCTAAATCAATCGATTCTTGTTATTATAGGGGGAATGATAATGAGAGTTTGGATTTTGAAATGGGTTTATCTGAAAATCTTTATAGAATGAATGTTGGAGTCGGAGTTGGAGTTGGAGTTGGAGAGGAGCATTTAAACTACAGTGCTAAAATGAAGAGATTTGAGATCATTGACCCACTTGGAATTGGTTTTGGTTTTAGTAGTGTGATGCTTCTTTGGGTGGGAGTGTAGGCCTACCTCAGCTGTGTCGATGGTTTTAACAATATTGCTTCTGATTTTCAAGGATTAAGTTCCTCTCATATTGGTCTTGGTCTCAATCACTCTAATGATTTACGTTTCAGTCCAATTTACAATAGTTTACGACATCAGCATTTTGAGCAGAAAATGGAACAGTGGAGGAAATGGACTGATGTGGGTACTCGGTTACAGAATCCATCTAGGATTAGTAGTCTTCTATGTTAATGATACTTTAGTTGGTTCAAAGAAAATTGGCTTGGGTTCTAATCGATATATTGGTGTGAGGAAATCATTGGTCCCACATCGTCTGTTTAGAGAGAGAGAGAGACATTAGCAGTCAAAATGAAGGAAGTCCAAACTGCCACCATTAAAAAAATAAAGTCCCACATTGGTTGTCAACTTTCGGCATGATAGAGCAGAACTCCAGGAAAGAAAACTCCCATCCCTCTGGCCTTAGGCTGCAGGTTGATTGAGATCACTCAAGATTCCAAGCCTGATGAATTAAATGGGTTTCCAAGATGGCTTTATGCTAGTCAATTTCCATCTATGTGGTTGGATAGTGAATTCTTCTTCCACGCTTCTTTCCTTCATGTAGGACCGGTTCACACACCATGCTAGCAGTCGACTGGCGTGTAGTGACTTCGCAATTGTCGAGTAGTAGCTAAACGTGGAGTGAGAGGCCCTTTTTTCATTTATGCTCCTTGCTCGCGGGACCCATGATGGCGCATGGATTTCTCGGATTGATGATAAGTGTACTCGTAGGACTTCTTGTTTGGTTCGACAAATTAGCTGCATGTAGACTGGTGCGTGGCAGATTCGCGTCTGTCGAGTTGGTGTCCATTCGAAGACCATCAAGGTTCGCCATTGATGATGATTGCCTTGTTGCTAAAGACCCATCCGGAAAAGACATTAGTGCACTGGAGCAACATGCAAGAAACCTTCTGTGTCCATCAACCCCATTTTTCTTCAATACTCTTTATGACCCATACTGTGAGGGCGCAGACTTCGTCTGTGGGTACCCATTCAGTCTTCGTGAAGGTGTCCATACTGCTGTTTTTCATGGCCTCTGGCTCGACATTTCAGATTATGATGCTCTCCAACTCACAGCTCCAATCCACCTGTCAAGAATACCGAAGGGAACCCACTTCCTCATATGTGGAACGAATCTGGCGTTTGACCGTGAATTGACTGGTCCTGCAATGTTCTCTGGACTCATGGGTGATGGTCAACCAATTTGGACGCTACCAAGGTTATTTGTGATGGAGTAGGGGTTCTTCACTTTTGGGCATCATTGTCATATGGGCCTATTGTCGCATGGGTAATGGATTTGGTGATGGGTATTATCATGAAATTGGTTTATGGGGCGGTCTGTATGGGCAACACGTGGTGGGGAACTTTCTTCGAGTGGAGTACTCTCTTAAAAATGAGTCTATTGTCTCACAATGTCAAGTGAGACACTCACCTCACATCAGATCTTCACAAGTGTTAATTGGTGCATCCTCATTGAACCGAGTCTACATCCTTGCAATGTCGAGTGGGATAATATCCTCATGATGTGTCTTCATTTGAAGCATATTCCTTGAGTCGAGACTAAATCCTCGTAGTGTCGGGTGAATGCTAACTTGTTGTATCTTTATTTAGAGCATCATTCTTAAGCCGACACTACATTATTGTAGTGTTGGCTGGGTCACTTAGCTCAAGATGAATATTTAATTAGAGCATTCACTCCTAGGCGAGACTACATCTTTGTAGTGTCGAGTGACGTTTCTGCCTCTAGGTAATAGTTTTTCCTTATCGTGTGGGATGGAACCTCAATCGTCTAGTTAGGACTTTTTCTATCTCATGTCAAATGAGATCTTGAACAAGTGACATGCCTCATATGTGGTGTGTCGAATGGAATCTCAAGCAAGTGACAAACAATATATGTATTAATGTCAACTGGGAAATCTTCAACAACATACTGATGTCGAGTGGAAGATCCCTAACAAGTCATACGTCAGACATTGTAAATGTCGACTATGCCATCCATAACAGTAACCTAGTTTTAAGTTGTAGTGTCGACTGGGACACCCATGACATATCTCAAACTATAAATTGTAATGTCATTTATGACATCTATAATAGGTCCCAAGCTACTCATTAACGTCCAATAAGACATCCCTAACAAGTCTCATGCTTTACTAATGTCGATTGAGACATTCTTAAAAGTGCAAGCCATACATAGTAATATTGACTGGGATATCCACGCCAAGACTTCATTCGAGTATTGTCGACCGAGACATCATCTTCATGCCAAGTACTTGTTCCCAACCACGTAGTATGGAGCTAAAGGCAATCCATGCATGTCATACGGAGGAGATGGAAATTCTTTCAGTCATCTGAAAGGGGCAACAGTCCTCCCATATTTTCTGGAGTATATGATATTTCTTTCACGTTGTCTAGAGAAATTGACAATCAATCCATGCATTCTGGGGAAGATGATAATCATTTCACGTGTAGAGAGAGGTTGATGACAATCAATCCATGGATCTCTATGTATGTAAGGGTCATAGATTGAGATGTCTTTGCTTGCTAAGAATCGCTTAGGCCCCACGGTGGGCACCAAATTGTGGACGCAGGATTTCGTCCGAGATCCACATTCGAGAATTTGTAGGTTGGGGGCACTAGCGATCCTGCAAAACAAATATAGAGTGAGTGGGAGTAGACTACCCACCGGTGTGGTGGGTGCCGGGGGCACTCCGACGCTCAAGTCAGTAACAGAAATGTGATGCTAACCCTGTAGAAAGAGGAACAAGGTCAGATATTACCTTGATCCCCGTGAGCTGCCATGTGGGCGGTATGTGGGAGGTGTTATGAATTCTGAAGAGAATGTTATAAGGCTATGAGTCAGGAAGCCTCCCCCCCTTCTGGAGCCTTCTTTCTTATATACCTATCTGAGGGTGTGCACTTGATTACTCGACCGTTGAGTCTTGGTAACGGTCGACTTTATGAGGGATATTCACTGCATTTGCCCGTTGTAGGCTGGAACGGCTGGGTGTTGTTTATGAGCTTGGGCGTTACGTGGACTGGAGTGAGATGAGCCTTGATTATGGTTTAGGCGTGTGATACTTTATTGGGCCTATGTTTGCAGATCTCTGGGCCTTTATATACATCAAGTCTTGGAGGTTCCTTTAGTGCGAAACTGTGATGGAAACTTGGGCTTGGATCCATGATGAGGTCTAGCATTGGGTCCGAAACAAAAAGGTCGAAATTACCCTTGGACCAAATTTGGCCCGTACAGCCAGTGTCCTAGAAGGATAAATGGAGTAGAGGTAGATTTGACTAGGAATCCTTATGGGAAAATGAAATTGTTTCAACTAGGAATCCTCATACTAGAAGGAATCTTATTTCTTCACTATTATAAATAGAAGGGTAGAGTATGTGTAAGGGGCATCAGAATCAAACTTGTAAAAACACGAGAGATACAAGTTTCAGCAATAAAAATATAGTTCTGTTTGTGTCCGTGGACATAGGTTGGACAAAAATCCGCCGAACTACGTTAAATCTCCTTGTTTGATTGGCGCATTATCTACCTTCTGCTAAGTTTGCTTTTGGTTTCCCCCATAACCAAACAAATTCACTATTGAAGGAGGATTACCTCGGGAGTGATATTCTCATATTGCCCTGAGACCAAAATCCACCGTCAACAGTTGGCGCCGTCTGTGGGGAACTTTCAACAAAAAGCAATTCACGAAAAAGACAATGGCAGAAGGCGGAAATCATCAATCTTCAGGGAGTCCCGCAACAGACTGGATGAAAAAGATGGAAGAAAGTATGAAATCCATGATGGATCGGCTGGAGAGAATGGAGGAAACGAACAACGAAAGACCCGAAATCGGAACCAGTCGAAGAAGAGGAGAAAAAACAGAAGGGAAAATGGTGGTAGATACAAGTGAAGACGATGGACCCAGGAGGAGGGGCCCATACAGGATAAAATCTGTAGTTGTAGAAAAAGATTCTCAAACAAAGGACACATGGAAAGAAGAAGAAGGAAGACCATCACCAGATCCCTCCTATGATAGTCTCCGCGACTCCAAAAGAGAGGACAGAGAGTATATCGAAAATGTGCGGGAAATTCCAAGGCATGAGGAACGCCGCACCCGGGGCAATGGATGCACAGAGGGGCACATAAGACGACATGGCGGCACAACCAGTAAGATAAAGTCTTGGTTAAAAAAAGAGATGACCAAGTGGGGGGTAGGCCTCAAGACCGATGCAAGTGATGCCCGGGACGGTGAGGAGGATTCTCCAATCACTGAAGAAATAAAGTCGGCAAAATTCCCAAGGCGATTCAACATGCCGACCATGGCACCTTACAAAGGCCACTCTGACCTGAAATCCCACATCGAAAACTTTGTCCTGTTGATGGAAGTCCAAGGAGTGGTAGGAGATGACATCTGCAAAGTATTCCCCCTAACTTTAGGTGGACCCGCCATCCTATGGTACAGAAGTCTGGCCCCGGGGAACATCGGAAGCTTCACACAGCTTAAAAGGTCGTTCGTTCGACACTTTAAAGGAGCCTGCGTCCCCAAAAAGATGATTGGAGAATTGAGGCTTATGAAGCAAGGAGATGACGATCCCTTAAAAATTTTCATCGAGAGGTACCACAATATGGTACTCGAGGTCGGAGGGTACGAGTCACAAGAGGCCCTGGAAAGTTTAAAGGGAGCCATAAGGGTCGGAAAACTATGGACTCACCTATGAATCCAAGACACACCAGATTATGCTACCGCTTTAGAGGTAGCCCAGAAATTTGTCTTGTTAGAAAGCGAAGAAAAGATCTCCCGAAGGGGGACGGCCATTCGAGAAAGAACAACAAGAACAGAGGCCCCCCGAAGACCGGAAAGGGAATTTAAAAAATTCAATCCGAGAACCAAAGAATTCAAACCAATGCTTCGAAGAGATCAGAAAAGAAGGGTCACGACCCAGGTGAATCATGTAGTCCGAGAAGAAGCATATATTCCCATGAGCAAGCCACCGGGGCAAATCATCATGGAGATACAGGAAAAAGGCATCTTGATAGAACCCGACCTCAGGAGATTCCCCCCGGATAAAAGAAACAAGAAATCTTACTGTGTACATCATAATCTGAGGGGACACACAACAGACGAATGCAAGGATCTACGGGAACAGATGGAAGACCTAGCCCGAAATGGGTATCTAAATAGTTATATCGACCATGAGGCCATGGAGGCCAGACAGAGGGCACGAAACCGACAAGTGAACACCATCGCATGAGGGAAAACACTGGCCGGAGACTCTAACCGGTCAAGAAAAAGCTATAGCCGAATACATGGGATAGAGGTGCTGGAAACGGAAAGGTCCCCAGTACCACGAGGAAGTCGGTCGATACCCATAATGTTCACCGACGAGGATGCTCGAGGGGTGAGTTTCCCCCATGAAGATGCGCTAATAATCAAAGCTACAATCAGCGGCACAAAGGTAGATAGAATCCTGGTAAATCTCGGAAACGCGGTAGACATAATCTCCAAAGAAGCTTTAGAAATCCTGTGAGTGGAGTACGTAACCCTAACTAATGACGGCACCCCATGTACGGTTTTGGAGGCTCAACGGTCATCCCGCTGGGGAGAATACAACTGGCAACAACCATCGGAACTCACCCCATGACCCAGACAGTTATGGTAAACTTCACTATGGTAGACTGCCTGAGCAGTTACCAAGTCATTGTCGGCCGACCTTTTCTGATGAAAACAAATGCTGCAATGTCCTGTTATTACTTAAAATTGAAATTCCCCACCCGGGAAGGGATCAGAATCATATGCGGAAGTCAGAAGATAGCCCGTAGTTGTTTCGCCACTCTCTCACGAGAAACCCTCTGCATCGAAGAAAGCACCAGGAAGAGGCAGAGGGGGGAAGACGAGGAAAACCCAAGGAAGGACCCGGGTCCTCGTCCGGATAAAGTTGCCCGGCTAGGAACAACTGAAGAGTTAGAAGAAATAAGACTGTTCGGACCGAAAAAAATCATAAAAATATGGGGAACTTGGACGAAACCCTAAAAAAGGGCCTGCTAGAATGTCTACGGGATTACCCCAACATCTTCGCGTGGGGACACAATGATATGCCCGAGATTGACCCAAAGTTCATCAGTCACGGCTTGGCAATAAACCCGTCACACAAACCGGTCAAACAGAATAGAATAATCTTTAATCAAGAGCGGTAGCGTCCGAAGTGGAAAAACTGTTAAAAGCTGGCTTCATCATAGAAGTCAAGTACCCAGAATGGGTGTCAAACGTGGTGTTAGTGAAGAAGTCCAATGGAAAATGGAGGATCTGCGTAGATTTCACCGACCTTAATAAAGCATGTCCAAAAGACAGCTTTCCTCTACCGAATGTGGATCAACTGGTAGACGCAACAGCCTGCCAAGGACTACTAAGCTTCATGGATGCCTTCCAGGGTCTCAGGGTCGGGTCATGAGATGATCTGCAGACGAGGAGAAAACCACTTTTATCACCGATCAAAGACTGTACTGCTACAAAGTAATGCCCTTCGGACTGAAGAATGCAGGGCAACTTTTCAAAGGTTGGTAAACAAAATTTTCAAACCACTCATCGGCACTTCAATATTGGTATATGTGGACGACATGATAATAATGTTAGAGAACCAAGAGGTCACGTAACTGACCTAAAGAAAACCTTCGAATTGCTGAGAAAACACAATTTAAAACTCAATCCAGAGAAGTGTGCATTCGGAGTGGCTTCAGGAAAATTTTTAGGCTACATGGTGAGTTCCCGAGGCATAGAAGCCAACCCCCAGAAGATACAAGTCGTACTGGACTTAAAATCCCCCAGAACAATTAAAGAGGTGCAAAGTCTAACAGGCAGGGTCGCCGCGCTCAACCGATTCATCTCTCGGGCGACCGACAAATGCCCCCCTTCTTCAAAGTCATCAAGAAGGCCCAAAGGGGATCGACTGGGCGCGGAATGCGAGGAGGCCTTCCAGCAGCTAAAAAATATCTAGCACAGCCCCCACTCCTGGCTAAACCTCTCACAGGAGAGACATTATACTTGTACTTGGCTGTTTCAAAACACGCAGTGAGTTCGGTACTGGTGCAAGAGGCCGACCAGATCCAGAGACCAGTATACTATGTCAGCAAAGCTCTATTGGATGCAGAGACTCGGTATCCCGTGCATGAACTAGTCGCCCTATCCTTGATCACTGCAGCACGAAATTACGACCTTACTTCCAGGCCCACCCTATCAGAGTTTACACCAATTACCCCCTGCGGTAGATCTTGCAAAAACCAGAAGCCTCGGAAAGGCTAATGAAATGGTCGGTGGAGCTAAGCGAACACGACATTTCCTACCTCCCAAGGGTAGCAATAAAAGGGCAGGCATTGGCAGATTTTTTTGCGGAACTCGCGGAACCCCAAATATTGACTACAGAGGAAAGCAAATGGGAGATGTCAGTGGACGGGTCTGCTAGCTCACATGGCAATGGGGCAGGAATCACTAAAAAACAGTGAAGGAGAAGAAATGTTGTTTGCCTTGAAATTTGCCTTCAAAGCCACAAACAATGAAGCCGAATACGAAGCAATCTTGGCCGGATTGAGGCTATGCACGGTGGTGGGAGTCCACGACGTAGTAGTAAGGAGTGACTCTCAGCTAGCCATTCAACAACTAAAGGGAGAATTTCAGGCCAGGGAGCCGACTATGATAGCCTACTTGGCCGAAGTAAAAACGTTGATGGAGAAAATGAGGAACGTACGCTTCGAACAAATCGGACGAGAAGACAACTGTGAAGCAGACCCTGCCCGGCTCGCATCCTCAATGAAAACAGAGAACCCCAGAATAATCCCTCTCATATGCCTCCGAGAAAAAAACATAGGAGAGCTGGAAGTAGATATACTAGAAGAGGAAGGCAAAAACTCATGGATGAAATCGATTAGGAGATACGTGGAAACATGGGAAACCCCTGAAGACAAAAAGGAGGCCAAGAAGCTAAAATTCAAGAGTACCAAGTTTTCCCTGATCGAATGGGTGCTCTACCGGAGAGGTTACACCGTACCCCTCCTGAGATGTCTAGCAGAAGAGGAAGCAGATTATGTGCTCAGGGAAATTCATGTGGGCATCTGTGGAAGTCACGCCGGAGGAAAATCAATCGCCTTCAAAGCCTTGAGGCAAGGGTTTTACTGGCCGACCATGCATCAGGACGTTGTGAAGGTAGCTCAGAAATGTGAAGGTTGTCAGAAAAATGCCAACCTCCACCATCAACCGGCAGAGCAATTAACCACCCTGTCCAGCCCATGGCCGTTCGGGCAGTGGGGGTTAGATATCATATGACCAATGCCAAAAGGGCGAGGGCAGGCGAAGTACGCAATCGTAGCCATAGACTATTTCACAAAATGGGTAGAAGCCGAGCCACTATCCACCATCACAGAAAAGAAGGCCACAGAGTTTTTAAAGAAGAATATTATCTGCAGGTTCGGAATTCCCCGAGTAATCATCACTGACAATGAAAAACAGTTCGATATCAAGGGATTCAGGAAGCTCTGCGAAGACCTCCAGATCGCTCTAAAATCGCCTCGCCAGCCCATCCAAAGTCAAACGGACAGGTTGAGGCAACAAACAAAATCATCACGGCAAACCTTAAAGCTCGGCTCGGATCATGCAAGGGCTTATGGGTCGAAGAATTACCAGAAGTGCTATGGGCACATCGAACGACCTACAAAGATTCCACAGGGGAGACACTGTTTTCCCTATCATACGGATGTGAGGCCGTCATTCCAGCAGAAATCGGGGTAGCAACTCACAGGGTACGCCACTTTGGGAATGAGCAGAATGAAGAACTTATCAAAAACTACATCGATCTGATCGAGGAAATGAGAGAGAAATCAGCTATGAAAGCGGTAGTCTACCAACAAAGAATGGCCCGCTTCTACAACAGAAGAGTTCAACCCGCTCATTCCTCCCAGACGACTTAGTATTGAGAAGGGTCACCTTAAACACCCGACGACCAATGGAGGGCTCGTTAGGTGCCAAGTGGGAAGGGCCCTACAAAATCACAGAGGTGGTAAGGCCAGTGGCTTACGTCTTAGAACAGCTGGACGACACAAGATTAAAAAAACCATGGAACGCCGAGATGTTGAGAAAATACTTTCAGTAAATTCTCAATTCCTTCTTTTCTTTTGCAGCAACCCGACAAGGGACAAAAATTCAATACAAAACCTCTCTCAAAATGACCCGCAGAGAGTTGTAAGAAGGGCAGTATGTCCCCGAATATAAATAAAATTTTCTTTTCCAAAATTTTCACCCACTCTTCTAAAAATAAAAATAAAAATAATATATAATTTTGTGAACCGTATTCAAAACTCCATGAACATACTCAATACAACGGTCCAGGGTCAAAAGCAAAAAACCCGCAACTACCCGACCACGGCTACCACCATAAAGAAGCACAAGTCACACCAGAATCAATCGATTTCATATAAGCATTAAACAACAGTGACGAATGTGAATCAAAGAATAGATCCATGAGAAGCATAGCACGGGGAGGGATGATACCCCCGCGGTGTTTGCTTGCTCCAATATTACCGATCATAAGGAGGAATATGCCTTTAATGTTTCGAACACCTCGGGGCTGGATTATGTTTCGCCGAAGCTACAGCGATAATCGGCTCGGGGCTGGATCTTGTTCCGTCGAGGCCACTTGACTATTCAGCTCGGGGTCGGGTTACGTCCCACCGAGTCATGCTCATTGGTCTGGGGACGGGATATTCCCCCAGAACCAATTGTCTCTTTTAGCTCGGAGTCCTCGGAATATTCAGGGACATACTCGATGCATAGGATCCGTGAGAGGCATAACACGGGGATGGATGATACCCCCGTGGCGATTGCTTGCTCCAATGTTACCGAACATAAGGAGAGATATGCCCTTAATGTGTCCAACACTCTTTGATCATCACTTACCCGATGTAATAGATCCGGGGGAAAGCATAACACGAGGAGTGATGATGCCCCCGTGACGATTGCTAGCTCCAGTGATATCGGACCTAAGGAGGGAAGTGCCCTTAGTATCCCGAACACTCTTTGATACATTCATCATTTGGATCCAAGAGAGGCGCAGCACGGGGAAGCGTTGTGCCCTTGTGGCATGTGCCTGCTCCAGCGCGGTAAGGATGAGCCCTCACACAAGTACACATGCTCTACAGTGACCTGCCGTATAGAGGATGTGCCCTTACCATTTTAAGCGCTCTACTGATCCAAATCCTGGTTCGCCGGGACACTGAATTGAAAGATTCAGAATTGTGTTTTGGAGGCCTCGAATAGGACGCTGTTTTGAGGCATCCGTACTGTTGTTTACATTTGTAAAAAGTTTTTTTTTGGGACAAGTGCTGAGTCACCCCACCCCTTTTTTGATCTTACTTTCCAAAATTTTGTTTCTGTTTTTCGCTGGTCTGGCACGGGGACGCCCGTACCAGGTTGGTAGGACTGCAAAGGATGATTCACTTTCCTCCTGTGTAAGTCCCCAAAAATTATTCGGCTCGGGGATGAATTTCATTCCGCCGAAACTTCTGTGTATCACTGGCTCGGGGTCAGGTTACGTCCCACCGAGTCAGCACTTCTGGACTGGGGAGGCGTCATTCCCCCAGGTCCAAATGCCATTTTTAGCTCGGGGTCGGGCTATGTCCCACCGAAGTCTATCTTTTGGACTGGGGACGTAGCATTCCCCAAGGGCTAAGTGTTTCTCACAGCTCGGGGTCGGGATACGTCCCACCGAGTCTGTCTTTTGGACTGTGGACGTAGCATTCCCTCAGAACCAAGTGTCTATCCCAGCTCGGGGTCGGACTATGTCCCATCAATACAGGAGCTCATCCCACTAAGAAACGTCCTCTGAACAAGCTAGTAGAACCCAAGGGAAAGCACATAGAACGAAGAGAAAAGTACAAAGAGAAGGAAATGTATTAATATACAGACGCATCCCAAAAACAAAGAACAAATGTATTACAAGAAAAGAGAAGTATATCAAGATTACACGGGGCCCCATTCGGGTTACCCCTTGTCAATCAGCCCGCGCAGGGGCAGACATCTCTCCTTCAGCAGGACCGGATGGCGAATGGCTCGGCTCGGCCTTAGGACAAGGGACAACAGCTTCCACATCGGCAAATGAAGAGGCCTCGACAAGCATAGCGTCATGGGTCGGAGGAACCTCAGGTCGGACCTCTTCAGCAGGAAGAACCTCAGGCCAAATCTCTTCTGTGGCAGGGGCATCAGGTCGATCTTCTTGGGAAACCTGAGGGACCGGAGCAACCGAAATTGGGTCGGGATCCATCGCCTCATCGGAAGAAGGGGGAACCACTTCTGAAACTCCTCCTCAGATATTTCCCCTTTACAGAAATGGATGACTGCATGGATTGGCCCCATATCCAGGTCGGCTAGCACCATTGGTATAATCTCACCACAGTCACCAACCCCATCAAGACGGATCGTATCCCTCTCGGCCTCCAACTCAGCCTCTTTCCTCTTAAACTCATCACGGACCCGAGCCAATTCTTCATCCTTGGCCCGCACTTTAGATTGTTCACTGCACACCTCCACCTGTAAGATCATAATCTCGGCCTGGGCAGCTTTCAAATCCTTTTTGGCAGCGTCGGCATTTTTCTTCTCCAAAGTAGCAGCGGCCCTAAAAGCTTTATTGGTACGGACGGCCTCGGCCGCGGCTATCTCATAACTCTTTATCACCTCTTCCCTGTCAGCCAACCTGGCCTCCACTTCCGTGAGACGATTTTGGAGCCTCTGGGCTTGGCCGCCCTCGGACAAAAGGCTCAAAAAGAGGTCTTTATTCTTAGCCGTAAGGTAGTTGGCCTACCAAGAAGAAAAAAAAAGAATCAGAAAAAAAAAAAAAAAAAAAAACTAAGTCAGGAGGACACAGCAAGAATGAGGGAAAGTAACACAACCTTAGCCATCTGAGAACACAGCTCCGCAACCACCTCATCGGGGGAAATGTCCTCGTACCCCAGAATCTTCTCTGGAGGCACGGCCTCGGCCAGCTCATTGAATGCCGGCACCAAATGAGAATTGGCTTCCCTAATATTCTTCCCGAGGTCGTCAACCCCAAGGACCACATAACCTTTCCGCTTCTTAGAAGTACCCCCCGACGACCTCCTCTCCTGCCGACCAGGAGACTCCTTATTCTGAACACGCTCCTCCTCCAACTCCCGACTCAGTATCGGGTCCACAACACCAAACAAACGCTTCCTCATTTTAGAAGACCTTGGAGGACTGCCGGGGCGGGCAGCACCCGTCGAAAGCACCCCGGAAGGAGAAGACAGACCTTGAGAGCTCGAACGCTCCATCTCTTCAGCCACATTTCCAGCCTCAGAAGTTTCAGGCCGTTTCCGAAAGGTACCAGCTCCATCTGGGCTAGTTTTCTTCGCAGCACCGGTCAACCGATCAAGGTATTTTGGTCTCTTCGACATGCCTGCAAAAAGCAAAGACAAAAGAAGGGTTCAGGACCTGAGCATACAAAAAAAAATAATAAATAACATCAAACATGCTAAATAAACGTGAGAGTTGGCTAGAAGATCAACATGAATCTACATATCCGACCCGAGACTAGGGGTGTGCATCGGTCGGTTCGGTCGGTTAATCCTTGATTTTTAACCGTAACCGAAATTTTCGGTTAAATAAAAATGTGACCGATTTAACCAATTTATGACACATAACCATTAACCAATTAACCATTATATTTCGGTCGGTTATGGTTAATTCGGTTATTAACCAATCCAATAAATTAAAATTTAATATTTTTATAATTTTTAATTAGTAAAATTATATATGATGTAGGTCGGTTCTACCATTTTCACGAGCGGTCCTCCAATCTGAAACAGAGAATGAAATATCAGAAACATATATTTTACACAGCAGAAAAATGAAAAAAATGATTTAAAAAAAATATATAACATTAATAACAGTTCATTACTGCCATAGCACCAACCCATATTTTACACAAATTACAACCGAGCACAACTCAACAAATTAGAAAGGAAGAAGCGTAAAGTGCAGAGATAATATTTTTTTTTTTCAAATAATATAAAACAAAGTAGCCATCCATTTGCCATCTAAAGGAAGTCCCTTAAACACCTTCATCTATTGAAGACCATCACAACTAATGCACTATTCTTGAGTGCTCACAAAATAATGCCCTTAGAAATCAAGAGAAGCAAATTTTGGTTAATCGGTCGGTTCGGTTATACGAATCTCATAACCGTAACCGAACCAAATAACCAAAAAAGTTAAAAATTTTAACCGCAATAACCAATTTAACCGATTTAACCGAACCGTAATAAAAAAATGGGTCGGAACGGTTCGGTTAATTTGTTAAAACCGATTAATGCACACCCCTACCCGAGACCTTGGAGGAACGGCCCGAACAAGTCCCGATTCAAAAAATGTCGTATCATTTACCAACTCCCTCCAATGGGCGGCATATCGCCGAGCCCAGAATACCTGCTTCCGGACCTGGCGGGAGACATTGGGAGCATCCCTCCAACATGCTAGGAGGAATAGAAAAACGGGGTGAGAATCCAAACATAAAAAAAAAAAAACTAAGGGCAGGAAAACTAAAGGTTAAACTCCTGACCTCCCGCTCTGAAGATATCCGGAACCAAGATCTCCTCTCCATTCGATCTCAGGGTCCGTCCCCAATCTCCAGTGGCCCAGAACCAAAGATCTTTGATATTCTTGTTGGAGTCATGGAGTTTTTGGACAACGTTTGACGAACTGTCATAGGCAGAAAGGTAGTACCAACCGTGGTGAGTCTTTGGGTTGGCCTTCAACCGATATAACCTCTTCACTTCTTCAAAAGAAGGTTCGCCAAGCCCCGCCCGATGCCAAGCTACATACAACCCGGCCAAGATCCTCCAACTGTTTAGACTCAGTTGACATGGAGCAATCTCCATCTCGGCCAGCATCCAGGCGGAGTAGGTTTGAATTGGCAGCCGGAGCCCGCACTCGAAGAAAGCTGGAAGAAGGGCCACAGAACCATCGTCGGGCTGACTGGCACGATCACATGGGAGAGGGACCTCAAGAGCAATATCTATCGGGATGTCATATCGTTGCCGAAACAGAGCTAGATCATCATCGGTTATCTTTGAGGGTCGATCCATGTCCAGAGCCGAACTATCAAAGTTACCGGGCTCCAGATCATTCCGAGGAACCCTCTGATGGTAAGTATCTTGTTCGATTTCAGAAGAGGTGGGTGGTGTCGAGGTCTTCCACGCTGGGTGCTCCCGAGCCCAAGGAAATCTCTTCAGCAAGGGGGGTCAATGGTTTAGCAGGGTTTGCAGGGGAAGAACTGTCGTCGGACATCCTTGGCATCCGAAAAATAAAAGGGGAAGGTCAGTCTACAACCATATTCTTGAAAAACGACTAAGGGTTCGCAAGCTATCATAAGTTTCCGGAAAAAACTAAATCTATGAAGTTCTAAAGTGCCCTAGCAACATCCGACAAAAACCATGAAATCTACAACAAAAAGCACAGCAAGCAAGAAAAAAGGAAGAGGAAGAAGGTCGTTCGGGAAACTTACTTGATCTCTGCTCGGAAAGCGGCGAGTGCGTTACGGAGCTTTGAGTAAAATTGAATCAGATGCTTCGTAGCCGAAGGGAAGAAGAGTTTTTGAAAGTTGATAGGATTTTTCCAAACAGATGCAATGATATCGGTTCACCTTCTCATTACAACGTCAGAATAATTCTAAACCGTCGGATCGTAATAGAGTCTCGGATGTGCGCCAGGTGTCGACTTCAAGAACAAATCCAAAAAGATGAATGAACGGGTGAGATCGAATATATTTAGATGCTAGCAGCGGACAGTTGATCTTGTTCACTTTTGGCGGGAACCCAACAGATGTTTGACAAGTGTCAAACTCAGAAAAAACCCTAAAGGTGATTTGATAGGCATTTAAACATATGTGACGGTTGCGCCTCTCAAGAAAAGATGCTTGAAAAGAGGCGACGGAAAATTTTGATTCGACTCCGGATCGACCACCAACAAAGTAATCAACACACCATCTTTATATAGTTCTCGGCACCAACTTGTATGCTCGTTGGAACCGAGAACTATGGGACAATGTTGATGGTGTTTTCAGGAACTATGGTATTTAAAAGCATCACGACAGGGGCAAAAAGGTAATCTTATTCTTGTTCAGGATTATTAATGCCGACCCGACCCATAAAAAGCCAGCAGTAAGGGCCCGAGCACTTTGCAATAAGGGGCCGAGCACCTTATGGTTACAGACCGACCACACTAGATAGAGACCGAGCACTTTATGATAGACAACCGAGCACTTTGGTTCGAATGACCGAGCATTATCAGATCGACATCGGCATTCTCAATTCAAAGGATCATTATGACCGACCTCATGAAGACCGACCAGATGGCGAGATATGCTTCGGAAGATAACACCCTATTCTTGCGGATAGAAGACAGTCCTACTTTCATAAGAGATACTGATGAAACCAGTGTCCTAGAATTATAAAGGAAGTAGAGGTAGATTTGACTAGGAATCCTTATGGGAAAATGAAATTGTTTCAACTAGGAATCCTCATACTAGAATGAATCTGATTTCTTCACTATTATAAATATAAGGGTAAAGTATGTGTAAGGGGCATCAGAATCAAACTTGTAAAAGCACGAGTGATACAAGTTTTTGTTTGTGTCCGTGGACGTAGGTTGGACAAAAATCCGCCGAACCACGTTAAATCTCATTGTTTGATTGGCGCATTATCTACCTTCTGCTAAGTTTGCTTTTGGTTTCCCCCATAACCAAACAAATTCACTATTGAATGAAGATTGTCTCGGGAGTGATATTCTCATATTGCCCTGAGACCAAAATCCACCGTCAACAATATTTTTACCCGAATATAATTTTGATATCTCACCACAAATCTAACTATAATATCAAACAAACTTAAGAAAATTTGAATAGTAGATAACACTAGGTGACATGTTCTCGCCAATCTAGGGATGCTAGCTAGTTCAATTAGCAAAATCTCTTCTCAAAAATAAAAATCTGATATTTGAATCGTTCACGTGGTGAGTGAATTAAATTATCATTAGATTAAAAAAGAGTTATCGCCAATCTAAATTTCTTTGTGCGGGTTGAATAAAATTTACATACTATTTTTTATAATAATAAAATATTTAAAGAGAAATTTAATTATGAGTATGATTTATATCTTTTAAATAAAAAAATCTGATGTGGTGTTTTATTAAAAAACACTGAACTTTCAATTATGAATATGATTTATATCTTTTAATGATTGTGATTTAAATTAAATAAATAATAGATTTTAGGTGGTGTCACTTGGAGCATTGAGGAAGCAGAAAAAAAACATCTAACTTTTAAACAAAAACTCAAATTACACAACCCATCACATTGGCCAATGATTTAAAACTCAGACCAGTCCGGTCGGTCTGACCAGTTGATCCCAAAAACTACTCGGTCCAAGACCTGGTGACTTGGCATGTTGAACTGCGACCCGGTCGAACCGTTCACGAGTCGTAAGTTTGACTTTTTAAAAAAAATTATTCAAATTAAAATATAAAAAATAATTTATTATTATATTTTGGTAAAAAAATCTTATAATATTTTAAAATATTAAAAATAGTGTTAATTATAATTTTTTTTTTGATTTTTTTTTATCAAATGTTTATATAAATATAAAATAAAATAATAATTTATTATTGATCCCAATTGAACACTGATCCTATCGTTAACCCTATCGCCATCCCGAATTGATGGAACAAATCGGATTTTAAATCACTTATATTTGGTATCCCCGGGTTCCAAAAACATAAACAAACATGTATGTAAACAGAGTAATTATATATTAATAAATATTTATTGTGAAGTGTATGCAATAATTTCAAAACCAAGATTTTAGGAAAACGGGAGAGACGAAAGATGACTTGGTTCTAATGAAAATTAATTTTAGAATGATTATCCATTTAATCATTTTGGTCCGATTCAAAGAAAGATTCATGGGAAGACGAATAGAATGCTTTGGTTAATATTCGGAATCTATTAAGAGAGCTTTTTGCCAATAATATATATTATTGCATACAAAATAATAATATAAAATTAACTACAATTCTAATATAAAATATAACTGTGTTACTGTTGTGTGTGTGTATATATATCTGTAATAATTTTTTTTAAAAAAAAGTAATTTGGTAGATATAGAGAGATTTTATAAATATCAATAAAATAGACACATTACAAAGCAAATACGAATGTGATTTTTCTAATCTTTGTTACATATTGCATTGTTCAGGAAGCACTGACTAAAGCTAGCTTACTTCGCTAAGTTAATATCATTATCCCATTAATTAAAGTCATTTTCTTTGAAATCGTTAGAAATCCTACCGCCAAATCATTCATTCCGGACTTAAGCGGAACAGGTAAAACCCCCGACTGTTACGGGTTCTTACAAGAAACGCACTCACATGATTCGAATCCAGGACCTCAATGTGAGATCATGATCCCTACACTACCAAGTCACTCATATTGGGGACAAATAAAGTCATTTATTAAAGTAAAAATATAATATTATATTAATTATATCATGTTTTTTCAATACATTTCAATATCTCTTTATATAGACATAAGATCATAATGAGATACATGAAACACAAAAGACATATATGAATCTGATAGAAATTATGATATATATAGAAATTCAATACATCATAAACATTGATTAAAATGAGTTGTAAATATCGATATGTGTGGAAATTTAACGTACCATAAATATTGATTAAAATGAAGGGAAATTTGAAAATTAGTCAAAAAAAACTTTGTCATTTGACAATATGAGCCATAATGTTTAAATTTAGCCATAATGACCATTTTCTTCGAAGTAGACTTCAAAGTATCCAAATTCTCCGAAGTAGACTTCGGAGGATCCAAATTCTCTGAAGTAGATTTTAGAGAATCCAAATTCTCCGAAGTTTACACTAATTTTTTTTTTATTTAATACTTTATATATCCGAAATAATAACTTCAGATCTCCGAAGTTTTAAAACTATAAAGGCCGAGGTCTCCGGAGTGTTCACATATCACGATAAATTTTTTTGAATTATCCATCAAGACTTGGGAAAATCCGAACTTTTCTCCGAAGTTACTTAAGAATCCAAAGTTTTCTTTGAACTTTCACCGAAATTCGAACTTGTCTTTGAAGTTATGGCTGATGTTGTTCCTTATTACTTCACAGACAATGAATATTTCAATCGATACCAGAATCTCTGGTTTGCATGGCCTATTGTTTGGTCATATAAAGTAGATATAGAAGATATTACAAGAAATGGACAAATCGATCTACTGCGCGAGATGAGATATGACAACTTGTATACTTTAGACGCCTCAGTGTATGCTCGATTATGTCGAATGTTCATCAGTAACATCGATTCAGAAAACGATTCAGGAGCACTATTTTGAGTTTTCTACTTGGCTGTTCGGGAGGAGGTTGAATATTACATCTGACTTGATATGTGAGGTATTGGAGTGTCCGGTTATGGAGAGTGTGCAGTTTGGGCCTCATGATGGCTGGCGGTACAAAGCATGGCTGGCGGTACAAAGCATGTCTGGATTAGAGAGCTGCCATGGGTAGGGTATTAGGACCTAGGCTCACGGAGAGTGAGCTTGTCTCATTTTATGATTGCCGATTGCACGCTTTGAGGCACATACACATCAAACTAGACATTTGGCCTATAGAGGATATTATTCAGCTAATCATTGTGGATGCTGGTTTTCGCCCGAGGTCCACAATCGAGAATTTGTAGTTGGGACGCTAGCGATCCTGCAAAACAAAGGTAGAGTGAGCGGGGAGTACTGCTCACCGGTGTGGTGGGTGCCATAGGCACTCCGACGCTCAAGTCAGTAGTGAAGACGAGCTGTTAGTAATGAAGAGCAAGGCTTGATGTTACCTTGAGTTATGTTGACTGCCGTGAGGGCGGTGGCCGGTGTTTAGAGAGTAAAAAGCTTAGAGAGCTCAAATATGAGAGCTTGAATGCCCTTTCTCTTCTGGACTTTGGTTAATCTTATAGGCGATTCCAGGTGGGACTCATGAATGCCTTAATTTTCATACGTTTTGGGTCCTTGTAATAGTCGAGTCATAAAGAGGCTGTTATAGGCAGTCATGAAGCAGTTATGGGTAGGTAGTTATAAGTCTGGATGTTTCATAGGTTGTCATTTATAGGGGTTCATGTTTTGGTCTTTGGGTATGGTGTTTCTCCGAGCCTGGGCCTGCACAATGTCTTTGGGTTCGGTTATGGGATTTCAGGGGTGCATTTAACAGTGGGCCTGAAGCGAAAGGTCGAAATTACCCTTTGACCAAATTTGGCCCGTACAATCATCGTGCCACTTGTCGGTCATCGGGATGAGGTCAACATTTTAGACATCATTTTGCTAGACTTCATACTATATATCATATTTTATATTATACATATTAATTTATTTTTTATATTTTATTTTATAGAAAAATCCGAAAAATATATTTTTCCTTGTAGGGCCGCAGAGCGGACATAAGAACTCTTATTATATGGCATTGGTTTCAAGTTCATTACATGAGCGCGCTAGTGCTTCTGAGAAGGATGTCAGCTGAGAGATATATTAGACCTGATGATATATTAGCTGACATTGATTTTGATACGTAGTTTTTCATTTTGATTTATAATTAACTGTTATATATATATATATATTATTTTGTTACATATAAGTCTCAAAAGAAAAAAATGGGAATTTAGAAAAAATTAGTCCATAAATAAATAAAATTCATTTTATTAATATATATATATATATATATATGAAATATTCTAAATAAATACTAAAAAAGTAATCCGAATAACTTCAGATATCCGAAGTTTTAAATAAAAAAAATAAAAAAAGAAGTTCGGTGTCGACTTCAAAGAAAATAGTGATTTTGACAAAACCCAAACGTTGTGGCTCATTTTGGCAAATGACAAAGTTTTTTTTTTACTAGTTTTGCCAAATTCCCTAAAATGAATGGTAGATATTGAGGGGTGGAAATTTAATATATTATAAATATTTTTAAATGATGATTTAAATATAATTTTGTCTCCTGATTTTTATGATGTCACGAGACAACACTAAATGAAGGCGATATAAAAATATGAGTAATGATATAGATACAGATTCAGCCACATAAGTAACTGTGGTTAGATATGTGTTTATGTGGCTGAATCTATATCATTTGTTAATATATATAATATTTTCCTAAAAATATATGTAAATAAAATAAGATAGCTTTATTTTAAGATTTTTTAATATATAAATTAATAATAATTAATGGTCATGTCAAATTACTTTGACCAGTGATGATATTGATGATGATGATAAGTCTCCAAACTTTTTGGATTGCTTTCATCTGCACTTAGCATTTTTCGTCAAAATCTCTCTCTCTCTCTCTCGGGGCCTCGCATCTTCAACTTTTTTGTGCCAAAACCCACGGTCCAATCTCCGGCTGGACCGGTTCGATTCTGCGCGAACCCAACATCTTTGCAGTCATGAATCCTGAATAGTAAGCCCCAGATCTCAACTCTATTTCCTTTTTAATCATTCAGCTTTGTTTTGGTTTTTTTTTTTTTTTGTTTCTTTTTTTGTTTGGGCTAAATATCTTTTATGGGTATTTTCTAAATTTGGTATTTTTTTTATGGATCTGCAATCATTTTGTGCCAAAAGTTGTTCCTAGTGTGTGTGTGTTCTGTACATAATGCTTTGAATTTTGATAATTCGATTGTTTCCTAAAAAAATCCAAATAATTAAAAAATAATGATAATGGGTTTGTTTTGTTTTGGATTGGAATGGGTTTCAACTTTCAATTTTGTTTTAAAATCAATTCATAGGATATGGATATATTGTAATAAGACACAATTCAGCTCAATTATTGTAATTTACTGAATTTATTGCCATTGAATGTCATTTTGTTTTTTTGAATTAGAATCTGAAGGGCCAAGTGGAAAATTTGATCAAACTCTGCATTTTTAAAAATTTTGATTGTTGCTTTGGGGTGATTTTTCTGATCTGTGGATGCTATGAATTAAGAACGTTGTGTTGGTCCTAATGAAAGTATTCAAGCGGGGGGTAAACTCAAGCAAGTGTAACGAAGAAGATACACGGATGTAATGGTGTTTAGACTGTTGAGGTTTACCGTTTAGTATTGTATGGTTTAATTATCTTTAGGTTTGGCAAGAAAACTATAGTGCTTGAGAGAGTATATCAAAATTCTCGATGCACTTTATTAAATACGGGGAATTATTATTATTATTTTTTTGTCTTGCAGTGACTACTTGTTCAAGCTTTTGCTAATTGGAGATTCTGGAGTTGGAAAATCATGTCTTCTCCTGAGATTTGCTGTAAGACTACAAAATTCCAATTGTCATATTTACCTTCGTCCTTCGATTGTTTGTATCATCTGCATTAGCTAACATTTTCTGGTGCTTCAAACGTCATGATATGCTTTGCCAACTGCTCAGTAAAAATTTCTTCTTAATCACAGTAAACTGATGAATGCTTTATCTTTTTTCTTTTCTTATTGAAACGTTTTCAAACTTTTCTTAGGTTTGTAGGTTTTCATGTTTTGCTTATCTGGTTACATGGTTGTCGATGCGCCTTGAATTGAGATAACAAAAAAACCTTTTATTCTCAGAAAGGTTTCTCTTTTGGCCCCTCAAGAGGATAGAGCGAATTATGATGGTTGTGGCTTTCTTTGGTTGCTCTGTACTTTCTGCTGCCGAATAGAAGATATAGAAACAAATGATCATACGTGATTTAGCTACTCTGTGAATGGATTAACAAAATGATAGCCTTGTATACTCATTTGATGTTTTCATGTTCTTTAGTATAGGTGGGTAGTGAAGAGCAAATATTTGTGTTATTCTAAATGTTTAATTTGCATTTTGAGAAATTCATATAAGTTTCCATGCGTTGGATGTTTTGAATTGTTGCTACAGTATATGGAAACTAATGGTTTGTTTCTGGGCAAGGATTCTCGACGTAGTGTAGGTTATTTCTGGAGTTTAATTCATATTTACCTATATGTACTGACATTTTAGTTTTTATGTCAATCCTTTACAGGATGATTCGTACGTGGACAGTTACATTAGCACAATTGGGGTGGACTTTGTAAGCATCAAAGTTGTTGATTCAATCAATTGTTATTTTGATTCAAATATTTCATTCTGATATTATTTTGTTTCTTTTTTTTTTTTTTATAGAAAATTCGCACAGTAGAGCAAGACGGGAAGACTGTGAAACTTCAAATTGTGAGGCTTTCTCTTCTTGTTTTCCTTAGACTTGATGATTTAGTGCATTGTCTATGTGTGACAGCGTGAGAGTATGTCTGCTTTTTTCTTTTTCCTTTTTGTGTGTTTTTTACTCTTTAACCAGTTGGTACACGTGAGTTTATAATAATTGATTACAATCATCTTGGTACTTCAGATATTCATTGAGGACTTTTCCTTGAATATTTTGTTTGGTTGAGGTCTTTCACTCTCTTATCTTTTTGTTTCAAATATTTTTTATGAATTCCGATTTGATCTTTGGTTCATTTCAATGATATTGCTTGTGTAAATTTGTAGGTTTTTTGCTACTTGCTAGTGTTTCCATATGGCTAATGATTACATTTGTTCTGAACATGCAGTGGGACACTGCAGGGCAAGAACGATTCAGGACGATCACTAGCAGCTACTATCGTGGTGCACACGGCATTATAGTAAGTTTTTCTTTAATTTTACTCTTAGTTTCATTGTTATTGTCCACAGTCCTACACTTTGGTAGTGGTGTTGTGATTAGTTTCATTGGATTAATGGCATGTTTGGCAGATAGTTTACGATGTCACAGACCAAGAGAGCTTCAACAATGTTAAACAGTGGTTGAATGAAATCGATCGCTATGCAAGTGAGAGTGTAAACAAGCTTCTGGTTGGGAACAAGTGTGATCTCACAGATAAGAAGGTCGTGTCTTACGAAACAGCCAAGGTTTTATTCTCAACCCACTGA
This sequence comes from Zanthoxylum bungeanum, assembly GCA_019454045.1. NCBI lineage: Eukaryota > Viridiplantae > Streptophyta > Magnoliopsida > Sapindales > Rutaceae > Zanthoxylum > Zanthoxylum bungeanum. The sequence goes on along the minus strand of SKCR01025822.1, from coordinate 237,466 downwards.
TTTCCTATTTATTCATTGACAAAGGACAATTATTTTAAATTTGATTTGACCGAGTTGTTTCTTATTTGTTTGGGATTTCATAGGCATTTGCTGATGAAATTGGCATCCCCTTCTTGGAGACCAGTGCGAAGGATTCTACTAATGTTGAGCAAGCCTTTATGGCCATGACCATGGACATTAAGAACAGGTAGATATTCATTGTAACTCAATGTGTAAATTCTATTCATTATTCAAAAATGTTAAGAATGTGTAAATTTTCTACATTTGAAGTAAAAAATGATTATGCTTTATTTGATGGAGATGAATGATAGGATCCATGAACTAAACAAATTCATCAAAATATCTTGTTAATTGTCTTCACGCGTTTTCAGATCAGGATTTGCTATTGTTTTGGGTATCTTTACCTCTGGTCACTCGTCTCAATGATTCACCTATGTATATTTTTTCTTCACAGGATGGCGAGTCAACCGGCAATGAACAATGCAAGGCCACCAACAGTGCAGATAAAAGGACAACCTGTGAACCAGAAGTCCGGCTGCTGCTCGACTTAGTCGTTTGTCTTATCCTTGATTGCATGCATTTATTTATGGGTAGCATTCTCTATTGCCTTGTAGGAACCAGTGGAAAACTAATCCTACTCTATGAATCATATGGTGGTTTGCCTTACCAGTTGGTGTGAAAAGTTATTGTGAAGTTTTATTCTTTCAGTTTATATTACTATTACATTGCCTGTACAAAATGATGTGTTGCTTGATAATAGCAAATGTTATTTATTTTTCTTTTTGTTGCAATTCTTATCGTTTTAAATGCCATGGATCATTTTTTTTTTCTAAATCCAAATTGAATCTCTCTAAAGAATAGCACAATCAGTAATCGGAAAAAAAATCTACTGGACGAGTATTTCCTGTCTTCATTGTTTTGTTTTGTTTTTTTTGTTTTGTTTTTTGTAATCGGGGTGTCTGGATTAACTTACACGCACCTCAACTAATTCAGTAATTATCGGGACTCATGTCTCGTGTCCTTAGAACCTTTACCACTGAGGTGATTTGTCTTCATTGATAAATACTCCATAACTTGTATATATACTCTCGAATGTTTTTATTTATTTAGATGTTTCAGCTTTAAACTTAGAAGGATCTTCTTCTTGACTTCTTCTGTTGAAATTATGGGAGCTGTGCCATTACTAGTTATTGAGATGGTTCAGCTTTAATCTTGGAAGGATTCTCAGTTGAATTTATGGGAGCTGTTTAGAACATGCCATGTTGAAATGGCTGCAGGGATGGGACACCCAATGCATAAGCTGTAAAATTCCCCAAGTTTGTAGGCATGGAGTGCATTAAAAGATTCACGTAACCGATTCCACGCGATGTCGGTTTTGGTTTGGTTTAAGGGTCGGCGATTTATTTCGTATAATTTTTAATGTTTTTGATTAAAAAAAATTAGTTGTTTACATGTCAATGAGAGGTTTTCTTAGAAGTTATAAAATTATTTTAAGGAAAATTTTTTTAATGTTGTGTCAAAATAATTTTTGAAATAAATTAATATTATTTTAAAGAGTTTCTCTCTTTAGAAATGTTTTATAATTTTTGTTCTCAAAAGTTCAAAATTTTAGTTTTTATTAATAGAGACAAAATGATTTTTTAATCCTCAAAAATTTTATTTTAATGCAACTGAACACCACAAATTTTTTTTATATAGTATTATTGAAATTAAAAAAAAACACTTTTTATCAAGTAAAGCCTTTTTTAATTTTTTTTTTTGTTGTTTTTGTTTTTTTGCATTTTTATAAGAATCAGTGTGATGACATATTTGAACAATTGTTTTGGGATAATAATAAAAGGGCATAAACCTATAATATAAAATAAGTTTCTACTACTAACAGAAGATTGTAGAATAGTCCTCCTTTAAAAATAGCATTTTATTATTTTTCCATAAAAATCTTAATAATTTATTAGTTGACCATTATATTTTAACACCCAAAAAAATAAAGTTAACTAATGATCAACTAATAATCAAATAGATTTTGTAAGATCTTAGTATTAGTCCTCATGACGTGACTTGGTGATATATGGTTCATGATCTCATTTTGAGGTTCTGAGTTTGAATTCATGGAGTACGTTTCTCGTAAGAATTTGAGACGATCAGTGGTTTTACCTGCTTTGCTTAAGCCCGAAATGAGTGGTTTGGCAGGGGAGTTTCCAACCTTTCAAAAAAAAAATTTCTTAGTATTAGGATATTATTTTACTATAATTTAATAATAAAATATAATATTTTAAAATTCATAATATTTAATTATTATTTTATTTATATAAAAAAAAAACCATTTTTAACTTACCGCCGATTACAGAAGCAGCAGTCACAGTGACAGCGACGTGGTTTTACAAAAGAGCTCAAATGGCTGAACTCAACAAACCAAACCAAGCCAAGAGACTCGATAACTGAATCATTCGACTCTCTCTCTCTCTCTCTCTCCTCTTTAAACGCTGCAAATTCCTGAAGAAAGAAACTTCTCGTTAACCAGAAAGCTTACATCATCTTCCAAATTAGCTTTTCATTAACTTTTAGGGTTTCTAATTCTATTAAGGTTCGTTTCGGTGCTTTGCCTATGTTTTTTTTTTTTTTTGGTATTTATTTAAATTAATTAATTACTTTTATTTTTATTTTGTTGTTGTTAGAAGTTTTTGAATTGTTGCGAGGTTTAGCTGAAGGAGCAGCGATGAAATCAAACTTCGGATTTATTTAGCAAGAATGCCAGGCATTCCTCTTGTGGTCCGTGAAACTTCCTCGTATGTTCTCCGCTAAACGACTCGTTTTTGTTACTTGAACATTAGTAATGTGATTGTAGTCCCCCAGGGGTGTGGCTTGGTGGTGTAGGGTCCAGGATCTCACCTTGAGGTTCTGGGTTCGAATCCAGGGGGTGCACTTCTTGTAAGAGCCTGGGACAGCCGGTGGTTTTACCTGCGCCGCGGCCCAGAATGGGTGGTTTGGTGGCGGGGTTTCCATCGTTTCCAAAAAAAAAAAAAAAAAAAAAAATGTGATTGTAGCTTTTGCGATTGACCAATCAATGTTAGTTATTATTCTTTTTCAGAGAGATTTTAAGTTTTTATTTTTTCCCCGAGAATTGCTTCTGAAATCTGTTTTGATAAATGAAAAAAAGAAAACTGACTTTCATGAAAGTTCAGGCGAGACGACCTTTATCTAGGCGCGTGCCTTTAAGATGCGTCTAGGCACACCTCTACCTGAATTGATCCATTCAACTCGAAATCAAGTTGTATAACATTTCTTTTCTTTTAATAAATTAAGATAGGTATTGAAGTGAACTTTAAATTTTGACAAACACATTAATTTGTATTATTGTAATTATTTTTTAAAAAATATATTTTCAATTTATTTTAGTTGGTTGGATATTTTTTTTATTTTTTTTACAATTTATGCCTTACCTTCGTTAGGCATGCGCATTGCGCCTTGAGACATGCACCTAAGCCCCGGGATCCTTTACGTTTTAGTACGCCTTGCACCTTTAACAATGCTGATATCAGATAAGAGTAATGTGCACAACTAGTTAAATAGAAATTTGACTTTATTGAACTTCAACTGGATTTACACATAGATTTATGGATAAAAGTTATCTAAATTTTTTCTGAAATTGTTTTTAATATTATAAAAATATTTTTGAATAAATTAAAAGGATATTTTTTTTTTGTAAACATGTTAGTGGTCTCATCACTTTAATAAATTGTTAATTTATACTAACCATGGAACCAATTGTTTTGCTTTACATTTTTACATTGTTTACATTAAACATGAACTTATAAGATTTGTGTTTTGATATATTTTCAATGATTTTTTTTTTCTTTTAGTTGACTCAATACTTATAATTCTTTTAGCAATTTGCGCCTCACCTTTTTTTAAGACGCTCGCCTAGGCCCTAGGATCGGTGTTCAAAAAATCGGGCTAGGCGGCCCTAGCCCGTCCTGAATACGGAAAAAAATCGGTCATCTAGGCGGTTTGCAGGTCTAGGTGGACAAGTCAAAAAATTCTGTTATTGGTATGATATCTGATTCAGACATAGTTTAAAAACTCAATCTGAGGCGTGCCTCGAGGCGCTGCCTTGTAGCCATGACACGTCAAGGCTGTCGCCTCATACTGAGTTTTCAATAGGACCGCCTCAAAGGCCTAAGGCGGCCCGCCTCATGACTCCTCGAGTCGAGGTGGCTTGAGACAGTTTGAGGGGGACGCCTCGACTCGAAAGCTGTAAAGTTATTATTTTTAAAAGAAAATTAAAAAAATATATAAGGGAACTGAAAGTAGAGACAAATAGTCTCAACTTGAGTTTCTTTATAGACTAAAAAGGTATAGAAAATAAAATTTTCAATTTTGTTTTCCCGGTAGTGTTGTTAACCATGTTGACAAAGTAATTCGGCATCAATGCTTAGCCGAAAATGGCAAAATAATTATTATCTTAAAAGATAATCAACATTTACTATTATATTTATTTATTAATTATAATTTATTATTAATAAATTTATTTATGATAGGAATTATATATATGATGACTCTTTGAAGGATGACACTTCATACCCACATTTTATGCTATTAAACACAAATGATAGCCTATTCAGAGATTAGCGGTTATTTTATTTCATGAACCTATTTTGTTATATTTCATTTTGTTTAGTTTTGATAGATGCGTTTATGTATTAGTTGTACATGATTTATTTTAATGCTTTTAGTTTTTTTTTCCGTGTTCGGATTGAGGCTGTCGCCTCGACCGCCTTGAGACTGCCCACCTCGCCTCACGCGGGGCACTGCCTCACACCACATACCGAGTTTTCGAACCTTGAATTTAAATCCATTTTTCTATTTATTTAATCATAAAATCGCAAATATAAGACACCGACTTGATCAAATACCGACTTGATCAAATAAGGCTTGTAGTAATTACTGAATTGATCAGTTAAAATAATTGTTATTTGTTGGTTAATTTGAGTGTGATTACTAAATTGATCATTTAAAATAATTGTTTTTTATAGTTCTTTTTAATGACAAACTCCTTTGTTTTTGATCATGTATCACTCACTTATTTATGGGTTGTTTCAAGGTATAACGTTATTTATGGGTTGTGATATTTTATATCGTACCGCAAGTGTACGGTGTCAAGTTTTAGTATAAATCGGTGAAAGAGTGTCGAACCCACAGAGATTGCGTTAACTCGCACTAAGTACTACAATTGATAATCCTAACTTTATTTAGAAAACAATTAATAAAGATTTAATAATTAAATAAAATATACAAATATTTAGATAGGAGGAACTAATACGATAGAGATTCTGGATCCTGATTTCACCTAGCTGTCTCCTATGTATTTTCATGCCAATTAATCTTTGTTCAGTTATATTATTTATAAGTCAAGATCCTAAAATATTCACTCCCTCTCTCGAGTGCCGAGTGAAAATATTATCAACTATAGACTTCGATATCTCTATAAAAATCAAATAGTTAACAACTCATTACGATTTGTGATTCTATGTTAACAACTTCAAAGGACTACAGATTCTCTCGAACTCTATAAAATCCTAGGCTATATTCTCTAGATCTATTCAAAATCCACTCTCTCGAGTGATAGATTCTAAACATTCATCATCTCAAATTGTGGCCAACAATCAAGAAGCATTAAACTCAAAAGAATATAAATAAATCAATAAAACTTCATAACAAAATCAGTAATAAAATTAAGGTTCAAGCATCAGTTACATCATTCTCCAGAATTAAGGAGTAAATTCATGACAAAAGATAAAACAATAAATAATCAAGCCACGAATCTAATGGAAATCATTAGAGTTTTAAGAAAGAAATAAGAAGATAAAACCCGAATTGAATCTCTTCCTCTCCGGATATTACAGCCTTTGTCTCCTCTTGTCGCTCTTCAATCCTCTCCTTGGATCTCTAAAAATATGTATTCTTTGTTTTGTGCTCTGTATTAGCCTCCTCTTGAGTGTTGGATGGATTGTTATATTTATAATAGAGGCAGGAAGACTTTGGGTATCATTAGGATTATTAAAAACCCTAAAACTCAAATCCTGGATCGTGTCTGACTCTTCCCGCAGCGCCGCGGCTCCTTAAGTGGGCGCCGCAGCGCCTAACTCTCTGGAAAATGTATTGAGATTATGTAGACTTGAGGCGCCGCGGCTCTTGATCAATTGGCGCTGCAGCGCCCTTCCATTGGAGTAAGCAATTTGAATCCAATATAATGGGGCCCACGTGTATATACTTAAATTGGTTTTAACTTTGCAACTCCTTCTCGCTCTTGTTTTAGTCAAAGCCTTCTCTGCTTTCCAATTATTAATTTGGTCAACTTTCTTTTGTAGACAAACTTGGCCCACGTGTGCTTTTGGTCAAATATAGTGGCTTCTCTTTCTTTCACGTTATTCTCTTCAGTTCTGGGCGCTGCGACGCTAAGCCTTGGGCGCCGCAGCTCTAGTGCACATAATTAGATAGATCTCCTCGAGTAGATGTAAATCGATATATTATGGGTCTCGTAACTCTTCCTAGATCAGGAGTTATAGCCTTTTTACTTTCAGTGCGCAACTGATGCTGATTTTTACTGCTTCTTGAGTCTGATGTTCCCAATGGGTCCCGAAACACACGTAATTGATCAATTCTTCAAGTTCTAATGCTTCCTACAAATAAAATATAAAATAAATAATAAATGACATTAAATAATATGGAAACTATCAAAATAATAATCTAAGAGTACAAGAATAAGTGGGTATAAACCACACTTATCAAACACCCTCAAAAACTTAAGGTTTTGCTAGTCCCGAGCAAAAGATAAAATAAAAACTAAATTCAAATAAACAAATACAAATTACTAATTAACTAAGCCACTTTCGTAGGGATCACGATTGCATTTAGCATATGCAACAAGCCTTTAAACCCCTAGGCGGCCCTAGTGGACGAGTTATAGTCTCGTGAGGGCTTACAGCGACGACACCACAAAACATCATTCACACACAATCATGCAAAAATTTAAACAAATAACCAAAGATAGTCCCGATAGTTGCACATAAAATTTTCCTCAAAGAAAGCTTATAAATGAAATCAAAGAATCTTCAAAGTACGCAATTGCAACTCGAATCCAAATTCTTGAATAAATTATCTAAGCTAGACTCGCGGTGTGTGTGTGTGTGTAAAGGTTCATTCACAGCTTGATTCCTAAGTAAGCCAACTCAATGATTTCGTTTAGAAATTAGAATTGATGGGTCAAACCAACCTAGATATCTCAATTATGCTCTGTAATTGCTTTATTTCGTGTTCAGTATGGTATGATTTTTCTTTTTCTTTTCTTGTCCCTTTTTCTTTTCTCATTTTTGCACTTTTTTTTTTCAACTCACCTACCCTTTAAGGTAGCATTTCTCCTCATGGTGGTCCTAATACTCGCCCATGGGTAGCTTCACGCTTATCGTTATATGTGGTTTATTTTCTTTCTTTAGAGACATTTTTCTTTTTCTTTTTTAGCTATACCATACTTCATAACACTAGCAAATCAAGATAGATATCTAAGCAAACGGTCATTCATCGACATGCAATTTCTTCAACTGACCACTTTGTCAACTACTTAAGTTTTACTGCTAAAAACCTATTTTTAAGTGCTTACGAGTCTAACATAGATCAATTATTCAAGGCATCAGATAAAAGTAAATTAGGCACTTATCGTTTCTAAAATTTCACACCATAAACAAACAATATTATCACAAGATTTATGCTTTACTATCAAAGACCAAAACAAATTTTTTTTTTTTTTTTTAAATCACTAAATAGCAAGTAAACAACATGCACACACCCCCAAACTTAAATTTGCATTGTCCTCAATGTAAGATAAATATCAAGAGCAAGAGTGAGGAACAACACTACCGTGCATGAAGTTGATCAGACTCTTGCTGGTTAGAATTTGGTTGCACGGGCGTTGTGTGTCTCGTGCTACCTGCATAAATAACATGCAAATAAATAAATAGCACACAATAAAATAAAATAAAATAAAGAAAATAATAATAAAAGAAATGCAAGGGTTGCCTCCCCGCTAGCGCTAAGTTTAACGTCTTCAGCCAGACGCAACCACCCAAATGGTTATGGTGGCTTAAAAGTAGTGAACCGGGTAATCTCATCTGTTTTCTTCTTTGGTATCCACCGGTTCTTATGACATGAAAAGGACAACTTGGCAGGCTGTGGTGATTTATCCATAGATGGTCCCCCAAGATATGTAGATTTCCCTTCAATTGGAAATTCTGGACTGCATATTCGGCAAAATTGGCTCGGTTTTCTTTTTAATCTTCCAGGAATTATCTCTAAGTGAGAACTGGCCTTTCTTTTCCTCTTTTTACGGCCATTTGGGAGTAGTTTCGAGTTTAGCTGCAGAGAATTTTCCTTTATGCATGGCTGCATTATGCTCATAGGCTGTTGAAATACTGATTCACACTGTCTGGTTTCAACTCCCCTTTCTATTGTATCTACCCTGTGACAATCTGCATCACCTTGAGAACTCGGCATGGCCCTGAAAACACTGAAGGTGACTTTTTCATCTTGACCTCTCATTATCAATTCACCTTTATTTCTTTCTTCTGTTACTGTTTCCTCCTGAAATACCATTTCATTTTCTTTACTGCCTAAGTCCTGAGAGGTGTCTTTAAACTCTTTTCCGCTCCTACAGGTTATAATTTGACTTTGCTCATTGGGGGTGATTCAGTATCACTCGGAAAATCCCATGTCTGTTGATTGGCCATGGAAGAAGCAAGCAACTCAATTTGCTTCTAAAGATTTCATATTTGCCTCTATATTGCCCATTCGTGTTTCGATATTATCCAGCATTGACTCATTCTTCTCAAACCTCTCTGAAGCTGTAGCTACAAACGTGATCATGAGGTCTTCTAAGGAAGGTTTCTGCTCAACTTTTGGATAATTGAAGCCATGAGGAGGTTGCAAAATGTTCTCCATATGAGCATATGAAAAATTCGGATGATAATAATTAAGCATATGACTGCCTCTACAGTTGTTGAAGTTCCAATTGTTCACATACTGTACTTGTTCAAATCCTGCTCCTCTGTTGGATAAAAACATTCCATCAGCAGAAACAGCTTCAATAGACGGTTGACTCATTTGATTATCAATACTGCTAGATGAGTCGTGAAAGACGATACTTCAGCTATCAGTGCACTAACAGGATCTGCCATTGGTTCTTTTCAAACTCACCTCGTAAGAAAAAAATATAAAACAGCAAAATAAAAATAAAAATAAAAATAAAAATAAAAATAAAACTTAAGACAAAATAAGGAAATAAAGAAAATAAAATAAAAATAAAAATAAAAATAAAATTATAAATTAAAGCTAAGATTACTTGGTAGTAGTATTAAATGAATTAAACAAACAATCCCCGGCAACGGTGCCAAAAACTTGTTGTGATATTTTATATCGTACCGCAAGTGTACGGTGTCAAGTTTTAGTATAAATCGGATGAAAGAGTGTCGAACCCACAGAGATTGCGTTAACTCGCACTAAGTACTACAATTGATAATCCTAACTTTATTTAGAAAACAATTAATAAAGATTTTAATAATTAAATAAAATATACAAATATTTAGATAGGAGGAACTAATACGATAGAGATTCTGGATCCTGATTTCACCTAGCTGTCTCCTATGTATTTTTCATGCCAATTAATCTTTGTTCAGTTAATTATTTATAAGTCAAGATCCTAAAATATTCACTCCCTCTCTCGAGTGCCGAGTGAAAATATTATCAACTATAGACTTCGATATCTCTATAAAAATCAAATAGTTAACAACTCATTACGATTTGTGATTCTATGTTAAACAACTCAAAGGACTACAGATTCTCTCGAACTCTATAAAATCCTAGGCTATATTCTCTAGATCTATTCAAAATCCACTCTCTCGAGTGATAGATTCTAAACATTCATCATCTCAATTGTGGCCAACAATCAAGAAGCATTAAACTCCAAAAATATAAATAAATCATAAAAAACTTCATAACAAAATCAGTAATTAAATTAAGGTTCAAGCATCAGTTACAATCTCCAGAATTAAGGAGTAAATTCATGACAAAAGATAAAACAATAAATAATCAAGCCACGAATCTAATGGAAATCATTAGAGTTTTAAGAAAGAAATAAGAAGATAAAACCCGAATGAATCTCTTCCTCTCCGGATATTACAAGCCTTTGTCTCCTCTTGTCGCTCTTCAATCCTCTCCTTGGATCTCAAAAAATATGTATTCTTTGTTTTGTGCTCTGTATTAGCCTCCTCTTGAGTGTTGGATGGATTGTTATATTTATAATAGAGGCAGGAAGACTTTGGGTATCATTAGGATTATTAAAAACCCTAAAACTCAAATCCTGGATCGTGTCTGACTCTTCCCGCAGCGCCGCGGCTCCTTAAGTGGGCGCCGCAGCGCCTAACTCTCTGGAAAATGTATTGAGATTATGTAGACTTGAGGCGCCGCGGCTCTTGATCAATTGGCGCTGCAGCGCCCTTCCATTGGAGTAAGCAATTTGAATCCAATATAATGGGGCCCACGTGTATATACTTAAATTGTTTTAACTTGCAACTCCTTCTCGCTCTTGTTTTAGTCAAAGCCTTCTCTGCTTTCCAATTATTAATTTGGTCAACTTTCTTTTGTAGACAAACTTGGCCCACGTGTGCTTTTGGTCAAATATAGTGGCTTCTCTTTCTTTCACGTTATTCTCTTCAGTTCTGGGCGCTGCGACGCTAAGCCTTGGGCGCCGCAGCTCTAGTGCACATAATTAGATAGATCTCCTCGAGTAGATGTAAATCGATATATTATGGGTCTCGTAACTCTTCCTAGATCAGGAGTTATAGCCTTTTTACTTTCAGTGCGCAACTGATGCTGATTTTTACTGCTTCTTGAGTCTGATGTTCCCAATGGGTCCCGAAACACACGTAATTGATCAATTCTTCAAGTTCTAATGCTTCCTACAAATAAAATATAAAATAAATAATAAATGACATTAAATAATATGGAAACTATCAAAATAATAATCTAAGAGTACAAGAATAAGTGGGTATAAAACCACACTTATCAATACATTTTTTTTTAAAATAAATAAAGATGACAAAAATACATTTTTTTCTTCAAATAATCCATTACATAATTACAAAAATAATTACAAATGTTTTGAATAAAATAATAAAACTGCCTAACACCGCCTAGTCCGTCCCTCTAGGTGTCGCCTAGAAGGCTTAGGCACTAGGCGCTCCCTTATCGCCCGACTAACTCCTAGCGTTTTTAGAACATTGCCTAGGACCTTTTGTGCTTTAGTGTGCCTTGTATGGATCTCTTTGTGATCTTTAGGGGTTCAATCTTTCTTTGTGGACTTATTGTTCACTTTCTGTTCATGTTTTCTGATTTATATATGTTTCTCGTTTTCCTATAAAAAAGAGTTAATGAAACTGGCTTTTAAGAAACTGACTTGTGTAGTTCTCTCCATCTTTGATGTTTTCTGGTCTTTTTTTTTTGTTTTATTTTACACACGCACATATTTCAGTCACATTAAGTATGAAGAAGGCTTTGAGGCTATGGAGTACCGTGAATTTTAATTGTTAATTACATAAAATTCTTCCATTGGATCTTATATGACAGGAGATCAGATTAGTTGTGATTTTTCAATGTTATATGAGATCAGGATCAGGATTTTAATTTTTCTGCTGTAGGTACTCCAGAAGCACAGATCAGATGTGCCGTGAAGATTCTCGTATGCATTTATCTGCAGAAGAGGAAATTGCTGCGGAAGAGAGCCTGTCAATTTATTGCAAACCTGTAGAATTTTACAATATTCTCCAACGACGCGCTATAAGAAATGTAATGTACTTGATTTGCAAATAATCCTGCACTCAGTTGCATCTCATTTTCTTTTTTTCTTTGTAAAGAGATGATATTGTGTTATTAGAAATGATATTTTATTTGGGAAGTGGTTGGTTCTAATTAGCATGCTGCTTTGATCCATTTTGTTTTCCTCTCCTTGCTAACACCCATATGTGTTGATTATTTATTGCTCTCAAATCCCAATGTGTATATTAATAGATTCTTCCATTATGTTTTTTATGATTCTGATTGGGCATGTTTGTCTGAAGCAGCCATCATTTCTTCAAAGATGTTTGAGCTACCAAATTCATGAAAAACACAACAGGAGGTAATTATTTTCCATTCTAATGCTTTTAGGATCTACATACAATAGTGCATTGTGGAAATTCAGTATGACAAGTGGGATGACTAGTTTAGCATGTTTCTCACAAGGTTGGGTATGGTTAAAGATTTCTGTTTCAGCTGTTATTTCAGTAAAAGTTTAGCAATGATCAGATGCTGCTAGTTTTCTTTAAAAAATGTGGCAGTTGGAAATCCTACGCGATGTTTTAAAAAACGCTAGGCAGTAGGCATACGGTGGAGGAGCGCCTAGTGCATAAAAGGACAAGTTAGGCGGCGCTACGCGGTTTTATTTTTTATTCAAATAATTAGAAAAATATTTGGGCAAAAAAACTTACAGGCCTGCCTAGAACCGCCTAGGCAGCCGCCTAAACCCTCCTGACCCGCTTAGAACCGCCTAATCGTCTGACACCGCCTAACAACCGTATTCATGCATAATCGGAATGGCTAGACACCGTCTAGCGCCTAAGCACTGCCTAGACTCTTTTTTTAGAACAATGATCCTATGTGTTTGTAGTAGTTTTTTCCTCCCTCTATGATGGAATAATTAAAAAATTCTGAGAACTGAGTCGACCTGCATGCAGTGTTCACATGCATTCTAAAAGCATAGATACTCTTACTTAGGCATGCTCATGCTCATAGGTGGTGTGATCCTTGTAATAATATTATGATGATGCTCCTTGATGCCTATTATCTTTGTTTCTGATAGTAACCGGTGGAAAGAATAAATAATACAATGAGTTGGTTAATTTCTGGTTCATCTCTTGTATTTGTACATCTTTGGATAACAAGGAAAAAAGGGTTTTGGGTTTAACTCGAGGTCTGGACTTAAGATAGACTAGAACATATGATGTATAATTATAGGAAATATGAAGAACTAAAATACAATATATTGAGTGTGATTGGTAAAAAATATAATTTTTGTGAAGATCTCTAATAGGTTTATTTTCTAAAGCTTTGAATGATAACTCAACATGAATGTCTAAAGTGATTTGATATAAAGTGATTTTATAAACTTGAGATCGATTTGTTGGATGTGTACTGTTTCTTTTGTGGGTTAGTTACTAGTAGTACTATGTTAAAGAATATCTTTCGGCATATTGAAGTTGTTTAACTTTTATGATTCTGGTTAGTTTGCTCTCCTTGAATGCATTTGAGGTATTAACTGTGTATATGTTGTTGGTTAAATATGTAGAATACAGATGACAATTTCCCTATCAGAAACTGTAAATGAAGGTTTACAAGCTCGGTTTCCCTTTCCTTTGTACATTTTGTTGGGAAGATTATTATCTGACACTGCAGTTGCAGAGGTAGGAATGCATAAGCTGATTGATATATTATTATGTGCACACACACACACATGCTCTATCAATTATTTAATTAAAATTCTTGTTTTAACTATTATTATCTGCTTTGATGTCATGGCTGTATTCTACTGTTTATTTTACTTAGATTGTCACAGGGTTTCTAATTTAGCAATATTGTATATTTGAAATGTAGTATTCTGCGGTATATCGCTTCAGTCGAGCCTGTATCTTGACTAATTTCACTGGAGTTGAGGGCAGTACGCAGGTTCAGGCAAATTTTGTTCTCCCTGAGATCAGTAAGCTGGCATTGAAGGCCAAGTCCGGCGCACTTGCAATCTTGCTTGTCAACTTTGGTATTCTTTTTGTGCAAACAATAGGTGTAATTTGATTGGTGAGCCAGGAGTTATGTTTGAATTATTTATTATTATGATATATATTCAATGCAGCTGGGAACCCAAATTCTTCAAGTGGAACTGATTTAACCAAGGCTCGTTTGGGTATGACATCGATTCCATGTGAGACATATCTTTGTTGCTTAATTGATTTTGAGATGTCATTGCATGCCTAACATTTTGGTCAGTGCAATTTAACTGCACAGAGGATTTATATACTAATGATTCTGGCATTTTTCTATGATTGATTCAATTTCTGTATGTGCTGTATTAGCTAATTTTTTATAATATTAGTCGATGGAAATCCTTTCGCAGAATTCTTAAGAGTTATTTTGGAGACAAACTAGCCCACGTGATCATTTGGATGTATATTGAAATTTATAGATGCTAAATTATTCATCTGTTAATTTATTGAACTTCTATAATAATCTGAATTTTATTTTCATAAGAGAAACTGAGAAAGAACTTAAAAGAAACACAGTGACAAAGCATCACAAGCTTTTTATCTTCCCAGATAAATCTGCCAACTATTTAGGGAAACCTTTAGCTTGTGGGTAATCCAGTCCTTAGGGGGTTTGGTTAAATTAGTAAAGACTCTTGTATCCAACAAAGAGGTTAGGGGTTCAAAAGATGTATCTATCTTGAAAATTCTACAGTTAAGTGTTTGGATTACTGGAGTGAAGTGAAACTTCTGTTGTTCAACTTTGAGAATTTTTCTCCAATTTAAATTCATTTCAATTTGACGTTTCAGCAAATGATGGAGGATATTGCCTTTGGGGCAAGATACCATTGGAATCACTCTACGTGTCATGGGAGAATTCCCCAAATTTGAGTCTGGGACAGAAAGCTGAGTTGACATGTCCTGTTGACATGCATTCTTGCTTCTTAAAGGTATACCATGAAGCAGCCTCTTGTAAAAATATTTTTCATTCTTCAGCTTCTTCATTCTTGAATCCTGACTTAGCATGGTAGTTTATTGCTTGGCTAAACTGCTTAGATAAAGTCATTGTCGGAGAAGTTTCCGTTTTCATTTTTCTTATTATTTGTTCTTTGACTCACTGAACTTCATGTAGACAACTTATGCCAAGTGTTAAATATGGTAGATTGAATGATTGAACTTACTGATCAACTGTTAGTTTATGGAATACTATAATTTCCAGTTCTCAATTCTTCATCGCATCTTGGTGGTGGCATCTGATAAGTTCATAATTACACTTGGAACATACAGGGGAAGACAGCTAAAAAGTTTTATTTTCTAGACATTTCAAAAAAGAAATAGGAGTCTAGAAGGATTAGATAGATTCAGAGCTGATGATCTCAAGAAGACTAGCTTTAACTTGTGTACTGGAAGCTCATGTAATCAAATGTATGAATATTTTTCAGAAGCCACATGTGACTTGACACACATACCTCCTTTTCACATGAAATAACAATGTTTGGAATCTGATATTTCTGTGTGAATTAGCAGTAATGCGATTATATAGGCAAAAGAAAAGAACATACAGAACTATAAACTTTTAGCTTTGAAATTTGAACTGGGAGAACAAATTTTATTTTGTATAATTTGTTCCGTTTGGTTGTTCAGAACTCATATTTTTCATATTTTCTAGAGAAAAAAATGGATTCCCATCTAAATCTTGTTTTGTATTGTTTCTGTTTCATATTGCAGTTGAGCTGTTTGAATAAGGACAAATGTGTCTCAATTCAAATGCCCTTTAATTACGGAACCTCGGTTTGTGTTGCCTTACATTTGCTCTTCAAACAGAAAAAAAAGTGCTATTATTTATTTGTTTTGGGTGAATCATATAACTGATTTCCCCCTTTATTTTCCAATTTTGTGGGTTTCCAAAGAGTACGACACAGCAGGTACACATCACCATTTCTGCAGAAGAAATTGGGGGAAAGGACAAATCTCCTTACAATTCATATACTTCTAGTGATATTGCTTCTCCATCATTGGCTCGTATTATTCGGTAATATTCTTTGTAATCCTTAAATCTATTTCTCAATGCTCTGCAGTTATAATGGTCACTTTCTCCATTTGTTGCTGCCTGCTTTATAACGTGACTGTTAGTTATATTGAACTTAGAGCTTTTCTTACAGTAGTCCCGGAAAGATTGATGTTAAGTTTCTGTCATTTGCATGATTTGTTTCTTCAATATGATAAATATTAGGGTGGGGCTATTTGCACCTCAAAAAGTGCTCTGAATTCCCTTACTTAAAATACCTACTTCAAATTTATAATCTAAGCTTCTACTCAACACATCCTTGATAATGCCAAAGCAGTCCTCAATCTGTTTACTTTCTACACCCACAAACAAAATTTTTAAAATAAGAACTCATTCAAGTGTATATTAAACTTGTTTCATATCAATTACAATATCATTGGAATCTGTGTTTTTTCTATCTTTTAATTCGGTCCTTAACTTATTAAGTTAAGGGATCTCTCATTGGAAAGTTATTATATATATTATTTTATCTTAATCTACAAGACAATTGGAGATTATACAGTTCAACATTTCCCTCCCTTTTGTCTTGGATCTAGTCAATTGTGACCAGTAAGGAAAAACAATGTGCAGCTATTAGCATTTACTTCATTATTTATTTCAAGTAAAGTTCAAGTCTTTAGGAGATAAAATCATCAAGGAAGAACATTTATCACTCAAGATTTATGGGAAGTCGTGAACAATTGGAAATAAAATATAATGTGAGACATGATGATATTGTTTGATGAAATATGAAAACTAAAAAAATGTTTTATATTAACCGAATGTTGTCAATAAGTGTTAAATGTAATACATCTTTTTTAATTTACAAGATATTTCTTTATAGTAAATTCAACTATGGGTTAGTATTTTAAAATTTCATATAAAAATGGATGCTAGAGTATTTTTTAGGGTGCAAATGCCATGCTGCTGTTATTATATTGTCTAAAAAGCTCATCGTGTAAGTTTTTATTGAGTTTAGCTTCTGGTTTTTAAACCTCGGCTGAATTCAAATTTCTCTCTGGGATGTTAGTAATTAGTGTGTTGGGTATTCTTATTGGTTAATGCTTCTATGGTTCCTACTGGACCCATAAACGTAAAAAGTGTGCACATTAAAGATAATTGCTGGTTGTATTTTTAGGTTGAGGGCTGGAAATGTTGTCTTTAACTATAGATATTACAACAACAAATTGCAGAGAACTGAAGGTATACTAATTTATCCTTTCTGTACCTTTTGCTCCTTATATTTATAGCTAATCTCTTTTTTTTTTTCATTTCATTTAGTTAATGGTAATTATCTATTGTTATTATGATTGTGGTGCCTTTTTGTTACTGAGGGTTATCTTGTTCTGAATAACTACAGAACATTTGGTTCTAATTTTCTATAATGGATACAATATGAAGCTCTTCTTGTTGTGTAAACCTGGTTAATCCTTTGACTTGCAGTTACAGAAGAATTTTCTTGCCCTTTCTGCTTGGTGAAATGTGCAAGCTTTAAGGTCGAACTTTTTCCTTGAAATATATTTGATCTTATAGTGCTAAAATTTCTAGCTTGATGATTTTTTTTTTTTTTGATAGGGTCTGAGATACCACCTCCCTTCATCACACGATCTATTCAACTTTGAATTTTGGGTTGGTAAACCTCAGGATCTGCTGTTTCATTCTGATCATTTTAATTTTTCAAATTGTAACTGATTAACAAATACTTTTGTAGGTAACTGAAGAATATCAGGCTGTAAATGTCTCAGTGAAAACTGATATTTGGAGATCTGAGGTAAGAACTTTTTCTCCCTGGAAAGTACTTGTGGAGGAATCTTCTTAGTACTTGATTAATCATTAGTATTAAATCACATGTTTGTGTAGGAAAGAAAAAAAGGGAAATTATCATCCGTCCACCCATTGTTAAGCTAAAGTTTGGTTTTTGAAAATTTTCTTTCGTCCATCTCAAGTTATGAAAAGTGGATATTTTACACCAAAAAACTAATAATACTAGACATTTTACACCCAAAAATAGTTATAAAAAAGGACATTTAACATCCAAAACTAGTTATGAAAAGGTCATATTACATCCAAAAAAATTAGTAATTGGATGTAAAATTTCCATTTTTGATAACTTGGGGTGGACAGGTGAAAATTTTCAAAAACTTGGTATATTTTCAGATTTTAGGTTAAGTTTGGGTGGATGGATGATTATTTCCCAAAAAAAAAAGAAAGACGGTTTGAATATTCAAAGCTGAATGAGAATTTGATAAATTTTTCTCATATATGCTTAATTGCTTTATGACATGCACTTCAATTTAATTTCCTAATAGATTATGTCGCTAAGTTGCAATCAATGATAATACCGTATATATTTTGTAGCTTTGAATTAGCTTTTTACTGGGTTGTTCTTTGATGCCTGATGGGCCTTTGTTCACTGTTGTTTCTCTTCTTATACTCTTAATAAAATTTCCCTGTTTCCTACATAAAGTAATTAATATTTATAGTAATACTACAATATATCATGATATGCAGGCAAGCTCTGCTATGCAACACATTTAGGTGAAATTTTCATTTAGAATTTGTTTGTTGGTTAATTGCTTCCTAGAATTTCAGTTATCCAAATATGTAAATGTTGGAATCAGCATGATATTTAAACTCAGGCTTATTGAAGTTTTCATTTGTGTGCCAATGTTTTCTATTCAGGTTATTGCGGATGGTGTTGATCCTAAGCAGCAAACATTCTTCTTTTGGTAAATAATCTAATTTTTCATTCTTCTTTCATGGTTTCTTTTTTTGAAGTTATTTGGGCATATATGTAGTGTAATTGGAGTGCTATGAACTGAAATGGATGAACTTCTCTTTTTTTTTTTTTTTTTTTTTTTTTTGGCATAGCTCAAAGCAACAAAGACACAGAAGATTAAGAAACCTACTTCAACAGTCGAAGCATGTGCATCCACCTGTATTGAAGTCAAACTTGCCTCCTGGGGTCTGTGAGTTTCTTGACAAGGCAGATGGTGAGTGTTCTATTCTCATTCCAGTATCTGCATTCTGATGGATGCTACTCTTCGAATCAAGCCTGCAAAAGATGATTGGAACGAGTTGACCTGTAGCTTCTATAAATGCAATTTCTTGTCTTTGTTTATGTGAATTTTGTATAGAGGATAGAAGGGGGATTGGAACGAGTTGACCTGTAGCTTCTATAAATGCAATTTCTTGTCTTTGTTTATTTGAATTTTGTATAGAGGTTAGAAGAGGGACGAGGCTCTCCCGTAACCAATTAGTGGAAATGAAACACCCTGCCTCTAAAGCTGAATATGAGTTTTCTTTCTATTCGAAATTAACTCTGGCGGCTAAGTGGTGAGGACCAAGTGAGAGTCAGATTAATTATTTGTACCTTTCTTAATAGTGCAGCATTCTATGGAAACCCTGTTTAAGAAATCTACAAGACAGCCCCAAGGAAATGATTTTTTCGTCTATAGCTTCCATAAGCCAACCCCACCTATTGGGAAAAGGCTTTTGTTTGGTTTGGTATAGCTTCCATAAATAGGCCTCCTAAATCCTCATGGGCAAGGTTTTCATAAATGATTGGATATTCTGCGGTAAGAGCTTGTTAAAGTCAGCTCTATTAAGAATCTTGAATCTGATCAACCATCAGAATTAGGTTGAGCGCTTGGTTTTGCCTAAAAAGGCTATTTTTGGTGGGAATTATTAGCTGCAAATCCATTGATTTGAGGGAATCATCACTGTAAATATCTTCAGCGTAAAAAATAATTCTTAGCTTTTCCTAGCTTGCATGGGACTTGCCAGGCAGTTTAAGTTTAAGATGGTGTAGGAGTTGATAATCTAATGAGTTTCTGATGAATCCCTCAAAAAAATGATTATCAAGTTGGCATCTGGGTCTTATGATTTGATGTTTATGTTCATGACTGTGCCATGCACCTCGGGGATGCTATTCCAATATAAATTTGATACATCATTCGATATTTTTTTGAGTTGAAACGATTATTCATTTTGAGTGCATACTTGGTTTATGGAATTTATTATTGAACAACCGACATGGCTTTCCTTCCATCACAGGTGGGAATGATTTCCGGAATGTTAGCATTGGTGTTGTTGGGTGTGCACAACATGTTCCTTTCAGCTTTAATGGTGCAGGAGTTTCAAATGCTGCAGCACAATTGTATACTGATCCTGAATGCATTCAGTCTATATCTGGAAACAACCTTGCCACCCCTGACATGCTACAATTTGCAAAGACGAGAAAGTTATCTATTGAACGTTCTGATTCGAGAAAGTAAGTGGTACTTATTTTTCTGTTCTTCAATTTTTTTTCATGCTGGAGGCAGCTTTCATGTTTCCTGTCCATTATTTTGAAGTATTAAGCTTTGTAGTTGTGTAATATTGTCATAATTAGGAGTGTCCACCAGTTTAGGGTGGTACTTTTAAATTGTTCTACTTCTATATGTTTGGTTGAAGTTGCTTGTTAGTTTCTGTAATGCAATTTAAACATTAATTTTGGTAACAGAAGTAGCTACAGAGTGAATTGCCTATGAAATTTTTGTCTCTGAATTAAGTCTTTCGTTGAAGGATCATGCTCTGAACTTTTGAGTGCTTAATCTGGATGTCAATTTAGTTTTGATATCGTGCATGATTTTTTATATGAAGATGGACACTACTTACCAAATTGGCCACACTTGTCAAAGCGTGGGTGTGGATTTTAACAAGTCATTTCCTCTTTCTTTGCAGCAGGACCCTCCTCCAAAAGCGACAGTTCTTCCACTCGCATAGAGCTCAGGTAGCTAATGGTTTGTCATTTGACTGATAACCTATTGTTTATGTGTTTGCTTATTACACTCTGCTGGACGGTTAGATTTGTGATGTTCTTTTCATAAATTGTTGCTTTAGTAGTTGATTGATTCTCAGTATTTTGAGTTCTGTTGTCAAAGCGGTGAGTGCTAGCTAGTTTAGCTGGTAAAACCCCTCAGGGTTGTATTAGGGGTTTGAGATTTGAACTCTACTGACATGGGTTGGGAAATGATTTAGTTTCTACTGAATCTACTCATGCAATGTGAAAGGAAAAAAAACAAAAGAAAGGTTCTCTTGTCAAAGTATATGACAGGAGAATTTATAAATTGCTCTGAGAGTAATCATCTCGGGTAAAATGGGTTGAGTACCTCTATCAAGAGTAATATTGTGATGAGGACCTGGCTTGATCCTCAAGGTACGAAGTCTTCTTCGATAAGTTAGCGAATTGCACAAGGAATTTGGTTAATTTGGGGGTTTACAGATTTTAATTCAAATTTAGGATTTATTCTAGATTGAAATTGGGAATTTAGGGTTTTAAACCTAGATTCAAGTAAAGATAGATTCGGTTTAATCAACTCACAGAATTGAATTGACTAGACCCTAGAATAGATTCACAGAATTGAATATACTCTAGCTCGAGCGAATCAAAGCAAGAATACTCTGAAAAGCCAATAAAAGTTCAAACTCCAAATAGGCAAAAGTCTTTAATTTCACAATAGTTCAAAATTGTTAGAATAATCTATAAAGGTTATGTTAAATACTAGTCTAAGACCTAGGTTAACCAATTAATATAGCAGAAAGACTAAGCTACCATTAATGAAATAATTATATTAAAAGTAATAGGAAAACATTGTTCATGCGTACTGGCCACACATTACTGTTTGCAACACTGTTCAAAATACTGTTCACTGTTTGTATTTGTACATGTTTTGACCTACTGTCCACCCATTAATATCTTTTGGTTGGTTTAGAACTCGAGTCTTAACATTCCCCCTCTCTTTAAAAATTCTCTTGTCCTCAAGGGTATAATCTGGCAACATTTCTATTTCATCATCACAATCCTCCCAAGAAGCTTTTTCCTTTGGAACTCCATTCCATTGCATAAACTCTTGCCAATTCTTCTTCTTCTTCTTACGGTCTTTCCTCCAGCTTCTGTAACGAAATACTTTCTTTAGCTTATCTCATATCCTCCATTTTATCCCAATAAATAAGGTCTCTATATCTTTACTGTGTGTACCACCGCCAACTTCCTTGCATATATGCTCCGATCCTTTTTCAAAAGACCCAATGTTTTGGAGATGAATGCCCAACATCTTTTTTTGCCATGACACTGCCCCAATAGCATCCTCGCTCGTATTTTTGCACCCTTTTTGCAGTCTCTAGCATATTAACTTCGTATGGCCTTAATTCCCCAGTTGACAAACTTGTCCAAATCCACTTTTGGCCACATAACTTAAATTCCATCTCATAACATCAAAATTTATTATCGCATTCCTAAGACTCTTCAACCATGCATTACCGAGTACCACATAAAGCCCTACTAAGATTAGTACATGCAAGTAGAGTTGGCAAATATATTCAGATCTAGCCCGGATCTGCATGGATCCGGATATAAAACTTGAAGATCCGTGCAGATCCGGATTCAAGTGAATCCGGATAAATAATATTAAAAATTATTTTTATTTGTGATTTTATTATAATTTATATTTTGATTTATATTATTTTGGATGAATTTTTTAATTATAAATGTTATTTTACATATTAAATTGTTATTGTTTAGTTAGAAATCTTATTTTATTTTATTTGAAGTATTTAAAATTAAATGATTTTAAAATAAAAAATAAAAATGCCGATTTTTTCCCGGATCCGGATATCCGAAGATCAACATAAAAAATATCTGCATCCGGATCCATGAAATGAAATGTGGATCCGAATTCGAATCCATGCGGATTCGGATCCGCATTTTTCCATCCCTACATGCAAGTCGACTACAATCCGCACCCCTTGCACATTCATCTTCACATCTCAAACAACTTCCTCACACTTGAGTTTTTCGCCATTGGCTACCTTAACATTAATTGGCTCCACCGTAACTCCTCCTAACCTAACCTTATTGGCAATATTGGCATTAATGAAGTTATGTGAAGATTCATAATCCACAAGCAAAGTCACCTCATGTTTATCTAACCAAGCCATAAACCTTATGGTAGAAGGCTTTTGAGCTCCTGACATGACATTGAGTGACAACCCTGCCTCCTCTTCTTTATCATACATGGCCAGTTCTTGCTTTTCATCCTCATTTGAGTCAAACATATTCGTCATCACTAGGCTCGGCTATCACATACACTTGTGCTGACTTGCATTGGTGATCCTTAACCCAATTTTCACCACATTTGAAGCAGTCCCTTCTTGATTTTCTCTTGTACTTCCTCCTTAGAGAGTTTCTTGACTTCTTTAGACTTCTCCATCATGGTGTCTTAAGCTAATTTCTTCCATTTCCATGGAGTTTTTGTTTGCACACTGTCAGCAAACCTACTCCCTATATTCTCTTTGACCTGCCGCCTCTTGGAGTAGCAACTCTCCTCATAGCTTCCTGTAATCTCTGTGGTTGCTTCAACTTGAGCTCTTTAGCTAACCATGGTTTCAACCCTTCGACGAATGTCCACATCAATGTCTCTTATGTCCAACCCCTGACCATAGTTTGTAAGTGGCAGACTTCTATGTAAACTTGTACTTTACCGTCTTATTAGAGCTTAGCCAGCTGCCCATGATAGTTGACAACAGATGATGGACCCCATGGAGCCATAAATTCACGCTCGAATGTCGTCCACCCTAATCGCCTTTCTTCTTTGTCATATTGCGCTTTAATCCATCTCCACCAACTATTAGCCTTTCCATCTAGATAGAAACAAGCGGTTGCAACTTTATCTTCCCTTGCCACTTCATACACATGAAAGTAATGCTCCGCCTTATCTAACCATTCATGCGGGTCCCTTCCGTTAAAGTGAGGAAAATCCACTTTTGGTTTCCTCGGTCCTCAGTCATGATACCGATTTCCTCCTCTCACCCTCATAGGTTTTATCATTCCCCTAATTGTCTCTTCACCGTTAACGATGGGACATTAGACCATAAGGCCTCTTGTCTTGCTTTTGATGTTCTTCCCCATAACCGAACTCATCTTCCTTATCATGCTCCCTACCTTCATAGTGGTCCATCATGTGCCTAGATGCTCTAGATGATGCCCTCTCATTGAGCCATCTCTCAACTCCTATTGCATTACTCTTTACCTGACCTCCTTTTCTAAATCTCTCATGTACCTCATTCACTTGACCTCAACCCTAGGCTTCACCCTTCTAATTCATCCTCCAAATAATTCCCATCCGTCGAAATATTAGATCGTGATCCCTCTTCACGCGTTCGCCTAAAATCCCTCTCTCCTTTCTTTGCTTCAGCCTAAAAAGTGGTTAACTTTCTCATTGAAATCGCTCAATGAAAGCACCAAATTGTTGAGGACCTGATTAAGAATCCAACAACAAACCCTAGCCACCCTTAGCTTGATCCTCAAGATATGAAGTCTTCTTCGATAAGTTATCTAATTACACTAGGAATTTAGTTAATTTGGGGGTTTAGGGATTTAATTCAAATCTAGGGTTTGTTCTAGATAGGAATTGGGAATTAAGGGGTTTAAATCTAAATTCCAGTAAAGATAGATTTGGTTTAATCGACTCACAGAATTTAATTGACTAAACCCTAGAATAGATTCACAGAATAGAATATACTCTAGCACATGTGAATCAAATCAAGAATACTCTTGAAAAACCGATAAAAGCTCAAACTCAAAATAGGCAATACTGTAAAGCTAACCTTAAATACTAGTATAAGATCTACACTAACCTATTAATAAAGCAGAAAGACTAAGCTACCCTTAATGAAATAATTAAATTAAAACATAATAGGAAAAATACTGCTCACGCATACTGTTCATACATTCTGGTCACACATTACTGTTTGAAACACTGTTTCGTGCACGTTTTGACTGTCCACCAATTAGAATCTTGAGTTCTGTTTATGTCAAAGGGTCGCTGAATGCTATATTTATTGCTTATGGTAGACGAATTGAGGAAAATAAAAGCTCTTTGAAATGCTGAGGATAGTCTTTGATTATTTAGTCAAAAATCAGTTTGGTATCAAGTTTGACCTCGGGGCATAACCGATTTACGAGCTCATGGTTTTATTTTTGCCGAATGCCCTGGCTCCTCATATAAATCGACTTCATTTATTAGTAATTTTATGCTTTTGATCACCTGTCAATAACTCACTTTTACTTTGGTTAATATGTAATCATGCAAATATCTGAAATTGGTTAAATTTCTGACTTCGAAGCCGATGGCATGGGAGCAAGTAGTGTCGGATCGGGATAGTGAGGATGAAGTTGATGATGATGTTGCAGATTTGGAAGATCGAAGGGTAATTTTTATTAGTACTGTCCAATGTATTGTTGTTTTATTTAGCAGTGCAATCTGTTTTAGAACTAAGTTTCCTTGCATAGATCAGAAGGTAAGAATTAGCTTATGCATTGTCTGTTGTCTATCCTCAATTAGCATCTGATTTACCATGTTCATTGAAT
The DNA here is from genome assembly GCA_019454045.1 of Zanthoxylum bungeanum. Lineage (NCBI taxonomy): Eukaryota > Viridiplantae > Streptophyta > Magnoliopsida > Sapindales > Rutaceae > Zanthoxylum > Zanthoxylum bungeanum. Next base: position 212,133 of record SKCR01025822.1, on the reverse strand, counting down.
ATTTAACTGATTGATTATACTGTGTTCCTGCTATTGAAAAAACGTAGATGAAATCAATGAAAAATCTTGGATAATGTTAATAAGTTAACAAAAGGAGAAAACATTTTGTGTTGTGCCTATTCAAAGACTTCAATTTGAAAGTTGTTGGTACATACAATTATTTTTTAAAATTCCTAGGATTTCTAGGATCAAGCATGGTTGCATGCCATTTCAAACTTCAGAAAGGGCCCATTTGACTGTTTAATGATCATAAATCATAATAGCACGGTCTACCTAGGTTTCTGATCAGCAATTGTGAATTCACATTGAGCAATTATTCTATGATTTAGATTAGTGTGTGCGCGCTCTTACCATAATTTGATGTAACTGTAATAAAAAAAACGTTGTCGATCTGATATGTGTTGATGTGTGATGAGGGCTGGCCGGCTGGCTAAGTTATAGGGTTAGCTTCTTCAATTGAGTTTGCACCTTGTTCCTTAGATTTATTTTTGCAAGATTTTCTGCTCTGTATTTTGATCTTTGCATTTAGAATATGGTACAGCATTAATTTATTTATGCATGTCACAGATGCTTGATGATTTTGTGGATGTTACCAAAGATGAAAAGCAAATGATGCACTTGTGGAACTCCTTTATGAGGAAGCAACGGTAATCTACTCTATTCAATTAGTTTTGGATTGTTTATTCTTGTTGCTGGTGATGGTTTTTCTGCTATAGCTGCAACGTGGAAAAACCACTCGGTATTCTCAATCCTCTGAAAAGGGAAAATTCACCTTGATGGTATCTATTTTGAATTGTGTTGGTTTTTAGAGTTCAACTCAGCAAGGCCTCAACTCCATTGGGTTTGTCAATTAGCTGTAACTAAAGACATATAAGACATATTCTTGTTTATCTTGTCTTCTCATAACATCTAAGGTTGTAAGATCACTCCTTTGAGTTGGCTTTTCTTTTTTTGGATTTCATTACTTAAGGCCTTTAAAGGACTTGGTACCCATTCAAATGAATTATGTGGGAAACAGTGATGCTGTTGCAGCTGTTGATAGGTCTGAATTTGGTCTGTTAATTCATCTATTACCAATCTGACAACCAAGCTCCAATTAGTAGTCTGGGAACTGATTTTAATATAATCAACAAATCCAATTGGATTAACACTGTCAAGTATCAAAATCTGACGACATAATTAATATATTATGGATATAATTCTTTCTAAAGTATTTGTATTATAAAGTTCATTTTGAGTTATATATTGGTAAAAATCTGTTGGTTCAGATCGAGTTAAAATATGAGCAGCATAACCAGATTTAGATCCACAACTTAGAATCTGCACCGAATTCTAACCCTTATACTGCTCTACATGTGTTAGATATTGTTGTGTTCTTTCATGACATGATGTATTGCATTTGATCTGTTTCTTCATGTTTATCCGTATATTTCGTTAAGCATTATTAGCAAATATCCTCCATGTTTCAGTGTTTTATTGTCATGTACTAACAAAAATTTCGACTACTGTAGTTCATTTTGGCTCTCTGTTTTTCTTGTGGTGACAGTGTGCTGGCTGATGGTCATATTCCATGGGCATGTGAAGCATTTACAAAATTGCATGGACATGATCTGGTCCAAGCTCCAGCTCTGATTTGGTAGGTTTGTCATCGACTTGAATTGTTTTCATGCAGAAATCTACAAGTTTAATCTGATTTGGTCTTCATATAATGTTTTTTTTTTAATTGAATTATGAATTATTAAGCAATTATGATTCAGATGGAGAGAAATGGTAAACCTCAAGGGTACACAAACATCAGTGATTCTATTTCATATAATATCTTGATTCAACACGTTAAAAGTCGAGTCGTGATAAGGTTTTATACCTGGTTTTTCCGAAGGATTCTTTGACCCGCTGATGTATTAATTTAATCAAATTTGCTGGAAATTGAGTCGTGAAAGCATTATTTCAGATGAGCTAATTAATTGGTAGTTAGTTGGGGCTGCATGAAATAGTGAACTTGATGCTTCAGTGCTGTTTTGAGTTCAGCAGAAATCAAGGAGTTTCTTTTCTAGACTTTTTTATCTCTCTTTTATAGTGGAATACAATAGATCTTTTGAAACTTCCCCATGGATCTTTTGATGCCATCGTGCTCGTTCTGAGCTCAGTAAAATTAAGGTCTCGGATTTCTGTCATGTCAACTTGGATCTTCCATTAAAACGTCTAATTAGCATTTGGCTTGGCAGGTGTTGGAGACTGTTTATGATCAAACTGTGGAATCACGGACTCCTTGATGCACGCACCATGAACGATTGTAATATTATTCTCGAACAATATCAGAAGGACGACGACTCTGATCCTATGCAAAGTTGAAGATACGATGTTTCGTTTACCGGATCGGAGGATAAATGAATGAGCCAAGAAGGAACAGTTTTGATCCCAGCCACATTCAACCCGAGTCACCAGAAGTGTGTGGATTTTTTAAAGGCTCTCCCTTCCTCCTGGTTTACATTGACAGGTTTAATGCTCTCTTTGCTCTCCCATGTAACTGTATCGTTGCATTATATAATAACTGTATAATAATTCAAAAATAAGCTAAAAGACCAGTTTACATCCTGCCATAAGACTTCTTTTTGTAAAACCATTGTTGAAATTTGCATATGAAAAAATTTAGGTTCCGTTTGATATAATTTTTTAAATGTCTCAAATTTTTATGATTGTTATATTATGTTATGATTAGGGATCTCAAAATGCAAAAATGGTCTTAGATTTGAGGATATCAAGCCGGTAATATGTTAATAACAACTTTACTTTCAGTAAATAAAACTATAAATAGGACTCTTGGATCCCTAATGTTTATGGAAATAGATATTAAATCTTTTATTGTTATATATATATATATCCTTTAATAAATTTTATTAGTTTGAAGGAAGATAGTGATTTAGTATATTTACTATATTTTCTCACGTATCATTCTTAAGTTAATTTATAATATTAATTCTTTAAATGTCGAAATAATTAAAATCTGTTAAGAAATAGAGAATTATATATATTTTTTGAAATATTAAAAGATTTTATATCTATTTCTTGTATTTTCTCAATAAAATTTATCCAATTTAGTTTGTTTTATCTAGTGACCAGACAATGATTTGATTTGATATTTTTCACGTTTATTAGATTATTAGCATTGGATTTAGAGACAATTAACAATTTAATAGCATTGAATATCAAATCTATTTCCACTTAAATTAATGTACAAATCAATACTAAACAAATTTGATAGTATCAAGACATCGTCAAATCAATTTTCATATTAATTGGTATGCTTATTTTGTAATAAATGCGTCGTAGATCATGTTATGCTTACAACTGATATAGCACATAATTTGATTTTGTGAATTTAGTCTTTACGAGAAAAAAAAGGAAAAAAAAGAACGGATTTGGATTGATATTAAGTTTTTAAAAATTATAATTTATAATTATTGAATAAAAAAATATACCTAATTAAATCCTAATTATCTATTACTATAAATACACGTATGGATGTGCAGCGGTTATAGTTTAATACAGAACCATAAGGAATCAGAACCGATTCCTTTAGGATTAGTTCCGGTTCCAAAATTAAGAAATCGTTTTTTTGGTCTGGTTACGATTCTAGTGTGGTGGGAACCGAGCTTAATTTTAGAACTGATTTCTGTATTACAAAATCAATTTCTTTTTGTTAAAAAGTTTAAGGAAGGTACAAGTCTCATACTTAAATAATGTACATTCACCCTACATAAATCTCAAATTAAACGTATCCCCTAAGTTTGAACCTGTGACCTCTTGCTTCATTCGGGGATCACTACAAAATCAATACATTGTTGCTACAAGCTTGAGAAGTAGTCATTATTTAATATCAATTATTATTTTTTTCACAATAAAATAAAAAATATATTGAACAAATGAAAAATAGGATAATCCGAAACTAGATTGAAATATATTAAGAACCGATAAATAACATATATTATTTAAGTGAGTAAGTTCCGATTTTAAAATATTAGGAAGTGATTTTTTCCAGAAAAATTTCGATTTCACTCGAAACCGAACCGAAACCAATTTTATTAACCCTTAAATACACACAAGATTATAATAACACTCAACCAACAAAACTCAATATGAATCTAAATTGAAGGGTAGTTGGTTCGATTGGTTTGTCGTTTTGTCACTAAAAGACTACCAGGAAACGCTCGCGGGACTGACGGTCGGATCTTACATAGCCGACAAACAAGTAAACGTCGGTTACAATTTTTTTTTTTGTTTTTTTTTGGGTCTTAAAAAGTATATGGCATTAAAGAATCTTTGCTTATCAACTCAACACGTGTCCCCTCTGCATGCGATATTGCCCTAACTAGCTTAACATTTATTTCTTCTATTATCTATCGGGGGTTAAGTGACTAAACGACACTTTTTTAAAAAAAAAATTGGTTTATTTATTACTTATAGACAGTTATTTTTCATTTGAAGGGTAATTTGAAAAATTAACCCCTCGAATAAATCTCATTCAGCAATAAATTTATTTGGTTAATATGGAACCAAAAGTAAATTTAACAAGCAGATAAAAAAATACAGAGTTTACGTGATTCGGCGGAAAGTGACTTCAACCCACGTCCACGAGAGAAATGGAGTGTATCTTATTACTTGTTCGGGGTCAAGACTGACCCGAGCTACAAGTGGGGAAATGAACTTACAAAGAGTTTACAACTCCTCGAATCTTACATAGCCTGTTATAAATCTCTCAAGTGGTCGGGTTCTAACTTGATTTCTCTCTCTATCACTAGCTTTTTGGCACATGGTTTCTCTCTAAGCGTTGAGATGCAAATTTTACCCCCTGAATCCGAGACTTCAACCCCTTTATGTAAGCTTCCAAATTCACTATTTCACTGCCTGTGATGTCAGCTCATGTCACTCTGTCATCATTGCAGTAACAACTCTCCTCAATTACCCATAATTCGCCTAATCAAATTAGCCATTTTCCCTGTCACTACACCGGCCTATGGCGGTTCTACTCTGCCACTGCACCGCCCTACGGCGACTGGCAGGGGCTACTTTTACAGTGAACCACTGATTTCTCATAGTCATCATTAGACTTCTAGAAGAGTATCTTCTCATTTTAGGGCATACGTCTCATGACTCAAGTGCAGATTGGCTTGTGATCCCATTTTATTTCCTCGGGTCAGCATAGCGAGGTGGATGATACTGGTCAAAACTCCATTTGACTTCTCCAACCAAGTCGGGTTGCTAAGCATGAACCCCATTTGGGTCGGTTTCCGTAAATACTCAAATGAACCCAAATCCAACACTTCTTCTTTAAGTCGGCTCGGAGTACTGAACTGCTTCATCATCAATACAGTGTTGGGGTCAAAACAGGGAGGCGCAGCGGAAGAAGCGTTGTTCGGGCGAAATCGTAGTTTAAAATTTTTAAACTTAAGAATAAATTATTTAATATCCAATATTAATAATTCATTCATATTTCACTTAAACATATTTATTCAATATCATATAATGATATAAATAAAATAGAAACACCGCGAAATTTTTGCGAAAATGTTTTTCCGTAAAATAGCATAAAACGCGTTTCCGGCCGAACCGACCGACCAATGCATATGAAGACTGCCCAGGTTAGCCCTAAACATATTTGGACAGTTCGTGGGCTGCCCGAACAGTGCCCAGTTCACTGTTTGGGCAGCCGTTACCCGGTAACGCCGTTTTTCACCGTTTTCGCATATTTTCACTCCGAAATAATTTCCGATAAATATTTTTCTTGGGAAATTAAAATAAAGCAATCTATTTTAATTACTCAATAAATAAAAACTGAATTTTTATCTGAAAAATCTGATTTATCATTAATTGCTATGAGACCCCTACACTTTGCAAATTAATCATTTTGGTCATTAAATTACCAAATACATATTTAATTGATTCCAAATCGATCCCAAAATAATTTATACATGTCAAATACATGAATTTATAATTTGCAATAAAATCCAGAAACTTTTTCCAAATTGCTGAAACTGCCCAGATTTTTTCGTTAATTGCAATTTGGCCCAATTTGTTCAAAACACATCAAGATCAAGTCCAATTAATCCCAAATTTAATATACATCAAATATACATAAAATCAAAATCATATATATGAAAAGCCCCAAAATTGGTATGAGTTAAGAGCCCTAATTTCATAAATTACTCAAATTTCACAATTTATATTAAATTGCCAAAATTCAATACTTTAATCATCCAATTACCACACCAATCAAGTCTCACCATCATGAAATTAATCAAGAACAATTCTAGGTTAATTATGAATGACTGATCAACTCTAGAATGTCAACTTTAATTTCTAATTAATTTATTAAGCTTAATTACACTAATAAACATATAAATTAATCATACAAGCTTAACATCCTCAAACAAGCTTCCAACAAATTTAATTACAAATTCAAAGAGTAGAGAAATAAACTTAGCAACACAATTTGAAGTTAAGAATAATAGAAACATTTTATATATAGAAGAAAGTGTAAGAAACTTACAAAAATCCCAAATTTTTGGCTTTGATTTTCCTTTCTTTCTTCAATTTTCTCTCAACTCACTTTGTAAAATTTTGTTAAACTTGTCTCAGTATGAAAAATGAAACAAAACAATTTTGTTATGCAATTTCCATCTTAGCCGAATTTTCAATTAACAAAATTAAATAACAATTATTTTTTGTTTTGTTAAAAAATAATTGGTACACATTTTGCAAAATTAAAGTTTAACACTTTAACTTTAATAAAGCAAACAAAATGTGTTCCAATAGCATCATGCCATTTCCCAGCTTTAATAAAGCAAATCATTATAAAAGATATTTACTTTATAAATAAATTTAATTATTTAACAATTAAATAATTAAATAATAAATATAAATATCTTAAATATATGTATTATATTTACAATAATATATCAAATACATATATTAATGATATATATCAAAAATCACAATTTGATATTTTATTAATGTGTATTTAATAAAATCAAGTATTAAATACAAATACACATTAATTCAGAAATGATTGTTAGGTCCCGATTGCATGTATTTTTCGTTAAACCATTAACGAGTTATAAATAATCAGTATTATTCATAATAGTTGCCCTAGTGCTCTACGGGTATATTTCATTAGTGAGACTCTCTAGATTCAGGCATATCCGTCACGAAATCCAATTTCGTGTTCATAATTCACCCACCCGTAAATTATGACTACCACAGATAAACTCGCTAAATCATACAGGTCGAGGTCATTGCATACGTATAATCTCTCCGTCACAGAACTGGCGGATCCTTTCTTGATACTCACAGGATATTATGAGCATGAGTCCACACCCAACGAACAGGCGGAGGTATGATCTAAATAGATCGGTGACGTGACAACCATCTAAGTGTGGAAGATAACTCATATATCCACAGTGGTATCTCAAGTCAAAGAATCACTATGCTACTCAACCCGAGAATATTCTTATTGATGTTGGTGTACCATCTATTAGGAAATTTTCGGTGAGTCGTTCAGTGTTTATCAAATAAACACATACATGTCTATACGAGTCTCCCAAGACTCATGGTTCATTGGGATAAATCATCGGATCAAGTCCGATATACGACATGTACTGGTCTCAACGGATTTTACTAACTGACCTGTGTCAGTAAATCTTGACCAGGAACTTAATTTAAGGATATACAACTTATAGTGACACTTCCCAATGTCAATTACAAACTTTGTTATAACTACGCACTACGTTGTAAATCCTGGGGTCTTTGTCTAATATATATACATATCACTAAACCAGATTTAGTTTCAATCTAATCAATCTAATCGAAATTAGATCGAATACGTATATAAAAGACAAGAGATGCTACCATTTAAATTAGTAATATTATGGAAAAATGTATTGCTCGTATTCATGAATCAGACATAAATACGATCCGGATTGGTGCTCAGAGCACCAATCCTAACATACAACCCTTGTATGAACTATACCGTATAATGGGGTCAGGTATTTCTTTCAAATTCTGTTTGTCTCTCTGAGCCCTTAGGCCCATATTATTCATTTTTAGTTAAGTAGACTACCAATTCAGTCTCTCTTCAGCATTTGAATCTTCCTTAGGGTGAAAAACCACCGTCATCATCTGTCCCCCAGTTTTCGGTATCAACGAGTTGGCTAGTTGATGCTAGAAACTTTATAAAAGATGGAGGTACATACCAACCCAATGTCCTCGGATTGTGGCTTCTTGAAAACGCTCCCCAAAGTTATACTCCTCGGGTTAGATTGCTGCACATATTGCCAAAAATTCCTTTTTTTGAAGATTGTTTTTTCCTTTACCGCCTTTTAGAAGATACCCATAAAGTTATGAAATGCCCATAGGGATAAACAACAAGAAATAACAGCTTCCTTAAATGCCCATCAAATCCATCAAGTGTCATTTTTTACTTCGACTCCCCATCGTGCCAAGTGGCGTGCATCTAGTATCTGCGCCAAAATCTAAACAGTTGGGATCAACCGAGTATGTGGCCTTCATCTAAGCCTTTGATTTGAAATCAACGATTGTGATTGAACCGACACGTGTCACTAATCCACCTTCCTTATTTCTATCCAACGCCCTAGATCAGTTTGAGCAGCATATTTAAAGACCATTTCTCTTCAGTCCTCAACTTTACAACTTCATCTTCTTCTCAAGCGACTCTCGAGTTCCATGCAACCTTTACTTTTAGCGTCGAAATTATAATCGACGCTAAAGGTTTATATTATAACTTTCAGCGTCACAACTTTGTAATCGACGCTAAAGGTTTATATTTAACGTCGATTACAGGTTCGACGCTAAATGTTAATAATAATAATAATAATAATAATAATAATAATAATAATAATATAATAATAATAATAATAATAATAATAATAATAATAATAATAATAATAATAATAATTAATCATCCATTAATCAACCAACAACACATAATACATATACATATACTAACTAGATTAGTCACTATTATCTTCGGCATTTGAGAAACACTGAAAGGAATCGAACTCTTCTTCATTTTCGAACTCATCTTCATTTGCTACTTCCACGCTAACTTAAGAATGGGGAATTATCTCAATGTTTTATGTATTTTCTCGAGTTAACGTGATATTTTCAGTAACTTGTATATTTTTTAAATGAAATATCTGTTTAGGAACTTCAAAGTCGTCAGAGACTTGTGCTTCATCCGAAATTGTGACACTATCTTTCTCATGCGTGTCCCAAATACCCCTATGTTGTAACTTTTCTACCACCATCCATTCATTTCCTAACTTTGGATCAGAAATATACATCACATATTGTGTTGGGTACAAAAAATATATGGATCATTCTTGTACCAATAACTTTGAACATTAATTAACGTTAGATGATTATTAAATTGAATTCTCATATTTCTGGCATTTGTGTCTAACCATTTGCATTCGAATAACACTGTACATCGTCGGGGTCTGTATATCAACTCAATGACTGATTACAACACTCCATAGAAGTCAAAAATATCATAACCGTGTTCTTCTGGTACTATAATTACATAATTCTGAGTTACATGTGAAACATCTCGCTGCTCAGTGTGAAATCGAACTCCATTCACAATGCATCCACTATATTCGTAAGCATTCTTTTGAAGCCCATATGCTACTGCAACTAACAAAGATGACGGGTCCAATTGAGCATTTTGCACTTGGTTGTTTACCTAACACATGATAACATTAGCATGTTAATATAGCAAACATGAAATATTTACTGTTAGGGTAAAAATAAACAGTCAATGTTAGAGCTTACAGTTGTCTTACACTTATGCACCTACAAGACTTACGTTAAGTACGGTTGCACTTCATCACAATTACTCAATATAAACCAATACGCACGTTGAGCTTCCTCCATTGTTAGCAATTTTACACCTAATGATCCAAACAGTCTGTAATTTTGACGGAACACTGTGATATCTTGTTGATTACTTTCATCTCCATCATAGTTTCTTGTCCGATGATTAATAGGAGTTTCGATATTCTGCATGTACATCGAATAAAATGTTGTTGCCTCACTGATTAGGACCGCCTCTACTATTGACCCTTCAGACACGCTTTGTTTCTCACATATTGTTTATAATGTCCTAAAGTCCTGTATATATTACATAAAATTTTCATGATTAATAATTTTAACACAAAATCAAAATTAAAAATTTAATATTAAAAATTTAATATTACCTCTCAATGGAGTACGTCCATCTGTAATGGACATGACCTTCCCTCTTAGCTTTGGATGGCAAATGCATGACCAGATGTATCATCACATAAAAAATGGATGGCAATATTCTCTCCAGCTTGTATAGGATGATCACGATTCATCGCTCAAGTTCGTCAATAACAGATGTGGTTAATGTCTTTTGACACAATTGTTTAAAGAATCCACATAGATCAAGTACAACGTCGCATACATTTGACGGCAGATAAGGTCGAATGCCAACAAGAATGAGAATCTCAAGAAGCACATGACAGTCATGACTCTTTAACCCAATTATCATATCATCCATGACCCAACGTCTAATATTCGATGCATAATCATCATAAAATTTCACCATTTTCAGCCAATCACAAAATGATTTTCTCTCTGATTGAGTTAGCACGTAACTAGCAGGTGGCTTAATAAGACCTCAATGAGTGGCCTATCAATGCAATTCACTACGAATTATAAGATATTGTAGGTCCAATCTAGCATTTATAATGTCTTTCGTCTTACCCAGAATATTGAACATTGTGCACACTAAACTTTCGCATATGTTTTTTTCTATATGCATTACATCCAAATTATGTCGTAGACTCAAACTCCATCAATAGTCTAACTCAAAGAAAATATTATTTCCCGTCCAATTCAACTATTGAGGTTGACGTTTTCGATTTTTATCTCTATTATTAGGATGTTTCCCTGGTGTACTGTCTATGAGATGTTGATGTTGGTAAAGTATGTCAAATCCAGACAATGGACTGTGCATACTCTGAGATTCTGGTTGACCATTGAATAATTTACTTCTCTGTTAAGGATGACTCAACTCAAGAAATCTCATGTGCCATGTGTATCCTATTTTATTCAGTAACCGCTGCGAAGGTGTTTCACTCGCACAAATTGGACTTGTCATGTATCCCTTAGTGCTCCATCTAGATAATGAACCATAGGCTGTAAAATTATTAATGGTCCATAATAATGCGCTATGCATATGAAAATACTGCTGAGAAGCAGCATCATAGGTATGCACACCGACATTCTATAATGTTTGTAACTCTTCGATTAATGGTCTCAAATAAATATTCATATTTTTATCAGGGGAACGTGGACCAGATAGAAGCAATGACATAAACATGAATAGATCATTCCTACATTTCCATGGAGATAAGTTATATGGAATAACGATTACGTGCCACATGTTGTAAGAGTTGTACATATTCCCAAACAGGTTAAAACTAGGAGGCGAGACCTAACTTGACATTACGGGGGTCCTCAGTGAAATGGGGGTACATGTCATCAAATTCCTTCCACTCGATTTTCATCCGCAGGATGTCTGAGTATGCCCTCTGCACCGATCCTCTTTTCAAGATGCCTGACCGGCGTAAACACACGCGTATAACGCAAGCGCACGTATCGTTCAAGTAGTATAAAAATATCGATCCCACGAGGACTTAATTTCTACTGTTGTTATTAATTATTGATACTATTTATTTACAAATATCTAATTAAATGAAGAAGAGAATGATTGTTTGATTGGTTGAAAGTGGTTTTACAAAATAAATAAATAAAAAGACAAAAGAAAATACTAAGGAAAATAACAAAAGACACAAAGATCTAGGGTTGTGAATCATTCTAATATCATTTTAAAGATGAAGTGATTATTTTATGTTTGTGTAATAAATTAGTTTGCTAACCTGTAACACTAAATTATGTAAAAGCCACTTCTGATGGTCAGACACAAATACCCAGTTTAACCCAATTGAACCATATGTCTATGTCAACCAAATTATCTGGATTCATTAAGTTTAAGTTCCAATTATGGCTACCCCCGCCCGACAGGTATATTCCTATCCTGTAAGGAAATCTATTAAAGGGTTATCTATCCTCAAGGAAGATCGTGAGCTATTAAGTCTAAGGTTGAAACCTAAAATCCCTATGTCTAGTTCATTTTAGGTTTACCACATCAATCTTATTGGTGATCAGACAATAAGAAGCATTAAGCTTAAGACTTAATAAGTAAACCTTTAAATTACCCAAACTATAAAATAACCCCTTATAAACCGGTGATATTAGAATTCATCACAACCCCAGATAACTAACACATAACTAGGGCTAGTAAGAACTTAAAAGTAAAAGACATAAAGTAAAAATACTGAAAAGTAAAAGACATAAAGTAAAAGCTGAAAAGTAAAATAAAATAAAATGCTAAGGTAAAAGGAATTACTTTTACTACTACTAATTTAGATATCTCCCATAAAATAATATATAAACTTGTGATTCTTTTTCCAACCAGCCATATAGGCGGTAACCTGATTAAGTCAAATTAAGTCCAACCAGCCATAAATGCGGAATCAAAATTAAATTACCAACCGACCAATCTGGCGGTATCCTTGATTAGTCAGGTTTAAACCAAATTAAAATGAATTACCAACAGACCAATATGGCAATATCCTTTTTAAGTCAATATTTTAAATAGTGAATATATTATTTTTAAGGGAGATTAATCTAAATAGTAACAGTAAAAGAATTACCTTTCACCATAGCTGGGGAAGTTACCTCCTCATGGTATGTAGTAAAAACTGTAAAAAAGTAAAAAGTAAAAATTAAATTACTATTATTACAAAACGTAATTAAAATTATTTACAAAACTAAAAATTAAAAAACTAAAAACTAAAAAAAAAACTAAAAACTAAAGAATCTAGAGAGAGAAACTCTCTCTTTAGATAGAATATAAGAGAGAGAGTGGTGCACTGAATTCTGAAATCTCGAGCTCAATTTATAGGCCTCGGTAGGCTTCCAGCGTCGCGACGCCAGGGCCTTCAGCGTTGCTACGCCAGCTTTTGTCGACGTGGCACGCTCTGGTTCGCCTATTTGAAGATTCTGGATAAGCTGATAAGGTGACACGTGACAGAGTGGTTGGGCTTCAATTATTGTGACACGTGGCGGCTTCTGATTGGTCGCTGAGATTCTTATCCGCCACGTGTCAGATAAGGATTAGATACTCAATGATTGATGCTGACGTGGCGCTGAGGTGGCGGTGACGTGGCGACACATGGGAAAGAGACTGTCAGCACCGTAGGATTACAACACGTGGCACTTCCTGATTGGCTGATGATGATGTGACACGACACGTGGCGATGTTGACTTGTTGACTTGCTGACGTGGCTGATGACATGGAGACACATAGGATGACACGTGGCACACGTGGCGATGATGACTGTCGGCATCGTAGGATGCTGACACGTGGCATGGCGCATTTTAGCAGATCGGCTGTGATGGTGACACGTGGCACGACGCATTTTAGCAAAGTCAAACTTTTCTCAGATTCTGATTTGTGGACCCGGCGCACGTTAGCACTGTTCGGCGCACGTTAGACGTCGCGACTCAGAATGTCTTGGCGTCGCGACACGGGAAATTTACTGAATTGTCATTTTCGTCCAATTTTCACTGTTTTGGCCCAAATCACCTCCAGAATGTCCTGAAACTTTATTTATCTGCAAAATAACACAAAACACATCAAAACGTTCACAAAACTCAAGAAACTATACAAAATATTAGGTTAAATGAGTGAGAAATAGTGATAGATTTATCACTCATCAATGCCACATCATATCAGTCGTTGTGTGTCGTGAGATGAACAACCTCTACAGCCTGGGCGTTAATGAGAAATATCGTAATATCTTTTGAGGCACTTTCTTCCCAATACCACGAACTTTGTACCGACTTTCACCACAGATCAGACAATATTCAAGTGATTCATACTCAGCACGAAATAATACACAGTCATACTTACAAGCATCAATGGATTCATACCGCATTCCCAGATCACACAATATTTTCTTTGTCTCGTAATACGACTTAGGCAATTCCCTGCCAACTGATAACATTTGCCCAAGTAAGTCTAGCATCATATCAATACTTTTGTTGGTCATTCTGTTCATCACTTTAATGTACAATAATTTCACAACGAAATTCAAGATCGACATCCCAACACCTTCAAATGATATTTTTTGTGTCTCATCAAGTAGTTGACTAAATAAATTTTGATCATTTCCACCTAACATTATGACCAATTTATGGATCTTGTTAGTCGTGCAAAACATCAATTATCTCATCGTTTGCATGTTAATTGTAACTACTACTCCCTTCATCGGAATCAATAAACCGTGATTGAGAATTATACTGCTCACCATGATAAATCCGCGTACGGTAAGTTGATGATATTCCCACATGTAAATGTTTCATTTTCATATTCAAATAATTTGTACGTGGACACCAAACACGACCTTCTGCATCAATATGTTGCTTTGCCGATTCCATGAACTTATAAACTCCATTACAGTATTCAACACTCAATATATCCACTAAACTCATCCAATTTCTATCAATTTCAGCCAAATATCTACATATAAAAATATAATTATTTGACATTATATTAAACTCATCAACATCAACATCACCAATTCATTAATTATTTATTTAAGCATACACATATTTAGTTAATTAACTAATCTACATATATGCATCATAAACAACTAATAATAAATTAACTAAATAACACAATGTATATAATAAATATAATTATAAAAAATTAAAATCCAAATTTTTTTAGAAAGATTAAACTTAAATTAATTAAGTGAGAGTACTAATTCAAATATAAGGAAAATAAAAAGAGATGAAATAAAAATTACCTTATGAAAAATTAGAGTTTTGCTGAAAATTTATAGGAAAGTTGTGAGTGAACTTGCAGATGAGAGAATAAAATTACAGAAGAGAGAAAAAGCAGAGGGGGGAAGAAGTGTTGGTGCTTCTACATTTTAATATAGTTTTAGCGTCGAATTAACATAATTTGACGCTAAAAACTTAACATTTAGCGTCAAAATTAAATTTCGACGCTAAAGGTAACGAGATTGTTGGTGGTATTGTCAAAAACCTTTAGCGTCGATAAAATATTTGACGCTAAATCTTCATATTTTAGCGTCGAATCACCAATATGACGTCAAAAGTTGTACTTTTAGTGTCGAAAATTATTTTGACGCTAAGGGTAAGGGGATTGTCGGTGAAATTATTAGAAACCTTTAGCGTCAACATATTATTCGACGCTAAAGGTACAACTTTTGGCGTCGTATTAGTTATTTGACGCTAAAAGTTTGCCCTTTAGCGTCGAAAATTTATTTCGACGCTAAAAGTTTATTATTTGGTTCAAATAAGATAATCGACATGAAAAATAATTATTAGCATCCAAAGTAGTTTCGACGCTAAAAGATTGGACGCTAAATGTCAATTTTCTTGTAGTGTGGACACTGTAGGTACTTCGACGCTCAAGTCAGTGATGGTGATGAATGAAATAAATGAAAAACAAGGCTAAGAGTTACCTTAGTCTTCGTAGTTTGATTGTCGTGAGGGCGGTAGGCTTGTGTTTAGGGAGAACTAGAGTGTGTGAGAGCCAAAGTTCGAGTTGTTGAATCAAAGCTTGAGTGTCTCAGTCTCATGACCTCTTCTCCCTTTATAGGTTGTGAAAGTAGCCTTTTAATCAGTTTAGGATTCCTTGGAGAAGTTGAATTACAATTCCATTAGGAGAGGGTAATTGAGTCAGGATTGAATTAGGAATGTCTAAATGTCATGAGATTAAGTGTAATCCCAATTGTATTTGAATTGGTCCAAATACTTAGTCTCATTGTTGGAAATGGACTATGGCTAATAATTTATAATGAGACATCACATAACATGATATGTGGTTCTTTAGAGGCATTTTGGGTCATATAGGCCTCCTACCCCTGTGGGTATTCAGGCTCATGGGCCCTACATGCGAGTCTTGCGCAGACTCGTCTTCCAATGACTGGAATTCGTGTGAATTAGGCCTTGGTGACATCTCATAATGCTGTTTTGGGCCAGATGAAGGCCAAATGTAGTGTTTTGACACAAGTCCGATACGTAAGCCTAGGACATAATGTGATAATGACATTTGGATCTCTGACCCAAATTTGGCCCGTACAGTTTATCCCACTCTCTAAGTCAAAGAGTCATTAGTTTTGAGAGTATTCTGAGAGTATGTCGTCTGAGGCTATAGTTTAGAGTAGGTAAGCATACCCGAGACATCAATGTCGCTTGGACCAGGTTATGGTCATGTCACGTCGGCTGGTCCAAGATAATTTCTGACCCGACGAAAGTTATTAAGGAATGTCTCGTCGACTGGATCAGATGAAATTTTAAGGAAAAATTTTCAATTGACTAAACCTGAAGAAGGTCCATGGAAGCCTTCATCATCTTGTTCATGGGAGCCTTCATCATCTTTTGGACCAGATGAGGGTCCATGAATCTTCAACGTTTTTTTTTAAGTTATCGTTCTCTAACCTTTTAATTATATAAGACGATGAATTCTTAAAATGTCTCTAACAAAACTCAAACTTGGATAAACAATGATAGAAGATATATTAGATCGCTATAAAAATAAAGATGGACGATTTTTGTAGAGATTCTAGTTTTTCTTCAGGTATCGATTTATTGGAATTACTGTTCAAACTTAATTATTTAGAAAGTTTGCATAATTATGTTAAAATTTTGAATGGTAATTTATTTCACAGTTTAATTAATCAGTAGATCGAAGAAAATGTATGATGTAAAAGGGCAACATAATTTTAGTGATCAACAAGTTAAATATTTTTTATTTGTAACTGTAGATTTACAATTTTAATTTTCTTATTCTCTGGTTAATTATTTAGAATTTTTAGTGCCCCGGCCATTGAATTAATGAAATCATTGAGCATTCTCAAACATTAATATGATCTTTAATTAAAACATAAAACTTCTCAACTTTTTTGCCAAAAATATTATTATTTAACTTTAAATACTTAATTTTAATCTGCTTTATTTGTTTCATTTATTGTAACTTTTTAAATCTTTCAATTTCATTTTTCGCAGCCTAAGATAGATTCTCATAATATGATCACGAGCAGTATTTTGATGTGTTCAAGTATGTATTGATATTTGTCCTACAATTAATTAGAATTTTATAATAAAAGAACACAGTTCTTTTTTAATAAAATTCAAATGTTTAAAATCCAAAACATAAGGAATATATATAGTAGGTAATTAAAAAATAAAAATAAAAATCTAAGTAGTAAAATTGAGAAATATTAAAGATCTAATGGTTCTTTTTCCATTTTCCAAAAAAAAAAAAAAATCACATTTCATTTCATTTCCTTTATTTATTTATTTATTCTTGTATATCTTATTGTCAATATCATCAATTAAAATTTATGACTTGAACGAAAACAAAAAGAAATCTGTGAACAAGTTCAATTGAAAATAAGACTTACCCCAATATATATAATATTTACTCGTTTTTTTTTTTTTTTTTGAAATCGTTGGAAACAACCATCCCTTCCGGGCTTAAGCGGAGAAGGTAAAACTCCCGACTGTCCCAAACTCTTACAAGAAATACACTCCCTGAATTTGAACTCAGGACATCAAGATGAGATCCTGAACCCTACACTACCAAATCACATCTCTTCGGCACATTTTTTTCTTTTATTCAGATACTATTACCCAGAATATACTAACTTTTAAATTATTAAAAATCTCTATTCCGAAATTATGAACAAGACAAATATCATTAAAAACTTAGAAACTTTAGCTATTGTTTTATGATAAATTTACATTAAAATCTAATGGGGTATCAGATATGTATCTTAAATATATTGCATAAATGTATTGTCTGTATGAGTAAATTCAGGAGCCTTAAATGCAGAGTCAACCGGATCTGATTTTACCTCATACTTAAAATCTTCCCTATTCTTTTTCTTAAAATACATAATATATATTAATAACTTGTGTCACATCGTCCCCAAGAGGTGACTTGGTGGTGTAGGGTCCAGGATCTCACCTTGAGGTTCTGGGTTCGAATTCAGGGGGTGCACTTCTTGTAAGAGACTGGGACAGCCGGTGGTTTTACCTGCGCCGCGATCCAGAATGGGTGGTTCGGAGTTTCCATCGTTTCAAAAAAAAAAAAAAAAAAAAACTTGTGTCACATCCCATATCATTTTTCGGAAGATTCTAATGATAACTTATAAGTGAATAACTTCTTTAAGTAAAAAGACACAAGATTTTATTGTGGGTCAGGGTTTCAGAAATTGATCAATCACAAACTAATAAGAAAACTTCTAACGATCACAAATTAAAAATAATAGGAAAAAAATTCCCCCCACGAATTATTTTTCATAGATTTCAATAAAATTGTGTTAAGGTTAAAAAAAAGTTTAATTTTCTTATTTGTTTAGTATTTTATTTTGTTATTGTTGCAAGCACATAAGAGTACACATATCTATGGTACGTTCTGGTAACAACATCTCGAGGACAGCAAAGTTGAAATACTAACTATATTAAACTAGAACAGAAGTTATTCAACTTTAAATTTCTATTATTAAACATAAAATATTTCAAGTTCATATATTAATTTGATTTTTATAATGAAAATTTTAGGTTCAATAATCATGTTTCAACTTTAATAATTTAAATTTAAATTTTATTATCTTTCCGATATCGATACTAATATTAATATCGGGAGATATAATAATAAAATACTGCACAAAATAATAAAATAAAACAAATTTGGTCATAAATTTGTCATATTGTTACGAAACCTTTCAAAAGAAACGTTCGCAAAATTAAACGACACCTATTAGAGATACCACGCGCCCACCTGAGTACGTAAATGTCACACGCGTTAGCGAATCTGAGGTATCATTTTTTTTGTCGTGATATAAGTGAATGTGCTTATCACCAACACGTGTGTCTAGCCATGCAATGATGTAATAAGTTTTTTAGTTTTATTTTATTTTTCCAATATTGCAAACCTCATCACTTCCTGTGGGGCCCGCTAAACGCCGTTTGTTGGTACGGAGGTTTCAAACGTCCGTTAACTTAAGGAGTGACCCAAAGGGGTAATTTTTTATTTTTTTTGTAAGTTTCTTTATATATATTATATTATTTTATTATAAAGATGAAAAAAATCTAAACGCTCCTATTGTTTTAGAACGGTAGACTAATAGAATTAGGTTTAAAGACTAATAATTACATGAATTTCTAATTCATTTATATCATTGTGAGGAATCGAATAGAAAACCTATTATATAGAGTAATGATGTATTAACCAATTGAGCTTGTACTTGTTGATGAGATTGAAAGTATTATATATATATATATAAACTAAACAAAACCCCATACCGTTATAACAAAATCCGATGATAGCATGGACGGAAATCGGGACGTCTCGTCCCTACCTAGTATGATCTCGCCCGTCCCGAGTACTATCCGGGGTGAAGAAATCGTCATGAATCCCAATCAGTATTTTAAATATGGATGAAAAATCATCTCGAATTCTGGACAGAATGGTGCGGGATCCCGAATCCCAATTAAAATTTGGGATTTTTTAGACTCAAATTCGAGATTCAAGAAAAAAAAAAATTTTGAATCCCGACTCGATTTTTTTATTCGGGATTTTTTGGCTTTGCCTGAGAAAATTTTGCTTGTCGTATGATTATTAATTGTATCATATTTGAGTCACCTAATTCATAATAATGTTGGATTGGAGTAGAGATGTGAACCCATATGTAATATGATTAAATAACTATTTGAGTAATTAAATTGCTTTAGATACACACACAAAATTAGATTATTTTAACTTTTTTTTTTTTACTTGATACCATTATATTTATTGCAATTTATTGAAAATCATGTTATTTTTTATTTTGAATATTCATTGGATGAATCAATAGGTCAAAATTTATATCAAGTAATAAACTAAATTAAAATAGCCTAACTCCTATCAAAATTGTTTAGAGTTAAATAGGCAATATTTTTAAAAAAAAAAAGAAGAGAAATGATATGTAACAAAGTGAGGATAAAGAGAGGACTAAATTTTTTTTATATACATTTAATAATAATAATTTATTCAAAAAAATTTGAAAACATTACTATAATTTATAAATATATAAGACAAAAAAAAAATCATCCCATTTTAATCCTCTCTTTGTTAACCTATCACTCTTTAAAAAATATATATATGTTATTCGACCCATCACAATTAGGGATGGCAGTGGGTGGGGTATGGTGCAGGTTTTCCATTACCAAACCCGCACCCGCATATGTAAATAAATTACCAAACCCGCACCATACCCGTTGTGGGTTTTAATTTTTATTATCAAACCCGCACCGCAAATAAAAATAAATTACCAAACCCGCATTGGTACCCAACGGATTTTTTGCGAGTTTTTAAAATATTGAATTACTTTGTGTTCTTAATAATATAATTTTTTTAATTAAATAATTTAATTTTAATTGCTACCTGTAGTTTTCACATTTGTTTTTCATTGGACACATACAACCTGCAATGTATGTATATACAGTACATAAATAACATAATGTATGAAAGACTCAGTACGATATGTTTATTTTTTCATATAAACATAATTAAAATGAGTTCTTCCCTTCATAATTATAATGATCTAAGTTAGTCAACTCAATCGACAATAAACTAAAAAGTAATCACCAACATTTGATCATATTTTTTATGTTAAGTGTAATGAAAGTGATGCTTACAAGGCTCAAGTGGTGCAAGTGTAATGAAGAAGCAGGAAAGCTACTGAAGTTGCAGCAAACACTAGCTTATTTTGCTCCTCTCCCGTTTCTGATCATGTGAACTTAATCCAAATTTTTGCATTATAATTTTATTAACAAGTGTGATTAAAAAAAACAATAATAGTCATGCAAAAAATCTTCAGTTGGGCAGGTTGAGGGCTGCGGCTGAGTGGGAGTGTGGAACCGTGGATTAGAGTTTTAGGTTTATGTTTTGTTAGTTGTTTTTATATGAAGATTTTTTTATATTGTCCTAAAAATATTAGTTAATAAAAAATAATATTGCGGGTATGTGGATACCCGCAGCGGATACCCGCATTTTTTTCTTTAATACCAAACCCGCACCGCACCCGCAACGGGTTCTGCTTTAAATTACCAAACCCGCACCACACCCACTAATATATTTACCAAATCATACCTATTGCGGGCGGGTTTTTGCGGGTTTGCTGGTAAAATTGTCATCTCTAATTACAACACGATTAATTCATTAAATAATCGTATTGGGTTAATTTTTTTTAACATGATTAATAAATAGGTTGTGTACACCTAAATTATTGTTGTGCCTTTACTTTTACATGATTATATACACTCGAATTAACAGCCTTTATGTGCATGTCCTGCTGCCCAAATCTTAAAGATG
This sequence comes from Zanthoxylum bungeanum, assembly GCA_019454045.1. Classification (NCBI taxonomy): domain Eukaryota; kingdom Viridiplantae; phylum Streptophyta; class Magnoliopsida; order Sapindales; family Rutaceae; genus Zanthoxylum; species Zanthoxylum bungeanum. The sequence goes on along the minus strand of SKCR01025822.1, from coordinate 190,568 downwards.
CCTTTTTCCCCTTGAATACATTTAAATCTTTATTTCCCTATTAAAAAACTATTTCAGAAGGTGAAATTCTATTTTCTCATGAAATGGTTTATAATATCAAATGGGTTTCAAGTTTATAATTTTTTATTATATGTGCGTACATAATAATGGATGATTAAAATTTAATTACTAATAAATTTTTATCTAATAAATATCGATAATAATTTATCAAAAACTCAACACAAAACTCAATTTAGTTCTGAATTCATAAGAAGATGTCCGTTACCGTTAGATGAAGGGTTAGATGTAGAGTTCAAAAGTAACTCCATCATGGTTAGTTTATAACTCAACATCATCAAGAAGAGCTCTCACTTCATTACTACTCTATAAATGCAACTCTTCCCCTCAATCTTTCCTCCTCATTATTGCAGCTTCCTCTTCAAAACTCGTCTCTTCGTTTCTCTTCTTATAATTATAAATGGCTCCTCTCTTTCCTCCATTTCCCTTCACATTTCCTTATTTCTTCAGTTTCATAATTCTCTAGGCCCTTGTTTCAGCTTAAATTATCAATCTTTAGCTCATAATTTTGTTTAAACATAAATGTTCAGTACCCAGTACACAAGGCTCCCGCTGTTTCCCGGAAACGTATATAATTCTTCGCATAAATTTGAAACTGTTATAAGTTTTGGAAGTGCTTACAATTTATACATTTTACAATGTTGAACGGATTCTACGATTTCGGTGAGCATCCGTACAGCGGATTAAATCAAAACCCTAATCAGTGCAACAACAACGACGATGCAATCGAAGAGGCAATCTACGGCTCTGATGAGTTCCGAATGTACGCGTACAAGATCAAACGGTGCACGAGGACCCGTAGCCACGACTGGACGGACTGTCCCTACGCTCACCGTGGGGAGAAGGCTCAGCGCCGGGACCCACGTAGGGTACCCTACTGTGCCATCGCTTGTCCCGCGTTTCGAAACGGAAGGTGCTATAAGGGAGATTCTTGTGAGTTTGCTCACGGTGTGTTCGAGTACTGGCTTCACCCTGCTAGGTACTGTTCGAAAATATTTATCGCTTTTTATATTCATCACATACAAATCGTCCTGATATAATAATATCAGGATTCTCGAAGAATATAAGAACATGTTTATTTAGGTTGTAATGATATAATAATATTTAGACAAGCTAAAAAAGAGAACACAAGTTTTATCTTTTTTAACCCATCTTGATGTTATTACATAAGAACGGTTTATATGTAATCTCTCAGATACAAACATATATATAATTAGCAATAACGGAATCATATAAAGATAAACAGGGCGCACGTATTGCTAATTTTATATGGCGGAGCCACATAGAGGTAAGAGGACGATTCGAAAATTTATTATTAATGAGATAGCGGGGTTATATTTTATGAAAGGTACCGGACACGTCCATGCAATGCGGGGAGGTTTTGTCAGCGTAAGGTGTGTTTCTTTGCTCACACGCCTGAACAGCTTCGTGCAGAGGGCAAAATCAGGTCCCATTATGCTACCAGGGGAAGAATGAACGGTGGAGATCATCAGCTACATCATCATCATGATCATCATGATAATCATCAACAATTCACAATGGGATCTGGTGGGGATCAGTTTGACACGTCAGCAATGATGATGGTGCCTCAGTTGTCACCTTTGCCATCGATTGTGAAGAGTAGTAGTTCTGAGAATTGCTTTGATGGGGTTTCGGAATTTTTGAAGAGCATGAGGGCTATGAAGATTAGGGATGATAAAAATGTTCAGATAATTTCGGATGGGGATTTGCCAAATATTGAATGGATTTCAGATTTGGTGCAGTAAATGTGAGTCAAATTTTGAGGTGGTAAAGTTTGGGAGTAAATACAAGTTTGCTTTTAATTTATTATTACCGTTTTATTTGCAAAGATTGTTAATGTGGGTGTTTAATTAGCTAGATGGAGGTCTAGTCTCTCTCTCTAGTTTTTTTTGTTTTATTTCTATTTTTTTTATGTTTTTGCTTTTGCTTTAATTTTATATTTTGTATTGAAGTTATTGTTTCCTTTAATTTCTGTACTAAGTTGTATTGAGTGAAGTGAGTTCATATGTATGTAATTATTGTTAATTTTGATGTACATGTAGTCACCTATCATGTTGTAGTAAATGGATGTGAGTTTTATTTACACATGAGTTTCCCTAAATTAATTATTTGATGAATTTTTTCATGAGTTCCTTTTTCATTTTCTCATGTGCGATTCTTTTTTTTTTTCAAGTCCATTCTATCCATATGATCGGATTTGAATTTCAATTATCGTATTCCCACTCAAAAGATTTTACCAACGAATTTTAAATCTCTTGTTTCCACCTAAGAAATTTTACCAACTGAATTAAGATGATACCCCATAATTGTTGGTGAATCATTAGCATTTGTTTTTCTTTTAGATTTATTTGGTTAATTATAATAACAGGGAGAAGAAAAATTAAAATTCTATGAGATTACTATTTTTTTCATCTTAAGTGGGATATTTGTTGATATTTCAAAATAATCAAATCCGATATTGGAAAAACAAGATAACAAATTTTCATGTAATTTAAATTATTCAAGTTTAATTCAACTGTGATTCAATTTATTCAAATAGTGAGATATATGCAAATGATTAATTCGGATTTTTATATATTTAAAAAAAAATTGAATTGAGTGGAACAACTAGCCACCACTTTCTGGAAGTTTGTCTTCAACCTCGAACAACAAACCCAAATATTCATATCCTTTAACTGCATGAATATAATGCCCTATTCACGAGAAGGGCTCGCGATTTCATATACAATAATGGCCTAGGGTTTCAGTGTGGATGATGGTTTCTTTGTTTGCAGAGAAGAAAATGATGAAAAGAGAAGCAAGAATTTCATTTTTGTTTGGTTATTTTTTTTATTCTTCAGAATCCATGTGTCATCATTTAATCCAGGTTGTTATGTATGTTGAAGTTTGACAAATTTCATCAACTCTTCTTATGGCAGTGATGAACGGTCAATATATATGTTTATATTTACCGCCCATTTGTCTTGTATTTTATAGGTTAGCTCAAATTTTTTGAACGTTTTGATGCACTTTGGGTATAGTTTGTAGGTCAATATCATAATAAGACTCAATTGGACTCAACGAACGATGAATCGGTAAATTCAGAGCAAAATCAGGTCATACTCCAGAGTCCAGCATGTGCGTCTCGACGCTGGTCAGCGCATCGCGACACCCACTAGTGTAATTTTGAGACAAAATCTTAATTTTTGTGCACGTCGTGACGCCCGAATTGATATGTGCACTAAATTGGTTACGGTCTCAGTTATTGTTAGACATCACAATCAAACTTGAACGTTGATCGAAAAGTATGAATTTTATGAAAAGATTGAAGCAGATAATTAGATTTAAATAATAATCCATCAACACTTGTGATTTATATATATCTAGTAAATTCTTATTTTATTTATTATATGTTTTTTTTTATATATAGTTTATAAGAGCAACACAGCCAGAGCATTCTATTGCTACTTAAGCTTTGCTCATAGAGAATTGAAGGTGTTTCGAGGTTTAAAGTTTGTTTTGGTTATTATGCTTCAAGTGACTTGCGTCTTAAAACTTTTAGACATTGATTTGGTCTTTTAAACTTGAACAGATGATGTTACTTTGGTTTTAGTTTTGTAAAATGGATTGTGATTTGTGAATTGTGATTTTGATGAATCATTGTGTTCATTGTTTTGACTTCAACAATTATCAAGAATTTAGAATGTGTTTCATTGTTTGGTACTTTGGTTTGGTTTATATATATTGTGGAAACTGGAAATGTACTTTGATAGTTTGGTTGGTTTATATTGTAATGTCTAACTTTACAAGAAGCAAGCAAGTTGATGATTTCCAGCTGCAAGCAACTGTCAGGTAACTTCCCATCCAGCAAGGTCCAGCTAACTTCAGCAACCAGCAGAATGAAGCCAAGCAACCTTTCGGTAGAGTTGATTTGTGAAGAAAAAGCCAACCAACTTTAGGTGATCTCCATGAAATCAAGAGCAATTCCAGGGGTGAACAGTAGCCAAAGTTTGGCTATAAATTTAGCAATTCCAGTGAGTGTTAGAGCATCCCAAAGAGTGTTAGAGAGTGTAGAGTGAGGTTTTGTAAAGTTTCATTTTGTAAACTTGTAATTCTATTCTTGATAGTAATAGAAACAAATTCTGTTTTTCCTCAAATACTCTCTGGAGTGATCGGTGAATCACAACAAGTGGTATCAGAAGCTTTGGTTCTTCTTTGGGGTCGTAAAATCGAAGAACGGAACTTGGTTCGGAAAATTCGGGTTTCGAAAAAGTTGTCGAAAATCAATTTTGAGGATAACATCAGCTAGTTCACGGAGAGACACGAGCACGGTGGTATTTTCCAGCGACAGAACCGACGTCCAGAGATGTCGCACGCGCCTGCACGCAGCGGTTCGTCACCCTCACTCGCAGACACACGCTGAACCGAGGTTGAAGATGACACACGTGGCGCCACTTCGGCAGTCTAGTCTGCGCCACGTAATCTGCCACGTCAGCAACCCCACCACGGTAGCTGCCAGGTCACCATGCCACGTCAACATCCAGGCCCACTTGCCATGTCCGCACTGCCACATCATCAGCCACGTCAGCTGCCACGTCAACATCCAGGCCCACTTGCCATGTCAGCACTGCCACATCATCAGCCACGTCAGCAACCTGGTAAATTTTATTTAGCCCCCTGAAGTTTTAAAATTTACAGTTTTACCTTAGAACTTTTAGAAATTTACAAATCAGCCTCTGTGTCGGATTTAGACCAACGAAGTGTCTATTCCACCATTTTCGACCGTTCTGGACGCAACAACGACCTCCGATTTATGAAATTCAGCCCCGATTTTAGTGTATTTTCATTTTAAACTTTAAAACTTAAAATGGAAATTGAAGATTCATCTTCTGATGCAATGATTAAACTGGCTGCAACTAATTACTCCCTCTGGAGACCTCGGATGATATATTTTTTACATTGCAAAGATCTGTTTGATGTCATCGAGATGAATGGAGTGAAATCAGAGTGTGTTAAGGAGTATGACTGGAATAAACTCAACAACAGAACTTTGAGTCAGATTAGGCAGTGGATCGGTCACAGTGTCTTTCACCACATAGCACGGGACACAAATGATTATGAAATGTGGAGGAAATTGGAAGACATGTTCCAGGCAAAACAGCTCGGAATAAAGCCTTAATCATGAGGCGTTTGGTGAACCTGAAGTTACGGAGTGGAAATTCCGTTGCAGAACACACCAATAAATTCCAGAGCCTGGTGAACCAGTTGTCTGCAGTAGACATGCAACTGGCAGACGAAGTTCAAGCCTTCTTGCTACTCAGTTCTCTTTCTGATAGCTGTGAGACTCTGGTGGTTACTCTCAGCAACTCAGCTCTAGGAGGCAAACTTACCATGCATATGGTAAATGATGCCCTGTCAAATGAAGAAGCCAGAAGAAAAGACGTGGGCTCAGATCAAACAGAAGCCCTTGTCTCGGAGCAACGAGGAAGACAACATGAGAAACATCAAGGTGGAAGGAGAGGCAGAAACAAAAGCAGAGGCAAGTCCAAGGACGGGAAAAGACATACAAGTGCTTCCATTGTGGCATTGAAGGCCACTTGAAGAAAAATTACCGGAAACTGCAACGGGAGTAGAGACAAGGCAATAACCAGCCAAAGAAGAATGATGCAGAGACACTGGTAGTTACCACAGTAGATGTAGCTATATGCTCCGGCCAAGAAGAAGCATGCATTCACACCGCAACTCAGGATGTCGAGTGGGTGGTAGATACTGCACCATCCTACCACGTCACTCCTCACATGGATTTCTTCACAACATACAAAGCATGAGATTTTGGAGCAGTGAAGATGGGGAATACCAGTTCTTCTCAGATAGTGGGAATTGGTGAAATAAAGTTGCGGACAAATGCATGGTATTCAATAACCCTGAAGGAGGTCAGACATGTTCCAGAACTTCGGCTCGACTTACTATCGGGGGTAGTCATTGATAAACAGGGCTATGCTAGCCACTTCAGCAATGGCACTTGGAGGATGATAAAAGGTGCCATGATCATCGCCCGATGACACATCTGTGAAACTTTATAAAAGAATCATGTGAAGATTTGTGCAGAAAGCCTAAATGTAGCTGAACCGGAGGCTTCTCAGAATCTGCGGCACCAGAGACTCGGTCACATGAGTGAAATGGAGTTGTCTACCTTGACAAAGAAGGATCTAATCTCTGTCTCCAAAAATGATGCCCTGGATCCTTGCAACCATTGTCTATTCGGTAAGCAACACATAGTCTCTTTTAATTTTTCTTCTACAAGAAAATCAGAGTTACTCAGTCTGGTGTACTCTGATGTATGTGGTCCCTTGGAGGTAAATTCACTAGGCGGTAATAAATATTTCTGACTTTCATTGATGATGCTTCTCGGAAAGTATGGGTGTATTTTCTGAAATCAAAGGATCAGGTCCTGGATTATTTCAAACTGTTTCATGCCATGGTCGAGTGTGAAACATGGAAGAAACTGAAGTGCCTTCGCACAGACAATGGAGGGGAATACACTTCCAGGGAGTTCGATGCCTACTGCGGAAGCCACGACATTCGACACGAGAGGACTGTTCCACGCACCCCACAACATAATGGTGTCGCTGAAAGGATGAACCACACCATTATGGAGAAATTCAGAAGCATGATCAGTATGGCTAAGTTGCCAAAGCCATTCTGGGGAGAAGCTGTTCGTGCCGCCTTCTACCTGATCAACAGATCACCATATGTACCGTTGAATTTCGAGATTTCCGAGAAAGTGTGATATGGTAAGAATCCATCATATTATCACCACATAATATTCAGATGTTTAGCATTTGCACATGTATCTAAGGAGCTCAGGCAGAAGCTCGATGCAAGGACTACCCCATGCATCTTTATAGACTATGGAGACGAAGAATTTGGATACAGGCTATGGATAGAAAGAAAGGTCATCAGAAGCAGAGATGTAGTGTTTCTCGAAGACCAGACAATAGAAGACATTGAAAAGCCCAAGATGTCTTCTAAATCCAGTGCCAACAAAGCTGATGCAAATCCAGACACAACCCCAGCACCAACACCAGTGGCCACAAATGATGATGGGGTGCAAGATATACCAGAAGAAGAATCAGATGAGGAATGAGGGATTGAGCAGAGGGAGCTGCAGCCTGCTCCATCAAAGGCTTCAGGATCATCCACAGATCCGGATGACAACAGACAGCCAGAACCTCCAGTACGAATACCTGAGAGAGGTCAGATTCCCCAGTCAGATACTCAGGATCAAAATATATTCTGCTTACTGATGAGGGGGAGCCAAAAATCTTCAACGAAGTTGTATCCCATAAATACAAAGATAAATGGCTGCACGCAATGCATGATGAGATGAAATCTCTGCAGAAAAATAACACTTATGAGATAGTCAAGCTCCCACATGGAATGAAGGCACTGAAGAACAAATGGGTATTCAAGCTCAAGAAAGATGGCAGCGGAAAAGTGGTGAAACATAAAGCTCAGCTAGTGGTCAAAGGATTCCTACAGAAAAATGGAATTGACTTTGATGAGATATTTTCACCAGTGGTAAAAATGACTTCAATCCGAGTCATCCTAGGATTGGTAGCCAGATCGAACTTGGAGCTTGAACATATGGATGTCAAAACAACATTTCTTCATGGTGATCTGAATGAAGAGATCTACGTAGAGCAGCCAGAAGGATTCAAGATTTCAGGAAAAGAAAACTTTGTCTGCAAGCTGAAAAAGAGCTTGTACGGGCTCAAGCAAGCACCGAGGCAGTGGTATAAGAAGTTCGACTCATTCATGGTGGGTCAAGGCTACAAAAGAACTGCAGCATATCAGTATGTATACATTCAGAGGTTTCCAGATAGAAATTTAGTTGCTTTTCTACTGTATGTAGATCACATATTGATTGTTGGACAAGAAGCAATGAATATCAGCCAGGTGAAGTCTTTCGACATGAAAGATTTAGGACCAGCTTAACAGATTTTGGGAATGGAAATTTTTCGTGACAGACAGAACAAGAATTTGTGGCTTTCACATGAGAGTTATATTGAACAGATTATCAGGAGGTTCGATATATAGAAAGCCAAACCAGTCAGCGTTCCGCTAGCGCACCATTTCAAACTGAGCAAGAGTTTGTGCCCCTCATCCAAGAAAGAGATAGGGGAAATGTCAGCAATATCATATTCTTCAGCTGTTGGAAGCCTTATGTATGCAATGGTATGTACTATGCCAGATATTGCACACACAGTGGGTGTAGTGAGTCGTTTTCTCTCTAACCCTGGAAAACAACACTATGAGGCAGTCAATTGGATTCTCAGGTACCTCAAGGGTACAACGAAGTTTCGTATGTGTTACGGGGGAGCTGATCCGATCTTGAAAGGCTATACAGATTCGGATATGGCGGGAGATCTTGATGGTAGGAAATCTACATCATGATTCATCTACACTTTTACAGGGGGAGCTATGTCATGGCAGTCAAGATTGCAGATGTGTATTGCACTATCCACAACAGAGGCTGAGTACATCGCTATAGCTGAGGCAGGAAAATAAATGTTGTGGCTAAAGTGTTTCTCCAAGAGTTAGGGATCAAGCAAACAGAATACAAGATACATTGTGACAGTCAGAGTGCTCTGGACTTGAGCAAGAACTCAATGTATCATTCCCAGACAAAACATATTGATATTCACTATCATTGGATACGCGAGGTGATGGATCAACAACTGCTGGGACTAGTGAAGATCCATACAGATGAGAATCCAGCGGACATGTTAACAAAGGAGGTTACCCGAGACAAGCTAGAATTGTGTAGAGACATAGTTGGGATAACTGTGAGATGATGATTGTTTCGGATGCAACTGGAGGGGGAGAATTGTAATGTCTAACTTTACATGAAGCATGCAAGTTGATGATTTCCAGCTGCAAGCAACTGCCAGGTAGCTTCCCATCCAACAAAGTCCAGCTAACTTCAGCAACCAGCAGAATGAAGCCAAGCAACCTTTTGGTGGAGTTGATTTGTGAAGAAAAAGCCAACCAAATTTAGGTGATCTCCATGAAATCAGGAGCAATTTCAAGGATGAACAGTAGCCAAAGTTTGACTATAAATTCAGCCATTCCAGTGAGTGTTAGAGCATCCCAAAGAGTGTTAGAGAGTGTAGAGTGAGGTTTTGTAAAATTTCATTTTGTAAACTTGTAATTCTATTCTTGATAGTAATAGAAACGAATTCGGTTTTTCCTCAAATACTCTCTAGAGTGATCGGTGAATCACACCATATATGTGAATGATGAATTAGTGAATACAGTTCAAACAGTACTTTTGATTTATAATTTATATAATTCAGGCAGAAGTAGCCAGTTTGAACTGTGATTATGTGAATAATATTCTTCTGAAGTTTGAACTGCTGGAGTGCTGGTATTAATATATGAATATGAATAATACGATGTTAGATTGAACACTTCTGAAGTTTTGAAGTTTGAACTATATTCTATGTGGGTTTCGATTCGATTTTCAGCAGTTCCAAACCAAAATTCGAAAATTCAAAATTGAAACGGAACGGTTCGGTTTTAATTTTCGATTTGAATTCGGTGCAAAAAATTACAACCGATTAATTTTCGATTTATGTCCACCCCTAATTATACTTGCATATATTTTTATTTCATATACATTGAATTTTTATAATAATTAAATATATTTTCATATATCTCGTATTTAAATTAATGATTATGATTTTTATTAAAAATATATAATAGAATTAGTTAGGACAATGACTTTAATGGACTCAACTGGTTTTGATTAGTACTACTTATATTTTATTTTATTTTTTCCAAAAACCGTAACCTATCTAGTTATTATTATTATTGATTATGACCGAGGGATGATTACCGAAATTATAGAAAGGTTGAAAAAAGTCGTAAGTTATCTAATAATTTTATAATGTTGATAGAAACATTAAGAAAGGATTGGATATTTTGATCAAGAGAATACATTTTATTGTATTCACAAACGGAACCCAACTCACAATCTTGAATCTGAAAGTTGAAGTAAAAACAAAACGAGAACAAATGAGAACCAACTCACCTACACGTGTCGATAATGGAAACCCCATAATAACACAGTAATTTTACATGTATATTGATTTGTGTCTATGATATTGTTATTCAAATGATTTGATATTATTATAATATGAATGTTTGCCCAAATTTAATACCGAATTTATACCCAAATATACCAAATTTAACACCACGTCATTTTGAAATCATTTTATATTGATTTTTCCAACACCAATTTGAACACTAAATTGAGACAAATCATTAAAATCCCACCGTGTAAAATCCCAAAAAATCCCAAATGTTTGAGAAGACAGATGTCGGAGACTCTTATAAGAAGAGTCCATATATAAGATCTCAAAATAAAATCATGAACTCTATCCCACCAAACTATGCCGATATTCTTATATTAATAATTAAAAAAGCTCAGCAGAATCAGTCCCATTATTTTTTTTAATAGACACCCAAATCTTGTAGAATCATATTAAGAACAGGAAAAACTTAAAACGGAAATCACTACACATGCATGATGAAAAGAACAACGAAAGAAGAGATACATATTAAAGACTAATAACATAAGATAGGAACTTACAAAGAACATTAACAAGAAACACAAAGACAACCAATGGCCCCCACTCAAAAACATCTTGAATCATAGCCATTTGATCTCCACCAAAACCTTTATCAACAACCGTACACATCATCTAGCAAAGATCATAAGCACCACAGACAGCCTAAGAACTCTGCTGCGAGCCAGTGATGTGCTGCTGCCCAAATTGCTCAGCCTTGTCCTTCATCTCCCGAGCCTTAATGGCCAGCTTCATCCTCGCTTGGTCCAGCTGATCCGCACCTAGTGGGTGCCTCCCAGTAACGTACCTACACCCAAAGTTAAGATGAAATTCCATTTAAACCTTCGTTACTAGGAACCATTGATAACAGCCCAATATAGTTATATAATTATTGGTTAGTGTAGTTATATAGTTGTTGGTTGGTGACGTGGCTCTGCCGCTGCTCATTGCCTTTTATCATGTTTCTAGGGTTCGTGGGTTACCTGTAGATCCATGATAAGACAGTGATTGCTGCAACACCGAAACCACCAGAGGCCAAGAAACCCATGATGAGAAGAGCAACGGTGATAACCGCAGGGACAAGAACAGGACTGAATATGACCAGAAGGGGCGTAGCAATGGTCAGTGCAATGACTGTACCAGCTAGGGTTAAGCCAGAGAGAACCAACAGAGACCCACCAGCAGTGGCCGCGGTGGCTGCCTTCACCACCTGGTGGGACCGGGGCTGCTGGCCTGGTTGCTGTGATTGGTACCGTTCAGCCATGTTGATGCTAAATCAGACGGTGGTGGGGATTTTTTGAGGTGACGGTTTGTGTTTAGGATATACTTAAGAGGGGGGGTTATAAAGAGAGGGAGGTCCTGATGTGGGGCCCAATATGGGGGAGCACGTGGTAAGAAAGAGGGAGCACGTGTTGAAGCGGTTGTCATGCAGGGTTCGCATGTAATGAATAAGCTTTGGTTCAACGACACGTCGTTTTTTGTTTGATAATATGAGGTGGTTGAAAAAGAGAGAGAAAGAGGGATTACAGAGAAAGGTTTGTGAGAATTTCGAGCACATCGGATTCTCTCATTTCATGGTGCTATACTGCTATATATACAGTTAAATAAATGGGCAAAATGGTAAAATATTGTACCTCTAACATCTTGCGCCATACATACTCACGGATCGGTATCGGTCGATAATTGATAATAAATAACGACTGAATATCCATTTGGTCGTTAAAAGAATATTAATTTTTTTTTAAAAAAAATTAGTCATTTTACCGACCGAATAAAAATAACAGTCGGTAAAAAAAATAGAATTCATATAAATATATAATATCATTATTATTTTACTTTATACACACACATTATATATATATATATATATATATATATATATAATGTGTCATAAGAAACATGTCATAATCCAGTAGCAACTATGCTACACATTCAATCTTAAGGTCAGTGATTGAAGGCAGATCAATTACATCAATTTGTAGAATTGAATATGGATTATGTGGGTTTAGTCTGGGCCTGATCTTCGGTGGTACTAAACCCCATGGTAGGCCCCATAATTTTTTTTAAATGCAATCAGTTTACCGACGAATGAATATCGATTGGTAAAATCTAATTATTTATTTATTTATTCATTCGGTCGGTAATTTTACCGATCGAAATATAATCGGTCGGAAAGTTACAGACCAACGCTATTTCGATCAATAATTTATTACCGATGAGTCAAATACCGACCGAAGATATTTGGTCGGTTTTCAGTCAATAATCATGATTATCGACCAAAATTTTTAGATTACCGACCGAATATTCGGTCGATAATCTCCAATTTTCTTATAGTGTGATATTTATATATTTTTGTTGAGGTAGTTCGAGTTTTTCTTGTGAATATAACATGAGTTACATTAGCGCTGTAACATCTCAGACGCGAGGTAGTTTTTTTTTTTTTTAATCATTTCTTATCTTGAAAAGCAGAAACACCTTGTATTTTTAAACTAGTAACCATCTTTTGGCTAATCTATCGTTCTATATCACTCGTTGTGAAATAAAATTGTTGAATTTAATAGTTTGTTAGTATCAAAATCAAAATCTCGTGATCAAGTTATCTCACGTGTAAGGTATTTTGTGTAAAAGTAAGAAATCCTCAAAGAATATGTCATTGATATGTTTCTTTTATGTCATTTAAGATTTGTATAAATTTTACCTTGGAGTCAAATTGAATTTCTAAAAATTTATATGTTGTATCATAAAGTTCACACTATCTTAATAGGTGATAATGATTAAGTTAAAAAAAAATTGGCCCATATGCCATGGAAGGTGATAGAAAAAATATCACATACAATATTCCAAAAATGGTGTTCACTGATTATTATTATTATCAGTGTTACTTAAGTTAAAATACACTGACACTAAAATTTAGTGTTAATAATTAAAGTATACGTACATCGACTGATAATAATAATTGGGCTAAAAATATAAGCTCGAGTTAATTCTAAACATATTGACTTTTATATGGTATGTATGAATGAGTCCACATTATATTTCCATTTGACAAGGATGGGGCGTTGGCGAGAATTCCCTCATATTAAAATGAGAACATATAATTGACTAAAAATATAAATTTAAGACAACCTCTAACTCTTGAGGTAATTTAATTTTGAATATGAGTTAGTCCTTACTCTTCTATAATATCGTATTTTTTTAATTGCAAGTTGTATTTAGACTGTCTCCAAAGGACGTGACTTGGTGGTGTAGGGTTCAGGACCTCATTGAGGTCCCAGGTTCAAATCAAGGGAGTGTGTTTCATGTAAGAGCCTGGGATAGTCATGGGTTTTACCTGCTCCGCTTAAGCTTGAAAATGGTGGTTCGACGGTGAGATCAGACCCGGCCGGCGGTTCGGTTCCGGTTCGGAACCGAACCGAACCGGCCGGTTTCCGGTTCCACAAGTGTGGAACCGGAACCGAACGGTTCGGTTCCGGTTCGGTTCGGTTCTTTTTTTTTTAATTAATTAAAATAAAAAAATGAGAGGAGTCAAAGCTTAAATAAAAAAAAATTATTAATTAAAAAAAAATGAGATTAAATTTATAAATAAAAAAAAATTATTACATTGAAGAGCTTGAGCTTAAATTTTTTAAAATTTAAGTTGCCTACGTATCCTCCAAGGGTGAGAGGAATCAAAGCTCACGTAGTTCCATTACAAGTTTAAGACATATCCCTTTTGTAAATTATAATTTTACATTTATCAATCATCATTATCAGTTGATCTTTCGGCTCCGGGTCCGCAGCTTCCGCTTGCACTTGTTGCAGAAGCATTATCGAACAAATCTTCAAAATCATCGGGGGCATCTTCTTGTTGTCTCAGATCAGCTCGGGTCCAATCATCCACACAAGCTGTTGCTTCAAGAGTGCTTGGATGTAATGAAGATCGCCTAGCTTCCAATATATTACCTCCCAAGCTGAAGGCTTGCTCAACCGCAACAGTGGAAATAGGTGCTGCCAATATCTCTTTAGCAATAATAGATAAAACATGATATATATTTTGATGCCGGTTCCACCATTCAAGGATTTTAAAATTTTTACTGCATAAACTTTCATTAGAAAACTCAAAATTTGTAGATAAATAATTATCTAATTCAGGGTTATTAGTTGTTGTCGTATCCCTAGATTTTTTATTTCGTTGCAATAACCAACGATCCCCTGCGCTAAGTCTTGGTTGAATTACCGGTTCGCTACTACTAGATTGACCTATTGTTCCTAAGTTATATCTTACAATATAATCATTAAATAAAATAATTAAATCACTTCTTAAATTCGTCATTATGCTCGTAATATCAATGTCATCTAATATTCCTAAATAACCATAGTAAGCTTGTAAACCACCATTCAAACCTTCTAATTTAAATCTAGGATCAAAAACAGCAGCAATAAGATAAAGTAAAGGAATTTCTCTAAAATAATTCAACAATTTTACCTTCATAACAGTAATGGCTTCGAGCAAAACAATATCATTAAGGTTGTCACTGTCAACATGTTCATCGAGAGTGCCAACAATATTCAAATTCTCAAGAAGAAATAAATGTGCAGTGGGATAATAAACACCGCTAAAAACTAAAGTAGCATCATTAAAAACTCTTAAAATATCTAAAATTCTTTCACAAATATCCCATTGACTAGGATAAAGTGTGATATTTTGAACATGTTGAGAAAAAAAACTACATAATGCATCTTTGTATTGAAGTGCTTGACATAAAAGAAAATAAGTAGAATTCCAACGTGTTGGAACATCTCTAGAAAATTTAATCGGTTTAATACCATTTATTTTACAAAACTTGGTCCATTCCCTCCTAACTTGAGAATATGACCAAATACAGTTAAGTGCCGTTTTAATAGGATCAAGGAAAGGAGATAATAATTTTAGACCGTCTTGCACACATAAGTTTAGGACATGACATGTACAACGAATATGAAAAAATCGACCCCCTAAATTTGGTTGACATATTTCTTTTAAATCATTGATGGATGCAGTATTTGCAGATGCATTATCAAATCCAATTGTTAAAATTTTTTCTCCTAAACCATATTCATCAAAAATTACCTTCATCATTCTATAAATATTATGTGCAGTATGTTGGTCATCAAAATTAATTTTGTGTAAAAGTAAGAAATCCTCAAAGAATATGTCATTGATATGTTTCTTTTATGTCATTTAAGATTTGTATAAATTTTACCTTGGAGTCAAATTGAATTTCTAAAAATTTATATGTTGTATCATAAAGTTCACACTATCTTAATAGGTGATAATGATTAAGTTAAAAAAAAATTGGCCCATATGCCATGGAAGGTGATAGAAAAAATATCACATACAATATTCCAAAAATGGTGTTCACTGATTATTATTATTATCAGTGTTACTTAAGTTAAAATACACTGACACTAAAATTTAGTGTTAATAATTAAAGTATACGTACATCGACTGATAATAATAATTGGGCTAAAAATATAAGCTCGAGTTAATTCTAAACATATTGACTTTTATATGGTATGTATGAATGGGTCCACATTATATTTCCATTTGACAAGGATGGGGCGTTGGCGAGAATTCCCTCATATTAAAATAAGAACATATAATTAGCTAAAAATATAAAATTAAGACAACCTTTAACTCTTGAGGTAATTTAATTTTGAATATGAGTTAGTCATTAATCTTCTATAATATCGTATTTTTTTAATTGCAAGTTGTATTTAGACTGTCTCCAAGAGACGTGGCTTGGTGGTGTAGGGCCCAGGACCTCATTGAGGTCACAGGTTCAAATCCAGGGAGTGTGTTTCTTGTAAGAGCCTGGGATAGTCAGAGTTTTTACCTGCTCCGCTTAAGCCCGGAAAGGGTGGTTCGACGGTGAGATTTCCAACGATTTCAAAAAAAAATTCTCTTTAGAAATCTTCTTATTAGTTGGTGTTGTGATTCTCTGATTACTCTAGAATGTTTTTGAGGAAAAACCGAATGCTTTTCTATTACTCACAAGAATAGGATACAAAAATGTTTAAACTTTACAAAATGAAAAACCTCACTACACTATCTATATTACACACTTTGGGATGAATTTTACTCACTTCAAGTGCCTGTATTTATAGGCAAGGCTTGCACACAATTGTCAACAAGACAACAATAAATCCCTGATTTTATGGCAGATTTCATGGCAACACATTTGGCTGTTTCCACCAAATTCAACTCCACCGAAAGTTGATGTGCATGGTTTGCATGGTAGCTTCCTGGCAGTGGATTGCAGCTGGAAACCTTATGGACATGGTGGGCAACTTGATGCAAAGTTGGATATTACAATTCTCTCACTCCAGCTGCGTCTGAAGCAATCGTCATCTGACAGCTATCCCGAGTAACTACCTTTGTTAACATGTCGGCTGTATTCTCATCTGTATGGCTCTTCACTAGTCTTAGTAGTTGTTGATCCATTACCTCGCGTATCCAATGATAGCGAATATCAATGTGCTTCGTCTGAGAGTGATACATTGAGTTTTTGCTCAAGTCCAGAGCACTCTGACTATCACAATGTATCTTGTATTCTGTCTGCTTGATCCATAACTCTTGGAGAAAACGCTTTAGCCACAACATTTCCTTTCATGCCTCAGCTATAGCAATGTACTCATCTTCTGTTGTGGATAATGCAATACACCTCTGCAATCTTGACTGCCATGATACAGCTCCCCATGTAAAAGTGTAGATGAAATCTGATGTATATTTCATACCATCAAGATTTACTGCCATATCTGAATATGTATAGCCTTCCAAAATTGGATTAGCTCCCCCATAGCACAGACGAAACTTCTATGTACCTTTGAGGTACCTGAGAATCCATTTGACTGCCTCCCAGTGCTGCTTTCCAGGGTTAGAGAGAAAACGGCTCACTACACCCACTGCGTGTGCAATATCTGGCCTGGTATATATCATTGCATACATAAGGCTTTCAACGGCTGAAGAATATGGTATTGATGACATCTCCTCTATCTCTTTCTTGGATGAGGGGCACGAACTCTTACTCATTTTGAAATGGTGCGCTAGCGGAACGCTGACTGGTTTGACTTTCTGTATATCGAACCTTCTGATTATCCGTTCAATATACCTCTCCTGTGAAAGCCACAACTTCTTGTTCTGTCTGTCACAGACAATCTCCATTCCCAAAATATGTTAAGTCGGTCCTAAGTCTTTCATGTCAAAAGACTTGGAGAGTTCATTCTTTAGTTGGCTGATCTTCGCTGCTTCTTGTCCAACAATCAACATGTCGTCCACATATAGTAGAAGAGCAACGAAATTTCCATCTGAAACCTCTGAATGTATACACATTGATCTGCTTCAGTTCTTTTGTAGCATTGACCCACCATGAATGAGTCAAACTTCTTGTACCACTGCTTCGGTGCTTGCTTGAGCCTGTACAAGCTCTTTTTCAGCTTGCAAACAATGTTTTCTTTTCCTGAAACCTTGAATCCTTCTGGCTGCTCCATGTAGATTTCTTCATTCAGATCACCATGAAGAAATGTTATTTTGACATCCATCTGTTCAAGCTCCAAGTTCAATCTGGCTACCAATCCTAGGATGACTCGAATTGAAGCCATTTTTACTAATGGTGAAAAGATCTCATCAAAGTCAATTCCATTTTTTCTGTAAGAATCCTTTGACTACTAGTCGAGCTTTGTGTTTCACCACTTTTCCGCTACCATCTTTCTTGAGCTTGAACACCCATTTGTTCTTCAGTGCCTTCATTCCATGTGAGAGCTTGACTATCTCATAAGTGTTATTTTTTCTGCAGAGATTCCATTTCATCATGCATTGCGTGCATCTATTTGTCTTTGTCTTTATGAGATACAGCTTCATTGAAGGTTTCTGGCTCCCCCTCGTCAGTAAGCAGAATGTATTCAGATTCTGAGTATTTGGATGATGGAATCTGACCTCGCTCAGATCTTCGTACTGGAGGTTCACTGGTTTCTGGCTGTCTGTTGTCAACCAGATATGAGGACGACCATGTAGCCTCTGATGGAGCATGTTGCAGCTCCCTCTGCTCAACACCACATTCCTCCTCTGGTTCTGCTTCTGGTATGTCTTGCACCTCATCATCATCCGTGGCCACTCGTGTTGGTGCTGGGGTTGTGTCTGGATCAACTTTATTGGCACTGGAATTAGAAGACATCTTAGGCTTTTCAATGTCTTCTATTGTCTGGTCTTCAAGAAACACTACATCTCTGTTTCTGATGACCTTCATTTTCTTCGGGTCCCATAGCCTGTATCCAAATTTCTCGTCTCCATATCCTATGAAGATGCATGGAGTAGTCCTTGAATCGAGCTTCTGCCCGAGCTCATTGGATATGTGTACAAATGCTAAACATCCGAATATTCTGAGGTGAAAATATGTGGGATTCTTACCAGACCATACTTTCTCTAGAATCTCAAAGTTCAACCGTACAGATGGTAATCTGTTGATCAGGTAGCAGGCGGCACAAACATCTTCTCCTCAGAATGACTTTGGCAGCTTAGTCATGTTGATCATGCTTCTGACTTTCTCCATAATGGTGTGGTTCATTCTTTCAGCGACACCATTGTATTGTGGGGTGTGTGGAACAATCCTTTCGTCTCGAATGTTGTGGCTTCCGCAGTAGGCATCGAGCTCCTTGAAAGTGTATTCGCCTTCATTGTCTGTGTGAAGACACTTTAGTTTCTTCCCTGTTTCACTCTCGACCATGGCATAGAACAATTTGAAGTAGTCCATGACCTGATCCTTTGATTTCAGAAAATACACTCATACTTTACGAGAAGCATCGTCAATAAAAGTCAGAAAATATTTATTACCGCCAAGTGAATTTACCTCCAAGGGACCACAAACATCAGAGTACACCAGACTGAGTAACTCTGATTTTCTTGTAGAAGTGAAATTGAAAAAGACTCTATATTGTTTACCGAAAAGACAGTGATTGCAAGGATCCAGAGCAGAATTTTTGGAGACAGAGATTAGATCATTCTTTGTCAAGGTAGACAACCACATTTCACTCATGTGACCGAGTCTCCGGTGCCACAGATTCTGAGAAGCCTCTGGTTCAGCTACATTGAGGCTTTTTGCATAAATCTTCACATGAGTCTTGTATAAGGTTCCACAAATATGTCATCGGGCGATGACCATGACACCTTTTATCATTCTCCAAGTGTCATTGCTGAAGTGGCTAGCATAACCCTGATTGTCAAGGGCTACCCCCAAGAGTAAGTTAAGCCGAAGTTCTGAAATATGTCTTACGTCCTTCAGGGTTATTGTATACCATGTATTTATCCGCAACTATATTTCACCAATTCCCTCTATCTGAGAAGAACTGGTATTCCCCATCTTCACTGCTCCAAAGTCTCTCACTTTGTATGTTGTGAAGAAATCCTTGTGATGAGTGATTTGGTAGGATGCTGCAGTATCTACCACTCACTCGACATCCTGAGTTGCGGTGTGAATGCATATTTCTTCATGTCCGGAGCATATAGCTACATCTCTTGTAACTACTAGTGTCTGTGCATCATTCTTCTTCAGCTGGTTATTGCCTTGTCTCTGCTCTCGTTATAGTTTTCGGTAATTCTTCTTTAAGTGGTCTTCTATGCCACAGTGGAAGCACTTGTATGTCTTTCTCCCGTCAGTGGATTTGCCTCTGCTTTTTCCTCTGTCTTTCCCTTTGCCTTGATTTTTCTCCAGTTGTCTTCTTCGATGCTCCGAGACAAGGACTTCTGTTTGATTTGAGCCCACGTCTTTTCTTCTGGCTTCTTCATTTGACAGGGCATCTTTTACCATAGACATGGTAAGTTTGCCTCATGGAGCTGAGTTGCTGAGAGTAACCACCAATGTCTCTCAGCTATCAGGAAGAGAACTGAGTAGGCAAGAGGGCTTAAACTTCGTCCGCCAGTTGCATGTCTACTGCAGAAAACTGGTTCACCAGGCTTTGGAACTCATTGGTGTGTTCTACAACGGAAGTTCCACTCTGTAGCTTCAGGTTCACCAAACGCCTCATGATTAAGGCTTTATTCCGAACTGTTTTGGCCTGGAACATGTCTTCC
The DNA here is from genome assembly GCA_019454045.1 of Zanthoxylum bungeanum. Lineage (NCBI taxonomy): Eukaryota > Viridiplantae > Streptophyta > Magnoliopsida > Sapindales > Rutaceae > Zanthoxylum > Zanthoxylum bungeanum. The sequence continues at coordinate 170,294 of SKCR01025822.1, read as the reverse complement.
AGCTTTATCCATATTTCGTAAGTATCTGTATCTTGTGCTACGTGGTGGAAGACACTATGATCGATCCACTGTCTAATCTGACCCAGAGTTCTATTATTGAGTTTATTGAAGTCATACTCTTTAACAAATTTTGGTCTCACTCCCTTCACCTCGATGACATCAAACAAATCTTTACAGTGTAAATAATCTATCATCCGAGGTCTACAAAGGGAGTAATTAGTTTCCGTTAGCTTGATCATTGCACCAGAAGGGGAATCTTCCATTTCAATTTTAAGTTTTAAATTTTAATATGAAAATAGGTTAAAATCAAGGCTGAATTTCACAAATCTGAGGTCACTGTTGCGTCCGGAACGGTCGAAAATGGTGGATTAGACACTTCGTTGGTACAAATCCGACTCAAAGACTGATTTGTAAATTTCTAAAACTTATGGGGCTAAACTGTAAATTTCAAAGACTTGAGTGGGCTAAATGAAATTTACCAGGCTACTGACGTGGCAGATGACGTGGCATTACTGACGTGGCAAAAGTGGGACCAGTTTTTTTGACGTGGTTGACACGTGGTGATGACGTGGCTTGTTGACGTGGCAGGTTGGCTGGTGTGGCAGCTGACGTGGCGCCACGTAGTCGTCTTCTTCCTCCAGACGCGTGTGTGGCGCGTGGCGAGAGTGGGCTTCACTCTCCGGAGAGTGGCGGAACGTGCAGGCTCCTCAGATGTCTGTTTGATCGCCGGAAAATACCACCAAACTCGTCTCGACGTGAACTAGCTGATGGTATGCTCAAAAATAATTTTTGACATTTTTACCGGAACCCGAGTTTTCTGAACCGAGCTCCGTTCTTCGATTTTACGACCCAAAAGTAGAACCAAAGCTCTGATACCACTTGTTGTGATTCTCTGATCACTCTAAAATATTTTTGAAGAAAAACTGAATGCTTTTCTATTACTCACAAGAATAGAATACAAAAGTGTTTAAACTTTACAAAATGAAAAACCTCACTACACTCTCTATATTACACACTTTGGGATGAATTTTACTCACTGCAAGTGCCTGTATTTATAGGCAAGGCTTGCACACAATTGTCAACAAGACAACAGTAAATCCCTGATTTTATGGCAGATTTCATGGCAACACCTTTGGCTGTTTCCACCAAATTCAACTCCACCGAAAGTTGATGTGCATGGTTTGCATGGCAGCTTCCCGGCAGTGGCTTGCAGCTGGAAACCTTCTGGACATGGTGGGCAACTTGATGCAAAATTGGATATTACAGTTGGGTGAAGGCCAACTCTAATGATCTTTCCAAATGCATTTTCTCATTTCGTTCAACTTCAACTAAATCTCATACGATAGATTTTACAATCTCTATAAGTGTTACAAACTTGAAATCATTTCCTCATGAGACTATACATCGAAGTGACATCTCTATTTTCTCATCCTTGTTAAAATTAGAGTAGCTTTTACATAAAGAAAATTCTCGTCCTTATTAAAAATGATAGACATACATAAAAAAAAATCAGAAAATTTACACACCTCCCTCACTGTAGCTACAGTGATATTACAGTGATCACTGTAGCTACAGTGAGAAACGTGTAATAATTTTCAGGATTTCTTTATGTATATCTATCACTTCTCTACATTATTAGGTGCAAAAGTTTTGAGCAGTACTACCTATCATATGAATTTAAATTCCCAATAAACTCTAGAATAAAGCATGTCAATGAAATAACAAAAAAATACCACCACACAAACAAAATTTTAGAGGCCTCGTTGCCCTTTTGGATAAGGAAATTTGCACCTTGCTACATAAATATTTGGTTCCAGCCCAGCTATCTAACCCAATCCATTATTAGCATGTCATTTCCCAAAGACTATGAATTCCATTTTAGTATGTTACTAGATAAATATAGACCCTCACGGTTTTTATTATTAAAAAATAAAATAAAATAAAAGATAGGTAGCAATTACCAAGACCTGTTTATTTCATCAAGTTAAGGCCACCATCCCACTAAATAAAGTCGTCTATCAAAGTAAAAATGTGATATTCTAATTCTATTATGTATATTCATTTATATGTGCATATGATCGTAATAAGATATATGAAACACAAAAAATATATATGAATCTTGTAGAAAATTCAGTATATCATAATCAATAATTTAAATACGTTGTAGATATTGAGATTTATGAAAATACAACGTACCATAAATATTGATTAAATTTAATATATAAATATTAATTAAAGTGGGGATTTATTATAAATATTAATTAAAATTGGGACTTAAATATAATTTTGTCTCATAATTTCTCTGGTACCACGTGGCACCACCAGAGGAGTTAGGGGACAAAATTATATGTAAGCTAGATATAGATAGACCCGCGCGTTGCTGTGGTTTTTTATATTCCAGAAAAGAACAAAAGATAGGTAGTACTTACCAAAGCCGATTTAGTCTACCAAGTTAAGGTCGCTGTCTCACTAAATAGAGTAGTCTATCAAATTTAAAGTGTGATATTATTCTATCATGCATGTTTCTTTATTTATGCATATAATCATAATGAGATACATGAAAAGAAAATTCAATATATCATAATCATTAATTTAAATATGTTGTAAATATCGAGATAAATAGAAATATAACGTACCATAATTGATTAAATTCAATGTATTATGAAAATTTAAAGTATTACAAAAATTAATTAAAATGGGGACTTAATATAAATATTAACTAAAATGGGGACTTAAATATAATTTTGTTCCTTAATTCCTTTGGCACCATGTGACAGAGGAGTTGGGGAATAAAAATATATGTAAGTGATTATTTTAGAGAAATTTTTTAACACCCTCATTTATAAGATTAATAAGGAAATTAAATAATTAAAAAAAATAACAATTTCATTCCTATTAAAAATTAATTTAACACTTTGGTCTCCAATAAATTCTTTAGTACTCAATTTAATCTATCGTATAAAATAGTAATAGAAAAAAAAACATACGGCTTAGGGATAAATATGATTTGTCACATATAAAATGATCATATTTAAGACCTCTAAAATTAGCGATTTCATTTATTGAAATCATATTTAACCACCAACCGTTTTAATTTTTCGGTTAATGTTTTAATATTAAGAATGAAATAAGATATTAATAATTTATCATAAACCTAAATGGTAAAAAAAAATTAGGAAGGATCAAAGTATCATTTAAAAAAACTATTGCTTGACCTGAGTGGAAGGGGATCTGTCGCTTAAGCAAGTGATCTCAAGCTCGAGACCTTGTGGTCCCTACAAAATACACCCGACAGTGGTCTAAAATAGAGACGGATATTCCGTAGTTATATATTTTTAAATTTTAGAAAGGAAAAAAATTTAAAATTAGCAACGTAATTTTTTTTAATTATATAGATGAGAGAAAATTTTAAATTATAGAGAGAGGAAATTTTTAAATTTTAGATAAGAGAAATTTTAAAATTTTTGAATGGTGTAAAATTTTAAAGAATTGATTTTTTTTTAATTGTTATATATACATCTTCAATTCCACAAAACACCATAATGTCCACCGCAAGTTTCGACACACCACTGTCCATTTACGCCACCTTAAACCCCACAAAAATATTAGTGTTTGTTTCTCAGAAAAATTTACAAGTGGAAATAAGAAAAATGAGAGATTGATAATGAGAGTTGAGGTATGAAAAAATTTGATGGTATATGGAATTGAGTAAGAAATTTTTTGATGATGTATTGGAGTTGAGAGTTAAAAAGATTGTGATGTATATATAGAGGAAGAAAATAAGAGAAGCGGAAAGATTTTTAAATTTGTTAGACATTTGAAATTTTTGTAAGGCGGAATTTTTTTGAAATTTGACGAAATTTAACGACGGAATAGAGATTCTGTTTCTATTTAGCGATGGATTAGTGATGAAAAATCCGTCTCTATTTTTTTTAAAAAAAATGGCACCGACGGAATAAAATTTAGGGGGGACCGAAAATTTTAAAAATTAGCGACGAAATAGAGATTCCGTCTCTATTTAGCGACGGAAAATCCCTCTCTATTTTTTTTTATAAAAAAAAAGTGGCGCCGAAGGAATAAAATCTTGGGGGATTGAAAATTTTAAAAATTAGCGACGGAAAAATTTTGTTTCGAATTAACAATAGTTTTGCAAATTAGGAATTAAAATTAAAATTTAAAATTAGCTACATAATTGAGATTATGTTTCTATTTAGAGACGGAACAATTCCGTTTCTAATTAACAATAGTTTTACAAATTAGAAATTAAAATAAAAATCAAAATTAAAATTAGCTACGGAATTGAGATTTCGTTTCTATTTAGCGACGAAATATTAATTTCGTTTCTAATTAGAGACGGATTAGCGACGGAAAAATTCCGTTTCGAATTAACTATAGTTTTGCAAAATAAAAATAAAAATTTAAAATTAGCAATGGAATTGAGATTCCGTTTCTATTTAGCGACGGAACAATTCCGTTTATAATAACAATAGTTTTGTAAATTAGAAATTAAAATTAAAATAAAAATTTAAAATTAGCTACGGAATTGAATTGAGATTCTGTTTCTATTTAGTGACAGAAAATTTTCATTTCTAATTAACAATAGTTTTGCAAATTAGAAACTAAAATTAAAATTTAAAATTAGATACGAAATTGAGATTTCGTATTTATTTAGCGACGGGATATTAATTGTGTTTCTATTTAGCGATGGAAAAATTCCGTTACTAATTAACAATAGTTTTACAAATTAAAAATTAAAATAGAAATAAAAATAAAAATTTAAAATTAGCTACGGAATTGAGATTCCATTTCTATTTAGCGACGAAATATTAATTTTGTTTCTATTTAGCAATGGAAAAATTACGTTACTAATTAACAATAGTTTTGCAAACTAGAAATTAAAATAAAAATAAAAATTTAAAATTAGCTACGAAATTGAGATTCTGTTTCTATTTAGTGACGAAATATTAATTTCGTTTCCATTTAGTGACGGAAAAATTTTGTTTCTAAATTAGCGACAGAAAAAGTCAGTTTCTAAATTAAATTAGCGACGGAAACATAAATCTGTCGCTAATTAGCCACGGATTTATGTTTCCGTGGCTAATTTAGAGATGCATTTTTTTTTTGTCGCTAAATTTCGTCCATAATTTCATTATCCGTTTCAATTCCGTCGTTAAATTTTGAAACGAAATATTCCGTCGCTAAAATTATAATTTCTTGTAGTGCTATTTTTTCTCCAAGTCAATCTCCACATTTTTTTTCCTTGAAATGAATTACTGAATAACTGGTTAAAAAATAGGGGTGGAAAAATGAATTAACGAATCGAATTTGTATCGAATCCTAAACGAATCGAATCAAATGTGATAGATTAATATTCAATTCGTTTATTAAAAGAATTCTAATATCATGATTCGTATTCGATTCGTTTATTAAACAAATCGAATACGAATATTCGGTTAGTCATTATATTATTCAATAACATAATTTACCATAATTTATTTACATTAATTCTTCATAAATATATACATATGAAATAAGTAATTAATATATTTATTAAAAATACCTCACCAAATATCGACAATATTATTTTTTCTATGGTAATTAGCCATAATTTCTCGAATCTTAATTAAAATATAACAATAACTAGTAAAAATAAAATAAAATGAATCTTAAACGAATAAATGAATCAATAAGTTTAAAATCGAATAACGTTTAATAAACGAATCGAATCGAATTGACTCATTTATTAAACGAATCCATTTTTTCAAACTCGTATTCGCTTTAAAACGAAGGGAATAGAACGAATAAACGAATTTTAACCCAAATTATCATCCATAGTTAAAAACTATATATATAAAATGTGACTATTTTAACTTAAATTTTGGACTTAAATCAAGCCATTCATTTAAGTTAATTCAATAGTATTTAATGGTGTCAAGTCATCTACCATGATATCAATATTTTAGATTTTAATGTCTAAATTTTAATAAAAAATTTAAGTCTTCCACCATAATAAAATGCTAATAATGAAGTTACCCGATTGTCAAAAAGTCACCTCTCAAATTTCAGTATATTATAATTAAAGTTAAGCTATATCTTTTAACCGCAGGGAAATTTGGGGGTTTTTCAAAGATTTTATGAAGAAAAAAAGATAAAAGGAGAAGAAATTAATTAAACCCCATTGCTCTCTTACGCCATTCATGTAGAATTTGTAATATCTTGTGGTTTTTTAACCGCATGTCAATGTAGTTGGTGGATATATTTGTTTTGTTTGGGTTATGGCATCATTGTGTAGACTTATAATTGATAAAGTTGTGGAAGTTTTTATGGAAAATTTTGTCAAGCATTTGCTTTTTGATGATAAGTAGCTTTTAAGCAATGTTTTTATAACGGGACCGAATCGGCCGGTCGAACCGAGAATAAGTTATGAGTCCGATCTGAAAAATCTCTAAAAATCGACAAATCAAAAAATTGATCAAAGTTGGTGAACTAATCCGGTTTTAGTGTGTTTATTAAATTAAAAGGGTGAGCAAAGTCCAAATCATTTTGTTTTGATGTTAGAAATTATTAGAACTAATAATTGTATTTTTTTTATATGTATAGTGATATATATATATATTATAATTTTTAATTAAATAAAATTATTTATGATGTCAGTCGGTTCAACTGGATGAACCATTGATCCATTAACTTTTTTAGGTCACTGATTCAATATTATCCGTCTGGTTTTTTAAAACAACTTTTTTTAAGTCACCCACAATTATAAATATGAATAAATTTCAAATGAGAATATTTTTAATTTAATAAAGTGAGAATATCGTCAAAGATGCATAATTTGATATATTGAGATAATATATATATTTTTATCTGTTAGTGCATTTAAATATGTGATTTTCTGTCTTTAATTTGTAAAACAAAGATGTCTCCCCTTGGAATTTATCATTATAAATATATAAATGAGTTATGGGTACATTCTTTTTAGAAAATGAAACGTGATAAATGACTGAAACTTCTTAGGTGTGAAACTTCAATTGTTAAACTTTATTCCTTTCATATTTGTAAATTTGATTTCTTCTACATACATCGTTCAATTTCAGAGTATTTTTGAAATTGTTGCATGTACTCAAAATTCTTCTCCTATTAATAAATATTTGGTTAAAATATGGAAATTAAAACAATAATTTATCTAATATTACCCGCACATGTTTACTTAAATTAAGTATTTTTAATTTTTATTAGTTAAAAAAATGAATAGACTTAAATTTATTTTTTAGTCTCATGTCTTTCCTAAGATTCAAAGACACAAAGAAAATTATTTGAAAATCACCTAATTATTATTATATTTGGTATTGCGATTGAAAAAAATATAGCGATAAAACGGTGATCCATAATCAGTGTTATGTAATTTTATTTTATATTAAAAAATTCTGATATTTTTTTTTAAAATATTAAAAATTTTAACTCACGTCACTAGAAGAATATTCGTGAACACATTAATTTAGGTTCATAATTAATTAGATTAATTTAATCACACAATTATATATGTATGTGAGTATGGGAAGCCTCTTATATGTTAAGGGGTCAGTCGACTCCCCTAAATTTTTTTTCAACTGTTAATATTAAATAAATAATAAAAATAAATTTATAAATTAAAATCTTAAAATTATAAAATCACCTGAGAGAATCTCATGACTTCCCCATTGTACGTCAAGTAGAATAAAACCAAAACTATGGTCATTTGAGACTTGTATATTCATCTCTATCCAAAAAAAAACAAATAATAATTAGGTAGTGAAATAATTAACATTATAATACTAGGTCATTGTCATAGGAATAATTAATTGTATATTAATAAATTATTCCGTCTCCATCATAAAATTGCACACCATTTGCCTACAAATTTTAATACTCTCAATTATTTGCATAGTTATTAAATATGATCAGGCACTTCTTAACAATCTCCTGTTGAAAACTGAAGATGATTTTGATATTAGAATATTTGGTGGATGTGGGTATTTAAAAAAAGAGTTATGCTAACGAGTGTATATTAAGAATTTATTTAAGAAAAATTTTGACATTATTTTTATGGGAAATGAAAAAAATTGTCAAAACCTTAATGATTTTTTTTTCCCATCAAAACTTTCCTTAAATGGATTCTTAACGAGTACCTTATGGACACTCATTAGCATTTCCCATAAAAGAAACAGCTCAATTTTTTTCAAAATATATTTATATATTGTAAATGAAGTAGTTTTAATTAATAATACGTACATGTTTTTTTTAAACTATCAAATGTATTTAGAAAAGCACATAAATAAAAAAGGGGAATAAAATTATTTCCAATTATATATTGTTGTATAAAATATTGTACTTATATAAATTTTTGTTTAAATAAGTCAAGCATAGTTGACCTTGACTCACTTAATATGAGAAAATTTTCCATTCAAATTGATGTTTGGTGCATGAACTTTTACTTTTCTTTCAAGACTTGAGGATGGGAATAGACTTCATACCATAAATTATTTTTTATTGCACCAGTGAATCTGTATATGAGTAATTGATCTAATTAATCAGCCATAAAACAGATTTAATTTGGGAACATCCCTAGTTGAATATATGTGAGCGTTAGTCATTTTACGGTGTTTGCGATATTTATGGAAAATTTGGTCCACATAAACTATTTTTTAATAAATGAAAAAGTTATCATTTTCCCAAAAAATATCATTTCTATGGGAACTAATTTTTTTTCCTCTTCAAAACTTCCATAGTTTAGTTTTATTAAATATTGGACGTGCTAAATATCTGAAAATATTTTTCGGAAAATATTTTCAAATGATAGCCAAACACAGGAAAACTCTTTAAAATAATTTTCATGAAAAAATATTTTACTTACGGAATTTAGAATCGAATGATTAGAGATCCCGAATCACAATCGAGATTCTGAACTTCTTAAGCTAAAATTTAGGATTTTTAAGCATGAGGGGAGTTTCACTTAATTTTATAAAATGAAGGGGATTCGCTAATTTCCCAAACATGAGGAGATTTTGCTCATTTTTCATATGTTTCCTCTTAATAAACATATAATATTCAAATTTTTATTAGGAATAAATAAAATAACGCTCCATATTTAAAACTATATTCTGACAGATTTATTTTTAAATGTGGTGCAGGAATAGTTTGCATTATTCAAATTCAAGTCTGTCATTTTCTTCGTAAACTTATATTATTACACAAATTTCCGAAGTGCAGTTACAATTGTATTGTACACAACCAAAAACGTTAGTCTTTGAACAAAGAAAGTCTTGTAATGCTATTCAATTTTAATTTTTTTTTTTTTTTTTAAATCGTGGAAAATTTCACCGTCGAATCATTTTTTCAGGCTTAAGTGGAGCAGGTAAAATCTCCGTCTGTCTCAGGTTTTTATAAGAAATGCACTCACTGAATTCGAACTCATGATCTCAAGGTGAGATCCTGAACCCTACACCATCAAGTCACGCCCATTGAAGACTACCCAATTTACCAATGATGGGACAACAATATTAATTACACTTAATTGAATATTTTTCTCAATACTGAATTTTTATTTTTTTAGGGGAATTATCAATCTTATAATTAATTTTTGGCACAATATTACAAATATATAAATCCTAAGAAAGTTTCAACAATCCACCTAAAGATTAAAAATTATAGCCAATGTTCTAAAAATTAATTACATTTATTAAAAAAAAGTATATCATTTTGTTAATTTTTTTTTAAGATTTATATATTTTTAATAACGTATCGAATATTATATATACGATGCATAAAATAAAAATTGAGTACCCAGGGAATAATTTGGACGCAACTAGCATGGTTTCAACAAAGAGCAATATTAAGCACTCAATATTTTCTGTGTCCGATCTCGGATTTACAAAATCCCAAACTAAAAATTAACATATATCCGAGCTTCATGAGCCGGCTAACATTTTCTCTTCTTAGCCGCTGCCGTAGCCGCCGAGTCAGCCGAACGCTTAGCCGTAACTCTAACCGGCGCAGGCTCACCAGACCCAATCTTGTGCGGAAAATTAAGCAAAGCCTTGGAGCCACGGATGGTAAAAGCGGCTCGATCATAAGCCAAAGCAGCTTCCTCAGGCGTTTCATAAGTTCCAAGCCAGAGCCTGGCTCCATTCTTAGCCGGGTCCCTTATCTCAGCCGCAAACTTTCCCCACGGCCTCTTCCTCACTCCTCTATAGTGCCTTCCACTATTCACCTTCTGGTTGTTATTATCAATTGACTCCGCTTTGTCAGTCGACGTAACAGTTAAATCTAACGGTGACCAGCCGGAGTTAACGGCGTCGTGGAGGTAGTTGTAGATGATCATGTCCTCCGAATCGTTAACTTCTAACGGCAAGTCTCCCCAGTTCTTTGTTAAACAAGAACTGATCAGAGTGTTAGAGGTAGAAATCATTTTCTTTTTTGGAATATAATATAATTTAGGGTTTCTGGTTAAGAGGGGTTATGGGGTTTATATATATATATAGAGAGAGAGAGAAGATGATGAAGTTGTGGCAAATTAATTTGGCAATGGCTTTAATAGAGTTTCACTGAAAGTTCCAATTTATAGGACACGTGGTGGAAATTTTGGAGGTGGTGATGGCATGGGATTAGGTCATCTTTCTGACACTGACTGGCTTGAAAATGAGAGAGACGTAGCATTAAGAAAGGTGGATAAGTAGCAGCTTGCCATGGGAACTTCAGGTTCACTGGAATTTAATTCAAACGAACTTAAGCCGCCATGTATGATCTATTTAATTGACTCTCTTTATGGATGATGTAGGTCTTTGATCCATCCACTAACTGATCTTCTGTTATAAATAATGTAGCATTAATAGCATCAACCTCAAGCTTGCAACACGCTGACTTGTTCAAAATATCGGGCCCTACATCAGGAATTGGGTTCCATCGTTTACGATAGCGTGAATGAATAAAGAATTTATGTAATTATTAAATTTTGGGTTTGGTTCTCATAATTTATTTTTGTTTGTTCTCACCCCCTTTGATGCCTAATCATATTGATACGCTGTGCATGATAGTCTTAGTTCATGCTATTTAAAAATAAAAAATAATAATTTAGTCTTAGGTAGTAAAATATAAGTCCAAATGATGAGTTTGTTTACTTTAGGATGAAATCTTGAAAAATGATAAGTGCCTAATTTTTTCTTATCTGATGCATTGAGTAGGTGATCTAAGTTAAACTCGTAAGCGCTTAAAAATAGGTTTATAGCAGTAAGAGCCCATATAGTCGACCAAAAACTTGATCGCAAATTAATACCGTACGCAAGCGCACGTATCGCTCAAGTAATATAGTGACTATTAGTCGGATATCGTACCCACAAGGACTTAATATTTCTCTTATTAATACCAAGACTAACATAACTAGCTTAAACTAAACTATTGGTTGAGAAAGAGAGTTGTTTTAACTGATTGAATTGAAGAGTAAATAAGAAGCAATTAACAAACTTTGGGAAACCTTATAATATAGAAGTAGTTATGGTTGTAACTTCACCTAAGTATGCACGCAATGAGTTCTACAAGTTTCTTTCGATGGTCACGAAGAAATATTTAACTTAAACCAATTAACTATATGTTTATGTTATTTAATTTAAACCAAATTCATTAAGGCCATGTTCTATATCTCTATCCTGCAAGGAAATATATTCTACATAACTAGATCACGCGTTATTATTCTTATGGCTAACCTAAATTTCTTCCATCAAGTTCATAAGGATTTACCACGACTATTTTATTGTTGGCTAAACAAATAGAATATGCATCAAAACACAGAGAATAATAAATAATAAATTACAAACCCAAAAGAGTAAAAATATACAACTTAAATAAATAACATGCTTAAGATCAATTACAACCATAGAATAATGATTTAGCTACTCATGATAGTCAATAAAAACGGGCTAATCATTAATGATACAAAACAAGAACTCATAAAGGATAAACTAGAGAGAAGAGAGAAGAAAAAAATACTCGTTTGAGGTTTTCGCCTTCAATCTCCAGCACCGGTTAAAACACTCATTCTTGCCTAGCTTTAGGTGTTCTTCTATATTATGAGGCTATAAAATTATGTTATGAGGCTTTCTTCTAGGGTTTAGGACGAGCTTGTGTTTATATAGGAGGCCTTGGAGGCTTTTCTTCTTAATTCAGCTCAAATTAGGATTTTCGGGTATATTGACGCGCCAATGGAAGGTAGAGAGCAATAAGCCAATTTCGGGTCCCATTTCCATTGGCACACCAATGGGAGCTTATTGGCGAGCAAATGAGAGACATATTGTATATTTTTTGGCTTATTTTTTACCATGATAGATTCTGATTCAGTCTTCAGTATAAACTATAAAGTTATAGTTAATTGAGTCTTATTTCCAATACAACTTGAATCACCTCATTTGGGTATCATATGAAAAAGTTATAGCCAAAATACTAAACGTTGCGCGAATTAGAATGTCACTAGTGCAAAACACCTTGATTTATTGACTTTTCAAACCCGTGTCTTTCCATATGTATCACATCCTACAAAAACACAAAGAATTCCTCAAAACGCTCATAAAACTCAAATTAATTCTCAAAATGTAAGATATAGGGGTGAGAAATACGATATATTAACCGCTCATCATCCGCCGAAAGATAATATATATAGAATTTTTTTTTTTTGGAAACGATGGAAACCCCTTCATCAAACCACCTATTCTGGGCCGCGGCGCAGGTAAAACCACCGGCTGTCCCAGGCTCTTACAAGAAGTGCACCCCCTGGATTCGAACTCAGAACCCCAAGGTGAGATCCTAGACCCTACACCACCAAGCCACACCCCTTGGGGACATAATATATATAGAAGCGATAGGGGAATTTAAATTTTCTTCTTATTTGTGATGAAATAATACAATATTATATATAAGAAAGAGACTTAAATTTACCTTAAACTTATTTAAAAAAAATACCTCAGGCATGTAAGTTGGATAACTAAGATATTTTATTTTATAATTGATCTTTTCTTAAACTCACACATCCTTGAGTCCGTATAGAGGACTCAAACTCACACCCTAAAGTTTATCTTGAGGATATAAGAATTTGACTATTAGCTTTAGTGGCTTTTTATAAGGCAGAAGGATGAGCAAACATAAATTAATTCTTAATTTTTATCCCCTACTGCTCCAGCTCTCTCGGGATTTGAACTCGGATGGTCAAGTAAAGAAAATTACTTAAAAACCGCCTAGTTAAACCCCTCGAGCATTTTATAATTGATTCCTTAATTACCACCTTAAATATTTGCAATGAGCTAGTTGTGGCCGATTGTTGTAATTAATTAATTAGTTGGCCTCTCCCATAAGGTCAGTGAGGATGACATTGAATAACAAATAGACAAGTAATTGAGTCTTAGCTCATTAAAATCAGTGTTATATCATTCGAGTAAATCTTATGAAAATTTAGTTGATATTTGGTTCTGAATTGTCCTAAATTTTCAAAAGTCTTAGATAAATTTTTTAAATGAGTCTCTTACTGATAAAATAAATATAAAAATTATATTTATATTTAAAAATAAAATTTCTTTAAATTTATAACCTATTTTAATAGAGATCAAATTTTCGGATCGAAGTATCGAACCAATCGTATATCCCAAGACTACCTCTGGTCTATGATAGTATGTCCATTGTCATACTTTCCCATCATTGTATGTAGAAATGCAACTTGTCTAATTGAATGTCCCCAAGTGGAAATAAATATCACAATTAAGTAATAAGAACCTTCTCGAGACAAATTATTCCTAGCAAAGATATTATGGCCTAGAGTTTAAAGTCAATATAATTTATATAGACTACACATGGAAATTGATGGTCAAGTTGCTTTGTCTTTGTCGATTATTTCCATGGAAAAATTCCCTAAAATTACGAGTAACAACAATCTTTTCTACGAATAAAGTTACACGTGTTTCTGTTTCCTTTTCCTTTATTAATTAAATTATATTTTTCAACCCTTTATCTCTTCTAATACCCGAATTCATAAAAGAATAAAGAAAGTTAATTACAAGGAAAACACCAGCCATCTCTATTCAAAGATGTTAAGGAAGGGAGATAATATTTCTCATTAATTGATTTCCTTAACACTAACTATCTCTATTCAAACCATCTCGATAACAATTTTCAAGTTTAAATTAAAATAAAATTGATATGTATGCATTAATAAGTAAGGAATCATCTCAAGACAGACTTAACTTAAGAATTCGGCATTAATATCGAACTATATTTTTAAAATTAAACTCACATACCCATGTGTTTTGGTAGACTTAAACTCACTCTCCAATTCATCTTGAGAGCATGAGAATTAATATTAGCTACTAACCCTAGTGGCATGTAAAAGTTAAATATGAAAAGGGTAGTCCTTATCTCACTAACCTCTTTATCATGACACAATTCTAATAACCAATAGATTTATTTGAAACTCTATCACAATATCTCATTGTGTATAACATGAGAAACATGTCCACACCAGTGGATAATAATAATTAAATATAATATAATTATATATTTATCAATTAGCGTACCATGTCACTTATATTTTTATTATATCAAGGAATTATTATTTTTTCTATTAATTATGTTACACGTGTTTCCCATTTGCTTGATCTATATTTGAACAAAAAGTATGTTTGTAATATTGTACATCATATTGTATTACCATGTGTATTAATATAGAAAAAAATTTATTCCCTTTTTATCCTTTGTTTTATTTTTTCAAAATACAGATAATTATATAAAATATTATACACATATCATTTTTTATATTTAAATAAGTATATATAATTTCTTGCTTCAATTAATATCAATTTGAACAATACTTTCATCTTATTGGAATGTTACTCGATTAGGAAACAAGACATTTGACAAATTTGATCATAGAAATGGGGCAATTAATTTTCATGTTTGGAATAAAATGGGAAGTATAACAAACCGATAGTAAATAAGAGAAACAAGTGTGCTTGCAAAAATTAGAAATATTGTTAAATTGTTATTGAAACATTCAGATCTCAAATCTGAAAATATGTAATTACTCCTAAAAAAAAAAAAAAAAAAAAATTACTAATTGTGTTATACCCAAACAAATATACCATCCCTGGATTACAAAGAAAAAAATAAGAAATATGTTAGCGTATCTTATATCCAAACTTAGAAAAATTCTATCATATAATAGTAAATATCATGTTACCCATATAATAGTTTAATAATATTTTATTATATAATATAATTCGATATTTATAAATTTATTGACTACTGATACCACATCATTCGTATAATAATAAAGTTAACTGGAATATCGAGATTGAATATTGTGTGCCTTGCTATGCAAAAGTTAATTATGAAAAGGGTAGTCCTTAATTATCTCACCAACCCCCTTAATTAAAAGTTAAATATGCAAATAGAGATGATTGAAGACCAAACTATTTTAACTTCAATGCTTCTACAGTCTTTAGGTTTGTTGCGGGCCCTAGTGAGGCTAACAATCTCAACGTTGTTTTAGAATTCAATCTGCATCCCTCGCCCAGGCGCTCCGTCATATTCTTTGGAGGATTATGATCCTTAAAATAATGTGTATTTTGATATAGGAGTACCTTTGCAAAGGTAACACTTTATATATATGAAAATGGACATTAAATTCTCATTTGAGTCATTCAATTTAGAGTATATAAATTCATTTATATTAGAGAGTTTAAGGTTTTCAAATAAAAGAGTTTTCACCATTGATCTTAGTTCAAGATATTGACAAAAAAGAGTGCTCCTTAATCAAGAAGCAACCAAGTATTCTGGGAGAACGTTGGCCACAAGAGATTCATAGTGCACAGAGGCGGGGCTAATAAGTTTTTAAGGACATAGATTTTTTGACTTGGTTTAAGTTTTTCATCTTCTACAGTAATTTCCAAGTTTTTCTATGTCTTTATGTTTATGTTTAATTCATAGTTTGCATGTTTGTTAGTTGATAATTTGATTGAATAATGCATGTTAAAAAATGATAAATAACACATCCCGCCTATAGGAGCGAAACGAGGTTTACCACTATGCCTATGACGTTGGCGACCACGACACTATTGGGCTTGCAGCCCGTATAGAGTACGTATAGCCCACAGTGGACTAACTGGAGAATAAAGATGTCGCCACCCGATATGAAACATCGGGAATGATTTAAGACCACACTATGCCCCTCGCAAGGTCCAACCTTAAAGGTTTGAAGTGGTCCTCTACTGATGCAAGTATAATAATTAGGTTCAAAGAGAGATATCGTCATATCTTATAATGCAGTAATATGCAACAATAATTTATTATACACACACAACGCAAATAATAAGAAAAAGTAAGTATATTAGTGCATAAATGAACTGTTACAGCAATGGAAAAATAGTTTTTAAACAAATTAAAGTATTCATCTCACAAGTATGGCCTCGTGGAGGCCTGGCCGAATATGTCAGTGTGTAGACATTGCATTTTCACATGTGAAACCCGATGATGAGTCTCAGTTGGAGGCACTACCTTTTTAGCTAAGGATATTGCGGGAAACGGAGGTCGGAAGGGGAAATTCAGAATAAGTACGTCATCAAGTTCATTTCACAAGTTCACTGTCTTCGTTAGTGCTGCGTTCGTTACTTCGTTCGAACGTCAGGCAGATTGCGGACGTTCGTGCCGCGTTCGAATGGGCGTTCGAACGGAGTCGATATTTCTGGTTTTGCTGCTAGCCTCGCACCCCAGCCCAATTAGCCCCCCAAAGCCCATAAAACACATCCCAATTTAATTAAATTAAACATTAAATATTAAATAAAATATTTAAACCATTACCAATTAAATAAAACATAAAATATAATCATACCTAATAAAGATAAATCAAATATATTAACTTCCTAACTAAACAAATCACATACTAAATTAAAAAGATGTCATGCCTAATTAAAATCAATCATAACAAATTAAATATTTTGCATTCCTAATCTAGCCAAGATTTGTCCCCCCTCAATCTTGACTTCCTTGCTCAATACCAAATCAAATCCTTGCTCTTAATGCCAAATCCCTTCCTTGTAAGACAAGGTGAAGCTCTAGCCCTTCTCTATATAAACAACCCCTCACCAAGACATTTTTTTCGGCTAGCTCATACACTACTCACACGCAAGTCACAGCAAGAAACCTTAAGACATCACACGCCAATCACAAGAAAGATAACAAATCATTCCCTTCATCCTTACCCTCACATCACCGAAAATACAGTAGCCATCCACACCCCCTACAACCACCAAAACAACCCCTAATCACCACCGAAAATCAGCCCCATAAACCTCCACACATCACGAAAATCACACCAAACACAGCAGCCCAAAATCACCTTAAAATAGCGGTAAACTACGTCAAAAACAGAAGCCTAAAACACCAAAAACAAGACCTGAAACAGTAAGCAAAATACAGAGAAACGGCAGCAAAACCACAAGGAAACCAGCAGCAAAACGGAGTCGAAACAGTAGCTTGAGCGGCAAAACAGCGAAGGAAAAGGCAAACCAGTGAACCAGAAAAGTTGCGGAGCTTTAACCCTTCCGATCTTCGTGAAACGCAAGTCCGAGAGATGGCTTAAAAGGTTAGACCTGAGGGTACTTTTCACACTCATCTTTATGTGATTTTTGTTATTTATTTTGATTGTATTTTACTTATTTGTTGAATCTCGTTTGTGTATGATGTGTGTTGTGGGTATTGGATGAATAAAAGAGTGTCGTCTCTCGTGGTATATAGGATGGAAACCCAGACGTAAATTCCGTAGCCGAATCCGAATGGACGGTAGTGCGGTCTGTACTTGGGATACAACTCCACGTACCACTTGAGTAAACGACACCTTCTCTTGTTTCATGTTGCTTTGATTTATTTATTTATTTTTCGTCACTCGAATTCTGCATGTTGCTTATGTATGCATGATTCAATCGAGCGCATGAGCTTAGTAAGTGGAAGGAAAGATCCCCTATGGGGAAGGGTTAAAGCCATTTACCACGATGCTTCACCGCGCCGGTTGATGTGTGTTCGGTCGAATGCAAGACACGTTCAATCGAGCATACTAGTTTGATATTATTGCTTTCAATTCTATGTATGCATGATTCAATCGAGCGCATGGGCTTAGTAAGTGGAATGAAAGATCCCCTACGGGGAAGGGTTAAAGCCCTTACCACGATGCTTCGCCGCGCCGGTTGATGTGTGTTCGGTTGAATGCAAGACACGTTCAATCGGGCATACTAGTTTGATATTATTGCTTTTAATTCTATGTATGCATGATTCAATCGAGCGCATGGGCTTAGTAAGTGGAATGAAAGATCCCCTACGGGGAAGGGTTAAAGCCCTTTACCACGATGCTTCGCCGTGCCGGTTGATGTGTGTTCGGTTGAATGCAAGATACGTTCAATCGGACATACTGAGCTTGACATTGTTGTCTTTATCTTTATGTTGCATGCATCAGGTCTGGTTCTGTTCGAACGCGTTCTCAAACGCTACACGAACGCGAACCTTCTGTTTACCGTTCGAACGCGTTCTCGAACGCTACACGAACGCACACGCACTTCCTTAGTCTCATCATGCATCAGGTCTGGTTTCGTTTGAACGCGTTCTCGAACGCTACATGAACGCGAACCTTCTGTTTACGTTCGAAGCATTTCGATGCTACGTGAATGCACACGCACTTCTTAGTCTCATCATGCATCAGGTCTGGTTCCGTTCGAACGCGTTCTACGCTACACGAACGCGAACCTTCTGTTACCGTTCGAACGCGTTCTCAAACGCTACGTGAACGCACCAACTTTCTTAGTCTTATCATGCATCAGGTCTGGTTCCGTTCGAACGCGTTATCAACACCATACGAACGCGAACCTTCTGTTTACCGTTCGAACGCGTTTACGAACGCTACACGAACGCGAACACACTGAACTGAGACATATTCATCACATGCCATGTATAATTGTTTCTTAGGTGATTTTTTTATGAAACCCCATATAGTCATTCTTATCTTTGTGCACATCGTAATGAAAAGTAGTCTTGATTTAACGCATTACGATTCATATACCTATGTCATGATGACTTCGGAGTATTATTCTTTTGGTATATCGGATGGAAACCATACATAAATTCCGTAGCCGATTCCGAATGGACGGTAGTGCGGTCTGTACTTGGGATACAATTCCACGTATCACTTGGAAAAGTGCTCACATGTATGCTTGTATGGTTAGTATGTATGCTTGTGTTTTCCGTGAACATGATATGCTAAATGAAGTTGTATGTTCGATGTTACTTTGAGGTATTTTCAAGCATGCAATCTTAGATGTGAAATGTATGTGTAAGTTTCATTTTGTACATGTGAATTTAGAAGCGTGATACTCTTGGAAATAAGTGCTACTTAAGCCTAATTAAATTATTACATAAATCCTTTCATCACAAGTAGCATGAGTAAGGGACCATTCCGAACCCAACGGTTTGAGGTCTTCCCTTGCGAGGGGTGAGTGCGGCCTTAAATCTCATTTTCCCGGTTCACACCGGGTGGCGACTCCATTATTCTCCGGTTTAGTCCCCCGTGGCTACTCCGTACTCCCGACCGGGCCGCGAGCCCGGGACAGCATGCGTCGCCCAGTTCCTGTGTTCCCACAGTCTGGCGAATCCACTGTGGATAGAGAATCAGCCCCGAAATATTATCTTGTGATGTTTGGATTTATGTTTTAATTGACCGTGTCTATAGTGGATAAAGTGATGGTTTAATCAAAGGCATTTTGAGGCTAGGTAATGGTTTGGTGTCTTCCTTCATTCACTACCTTTCTAGAAGGAAAAGCTGTGAAGGCACCTGGATAGCCATCTACTCGTAGCCTTTTGTGATGGACTAATTTGGAGGACTCGTTGTTTATTCCTGACACCAAGCGATAAGAGCCTAAGAGGGTTGAGTATTTAAGTGAGCCTCGCTCCACATTCCCTCTGGGGAATCTACAACAGGAAATCCATTTGACAGTCCGTCACACACCATAGCTCATTGGCACGTACCTTAGTGTATAAAAAAGGGTGCGTTCACTTGGTCGCTCGAACCCTTGAGTGGGGAGACCTAGTTGTGGGCCATCCTTCGCCGGTGAGAGCCTTTGTCTACTCTTGCTAACCCACCCATAGACCGGGTTGGCTAAAGTAACAATTATTTCCTTGAGTATGTGCTTGTGGACCATCCTCATTTGGTGCAGTTGGACTATTGTCAGAAATGCGGACTTGCTGGGCCATTTAAACTGGGGCGAGTTCGTACCTTATGACTATTAGGCCCAAAGCTTCTGAAATATTGATGGGCCATTATGTAGAAATTATTATGTTATGTTTGCATCATCTTTTTTCTATGCTTGTGTTTGGGAACATCGTCGTTTGGATCCATTTGGACCATTTGTCATGGGATATGGGCTTGTTGGGCCATTTAAACTGGGACAAGAACGTATTTCATGACTATTGGGCCAAAGCGTCTAAGTGTTGATGGGCCACTTTGTGCTTGTGTTCGGAACATTACCATTTGGATTTAGTTGGGCTCCTTGCCATAAGATGTGAACTCGTTGGGCCATTTAAACTGGGATGGGTTCACTCTTATGACAATTAGCCCCAAAGATTCTAAAATGGTAACGGGCCGATTTTTTTGAAAATTTTCAATTGATATGTTATATGTGTTACATGCATCTCATGCACCTCATGCATACATATATCATGTTAACACCGTCTATGTCTCAAAAAGACAACATAGATACCGTTTGGGTTAGAGAAGGGACAAGACTCACTAAAAGAACAAGTATGAGTGAATCCGATAATGAAGTGTCCCGTATGGATCAATTAGAGAATGGTCTCGCCAAGATCACTGAACAGTTGCAAGCTTTGACTACTGTTATGGCTGGTATAGCTGGGTCTCATGCGGGGTAATTTTGGGGATGTGAGGCAATAGGGAATCTCGAACAGATTGGGGGATGATACCCCCGCTTTTGATGATGATATGGCAGAGTATGCAGCAGACAGAGTATTGGGTCTCAGGCAGAGTTAACAGAAACATCGGGATCAGGTTGAGTCAGTTACCGCAAGATGAGGGGTAAGAATGAAGATTTGCTGGATTATGACACACTGACTTTCGAGGAACAGTTGCCGGCACAGTTCAAGATGCCTGATATGGCTAAGTTTAACGGAAATGAGGATCCAAGGGTGCATCTCCGATAGTTTGTATCAGTCATGAGTTCAGTTGGCTTATCTTAGCGCCAAGTGCAGAAAATGTTTGGAATGTCGCTTGAAGGAGCTCCCGTGGTGTGGTACCACAGTTTGGAGAAGAAAGTGAAGGAAGATTGGAGGGAGTTGGCCGATGCTTTCCTGAAGCAGTATGTCACTGACTTAGAGATCGATCTGTCACTCCGTGATCTGGAGAATGTTAAGCAGAAAGCGGAGGAAGTTTTAAGGAGTATGTGGACCGGTGAGGGGTCAATTATTGAAGATGCAGACTAGGCCCTCAGAGAAGGATCAGATTAAGATGATTATCAAGGGCACCAAGCCCTCCATTTACAGCAACGTTGAGGAGGATGACCTCCATTATTGCAGACTTTCGGCAGTTGAGGGAAACTGTCATGGATATTGAGGAAGAAGAGGCCGAGAATAGAAAATTCTATGGTCTGAACAGGAGGCCCATTGGGGGAACATCGGGAACAGAGCTCGTTTCTGCTGAGATTACCGCTATCGGAACCGGCAGTTTTCCAACTTGGGAAGGCCCTGTCTAAGGTGCTAGAGAAACTGAAGAGGCAAGGGCTCTTAAAACCCTTGGAAGCCAAACAATTACCCAATCCCCTACCATCACATTATAACCTAACCTGCCTTTACTGTCACTTTCACCAACAAAAGGGCCATGACACGACAATTGCGCCCGACTCCGCCATGAAATCCAAGACCTGATAGAGTCCAAGAAAATACCTGACCCAGAAACAGAACAACCTGACACACACAGAAAACCCCTTACCCAATTACCGTGCCGTACCACCACCAGCCTATATGATCAACTCTGGCCTCTCAGAAAACCTTGTCCTAAAATCCTTTCACCCTCAAGCCTTTTGCCTGGGAATCTGGGATAGTGCTAGTGAAGATGAGACTGAGCAGAGGAAAACTTTTGGCTTGATTTCTCTAGCAGTGACGAGGAAGAAGTAAGGGAATGACACGCAGTGGTCATTTTACAATGATGTGGCAGAGAAGGGTAAGGAAGTTTTGACAGATGGTAGAGAAGTGGTTGAGACTGCAGAAAACACTGATGGGGATATAGTGCTGAGGCAATTGAGGAAGACTAGAGCACAAGTGAGTATCTGGGAACTGTTATGTGCATCTCGGGAGCATAGGCAGGCTATGGTTGAGGCCTTGAGCAAGATTGTGGTATCGGAAGACGCTAATCCTGCAATATTTGTTGGGTCAGTTCAGAAAGAAGCTTTGCAGATATCTTTTTCTGAGGATGAACTCCCGGAGGAGGAAGAAATCATATAGGCCTCTATTTATCAGAGCCGAGGTGAGGGGCAAGAGAACTTCATGTGTAATGGTGGATGACAGTTCGTCCATCAATGTGTGCCCGTTGAAAATTCTGGCAAGATTGGGTATGAAAGCAACAGACTTGGACCCCTCCAGCATGACTATCAAGGCTTATGATGATAGTAAAAGAGGGGTTGAGGGTACTTTTGTCGCTATGGTCAAGGTAGGGCCAATTGAAGATGAGGTTGAGTTCACAGTGCTGGACATCCCAGCCACTTTTGCCTTATTGTTGGGAAGGCCTTGGTTTCACAAACTTGGGGGCGTGCCTTCCACTTTGCATCAGATGATCAAGTTCCCGTATGAGGGAGAAGTTGTTACTATCCGGGCTGAGGTAGATAATGCCGTGGCTGCCTTGGAGATACAACCTTTCACAATGTTTCAGGTGTCAGCTACTTTTGAGGAATGAGTGGATCCTAGGGTGGCTAGGATCATGAAAAAAATGAAGTTTGAACCGGGTGAAGGTTCAAAGTTGACAGATTTCAGAGGACAGACCACTCGGAAAGGTTTGAGGTATAGATCTGATGAAGAAAAACCGAAGGTCAAGAAAAAGGGCCTGAAACTGATGGAATGTTTTGTGAAAGCTTCAGGATATCAAGGGGAGCCTGAACCTGTGGAAGTAAATGGGATTGTGGTACCTGGATTTGAGATCTTCCAGGATTTGTTGGGTGAGAAACCGCCGATTAAAGAAGCTGTGGAAGCAGAGAATTGGGAAGAAGAATTGATGAAGTTGGAGAGCCTGACTCTGGGAGAGGATGAAAATCCTGAGGAAGACCTGATTGCAGATGAAGAAGTGTCTATAGATGATGGAGACATTTACCTTCCTGATTTGTTTGAATGTACTTCCGCATTATCCATAATAAAGACATTTCTTTTGCTTACTTGCCTGAGTCATTTCCCTTTACTCTGCACGAATCAAGCATATTTGATATCAGTTCGGCCAGAACTACTACTACTGCATTTAACTTGGGTACGCTTGAGAACCCCAAGAAAATTCTGATTGCAAGTGAAGTTACCTCTGAAGAGAGGTAAAACTAGAAGCAGTGTTGGTCAGATATGCCAAAGTGTTTGCTTGGTCCTATGAGGACATGCCCGGGATAGACAGAAACATTGCCCAACACACAATACCAACTTATCCGAATATGAGGCCAGTAAAACAGAAACTCTCCGACGGATGAGACCAGAATGGACTGAGAAAGTCAGAGAGGAAGTTAAGAAACAGATAGATGTGAGGTTCCTGGAAGTAGTAAAATATCCTGAATGGTTGGCTAATATAGTACCGGTGCCAAAGAAAGACGGGAAGATCAGAATGTGTGTAGACTACAGAGATCTCAACAAGGCTTGTCCGAAAGATGATTTCCTCTGCCACATATAGATGTTTTGGTTGATAGTGCGGCTTATCGGATATGTATTTATTGCAGATGGGTTTTCAGGTTACAATCAGGTTCTCATGGCTGAGGAAGATAAACACAAGACTGCATTGTTTACCGAGTGTGGTACTTATTGTTACAAGGTTATGCCGTTTGGGCTTAAGAATGCGGGGGCTACCTATCAGCGAATGGCCACTACATTATTCCACGACTTGATGCACAAAGAGATTGAGGTGTATGTGGATGACATGATGGTGAAATCAGAGACAAGGGTTGGGCATATTGAATCACTGGAAAGGTTCCTTCAGAGAGTTGACAGATACAACCTGCGGCTTAATCCCAAGAAATGTGTGTTTGGGGTGACATCAGGGAAATTGCTTGGTCATACTGGGAATGGCGGAATAGAGGTAGACTCCGAAAAGATCAAGGCAATCACAGAAATGCCTGCACCGAAGACAGAAAAGGAAGTCAGAGCATTCTTGGGGAAGATTCAGTACATCAGTCGGTTCATAGCCAAATTGACGTCGGTATGTGAGCCTATCTTCAAACTGTTGAGAAAAGATCAGCCAGTGAGATGGAATGAACAGTGTCAGACAGCCTTCGACAGAATCAGAGAGTACTTGATAAAGCCACCTGTATTGAAACCTCCGAGACCGGGCAGACCTTTGATATTGTATTTGGCTATAGAATCAGAAGCGCTGGGGGCAATGATGGTACAAGCAGATGAGACAGGGGTAGAACATGCCGTTTACTATCTGAGTAAGAAGATGCTCTCGTATGAGGCTCGATATCAGGAGGTTGAGAAGATCTGTCTTGCAGTGGTATGGGTTTCCAGAAAGTTGCGACATTACTTCAAGTCATACAAGATCCAGGTAGTGGCAAAGGAGAATCCTCTGAAGTATCTTCATTTGTGCCTTCACTAGTGGGAAAATTGGGCAGATGGTTGGTATTTTGACAAGTTTGACATTGAGTATCTCACCTCCAAAGTGATCAAAGGGTGAGCAGTAGCAGAGTTTCTGGCAATGCAACCTGTTGAGGGGGATCAGTATAAGTTTGAATTTCAAGATGAAGAGATCCAAGCAATAACAGTTCAGAGATGGAAGATGTATTTTGACGGAGCAGTGAATTACAAGGGAGCCGGGATTGGGATCGTGATAGTGACCCCCAAGGAGAGACTTTGCCTTTGGCCAAGAGGTTGACATTCAGTGACTAATAACATGGCCGAGTATGAAGCATGTGCTTTTGGTTTGACAGCATTGATAGCCTTGAAGGCCGGGAGTGTGGAAGTCTACGGAGATTCTATGTTGGTAGTCCAGCAGATGCGAGGAGAATGGGAATTGAAAGAAGAACGGTTGAAACCTTACCTTTTCTCACCTCAGAAAGTTGGCACAGGTTATCCCCGAGTGTAAGTTTCAGCACTTACCGAGAAAGAGAATCAGATGGCAGATGCATTGGCTACACTTGCAAGACTTGGGAAAATCCAGAAAAGTTAGTGATGAGACCGTTGATACTGACAACATCAAGCAAACCTGTTTATGAGATAGAAAGAATTCTGGAAGTTGAGGTCGACGACGTAAACCTTGGTATTATGACATTCAGAGGTATCTGGAACATGGTGAACTCCCGGAAGGGTCAGGCAGAAAAGACAGAATAGCCATTCAGAAGTTAGCTTCCCAGTATGTGATTTTGAAAGGGGAACTGTACAAGAGGCAGGCAAACGGTATTCAGTTGAAGTGTTTGAGAAAAGAAGAAGCTCAGCATGTAATGGAAGAAATACACGCCGGGGTATGTGGTCCGCACATGAACGGGTTGAATCTGTCCCGCAAGATAGTGAGACAAGGTTTTTATTGGTCAACCATGGAAACAGATTGCGCGAAGATGGTGAAGCACTGTCATGACTGTCAAGCACATGGTAATTTGAATCACTTACCGCACACATAGTTGCACGGGTTGTCAGAGCCGTGGCCTTTCTCAGCATGGGGATTGATATGATTGGAGAAATTCGACTGAATGCATCAAATGGGCATCGCTTCATAGTAGTGGCAGTAGATTACTTCTCGAAGTGGGTGGAAGCCGAATCATTCCGCAATGTTACAGCAAAGCAGATGGCAAATTTTATAGCTCGGAACCTCATTTGTCGGTATGGTATGCCGCATCATGTAGTGACGGACAACGGAGTTCAGTTTCAAGAGAGACGAATGCAATGTTACAGAGGTATGGGATAGGCCACCACAAGTCATCACCGTACAGGCCGCAGGCAAATGGGGCAGTTGAGGCAGCCAACAAGACTATAAAGACGATTCTAGCCAAGATGACAGAAAATTGCAGAGATTGGGCCGAGAAATTACCGTATGCTTTGTGGGGGTACAAAACATCAGTGAGAACAGCAACATGGGCCACACCTTACACTTTGGTCTATGGAATGGAAGCATTATTGCCGGTAGAAGTGGAAATACGGTCTATGAGGGTATTAACAGAGGCAGAATTACCGGAACAGGATTGGGCCGCACAGAGGTTTGATCAGTTAGCACTATTGGATGAGAAGAGAACGAAGTCTTTGTGTCACATGCAGCTGTATCAGAAGAGACTAGCTCAGGCATTCAACAAGAAAGTGTGTCCTACCAAGATCAGAAAATGTGATTTGGTACTTAAGCAATCGAGGCCGTCGACGACAGATCCGAGAGGAAAATTCAGACCAAACTAGGAAGGACCTTACATAGTGCAGAAGGTAATGGGAAATGGAGCAGTGAAGCTATCAGACTTGGAGGGGAACAAGTTCACCGAGTCGATCAACGTAGAACAGATTGAAGCAATACTTTGCTGCTTGGGGAGAGAAGACCGAGCAGTCACCACGGGAATTAGCAGAAGACCTAACCCAACAGAATAAGAAAATCATTCATGCATACACGTAACATTGCATTCTCTCTTCGTGTTTGTTTCTGTTTTGTGTTCGCAGGTTCGAAGAAAGGAGAAAGCGGCAGAAATGAGCCAAGCAGCGTCAACACATTTCAGTTTTTGGGATGAGTCCCAAGGGGCGAGGCCCATATCAGTTTGGGGGCGAGGCCCATATCATGTCATCTCCGGGTATGGAGACACATCATCAGTTCAAGGGCGAGGTCCCTATGGACAGCGGTGTTGGGTCGAGGTGCCCAGGGTCGAGGTGCCTCCGTTGTCAGTTGTAGTTCCGGGTCGAGGTGCCCAGGGTCGAGGTACCCACTACATCATCAGTTCGAGGGCGAGGTCCCTATAGTCAGCGGTTTTTGGGTCGAGGTGCCCAGGGTCGAGGTGCCCCCGTTGCCAGTTGTAGTTCCGGTCGAGGTACCCACTACATCATCAGTTCGAGGGCGAGGTCCCTATAGTCAGCGTTGTTGGGTCGAGGTGCCCAGGGTCGAGGTGCCCCCGTTGTCAGTTGTAGTTCCGGGTCGAGGTGCCCAGGGTCGAGGTACCCACTACATCATCAGTTCGAGGGCGAGGTCCCTATAGTCAACGGTATTGGGTCGAGTACCCAGGGTCGAGGTGCCCCCGTTGTCAGTTGCAATTATCGGGACGCGTCCCAGGATCGAGGTCCGTTGCAGCACCAACTCAGCTCGAGGCAGTAGCCAAGCCAGGTAAGTGAAAATGCAGTGCATAACTTTGATAGGATTGTTCAAAGTCACACACTGTACAAGTCCCATCAAAGTGGGGGCGACTGTAGACATTGCATTTTCACATGTGAAACCCGATGATGAGTCTCAGTTGGAGGCACTACCTTTTTAGCTAAGGATATTGCGGGAAACGGAGGTCGGAAGGGGAAATTCAGAATAAGTACGTCATCAAGTTCATTTCACAAGTTCACTGTCTTCGTTAGTGCTGCATTTGTTACTTCATTCGAACGTCAGACAGATTGCGAACGTTCGTGCCGCGTTCGAATGGGCGTTCGAACGGAGTCGGTATTTCTGGTTTTGCTGCTAGCCTCGCACCCCAGCCTAATTAGCCCCCCAAAGCCCATAAAACACATCCCAATTTAATTAAATTAAACATTAAATATTAAATAAAATATTTAAACCATTTACCAATTAAATAAAACATAAAATATAATCATACCTAATAAAGATAAATCAAATATTAACTTCCTAACTAAACAAATCACATACTAAATTAAAAAGATGTCATGCCTAATTAAAATCAATCATAACAAATTAAATATTTTGCATTCCTAATCTAGCCAAGATTTGTCTCCCCTCAATCATCTTGACTTTCCTTGCTCAATACCAAATCAAATCCTTGCTCTTAATGCCAAATCCCTTCTTGTGAGACAAGGTGAAGCCCTAGCCCTTCTCTATATAAACAACCCCTCACCAAGACATTTTTTTCGGCTAGCTCATACACTACTCACACGCAAGTCACAGCAAGAACCTTAAGACATCACACGCCAATCACAAGAAGATAGCAAATCATTCTCTTCATCCTTACCCTCACATCACCGAAAATACAGTAGCCATTCACCCCCCTACAACCACCAAAACAACCCCTAATCACCACTGAAAATCAGCCCCATAAACCTCCACACATCACCGAAATCACACCAAACACACAACAGCCCAAAATCACCTTAAACAACAACAAGCGGCACTACGTCAAAAACAGTAGCCTAAAACACCAAAACAATACCTGAAACAGTAAGCAGAAAATACAGAGGAAACGGCAGCAAACCCCAAGGAAATAGCAGTAAAACGGAGTCGAAACAGTAGCTTGAGCGGCAAAACAGCGAAGGAAAAGGCAACCAGTGAACCAGAAAAGTTGCGGGCTTTAAAACCCTTCCGATCTTCGTGAAACGCGAGTCCGAGAGATGGCTTAAAAGGTTAGACCTGAGGGTACTTTTCACACTCATCTTTATGTGATTTTTGTTATTTATTTTGATTGTATTTTACTTATTTGTTGAATCTCGTTTGTGTATGATGTGTGTTGTGGTATTGGATGAATAAAAGAGTGTCGTCTCTCGTGGTATATAGGATGGAACCCAGACGTAAATTCCGTAGCCGAATCCGAATGGACGGTAGTGCGGTCTGTACTTGGGATACAACTCCACGTACCACTTGAGTAAACGGCACCTTCTCTTGTTTCATGTTGCTTTGATTTATTATTTATTTTTCGTCACTCAAATTCTGCATGTTGCTTATGTATGCATGATTCAATCGAGCGCATGAGCTTAGTGAGTGCGGCCTTAAATCTCATTTTCCCGGTTCACACCGGGTGGCGACTCCATTATTCTCCGGTTTAGTCCCCCGTGGCTACTCCGTACTCCCGACCGGGCCGCGAGCCCGGGACAGCATGCGTCGCCCAGTTCCTGTGTTCCCACACCGTGGTAGGTCGGATATTATTCATGGCATAAATATTCGGCAGAACTTACTAGCAGTCTGGCCAGATGTACTATGTAAACCAGAAACACATGATCTCAATGGCAACAAGCGAAATAATGCCATAAGACAGTTATAAGAGCAACAATGAATAGTAAGAAATATTAATAGTTACAATAGATCGTAATGCTAATAAATGACAGTAACTAAATAACCACATAATTAACAGTGAACATGACAAGGCATCATGCTTATATTTATCATAGTAATGAAGTGACCATCCTCCAAATCGTACATGGAATTGTATCCTGAGTGCGAATTATATTACCATATATTCGGAATCAGTTATGGAACTTATATCTGAATTTTCATCATGTATAGCAAATAGGATCATACGATCGAATATATAAAGTGATGTTCGGCTAGACCTGTAATAGATCAGGCCGAATATTCCTCATAGGTCAGAATATGCAAGCATGCATAAAATATCTAATCCACAATGAACTAAATAACATGCGATAATATAAAATATTAACGTGCATAAAATAATAATAAGAGAGCAATCAAATGACTAAGCAATAATAAGATGGTAAAAACTACTAGAGTTGGTGCTTGGAGCGTCAATCTGAATAATGTATTGTACATTATATTTTATTATTTATTAATAAAAATAAATACATTTTCATTTCAACCTTGTTAATGGTAATGTCATTATACATATTAGATTGACACACACACACACACACACACACACACACACACACACACACACACACACACACACACACACCACACACACACACACACATCGACCTTAAAATAGTCATATAGTAATATTGGACACTGGGTGGGTGGTCCGAAATTGGGATAGTATTACTATTATAAATTATTCTTAAAGTAAAATATTTATAGTCGTTGGTTTTGGAATACATTCAAATTCCTATAACATAGAAGACTAGCACATGTCGTATATTGGAATTGGAGTTCCAACGATTTAACCGGATGTACTATGAGCAAGGGAAACTCGTATAGACATATGTGTTTTGTTGGAGAAATACTGAATGACTCACAAATGATTCCTAATAGTTAGAAGTACACGCCATTGTCAATAGGAATCTCCTCGAGTCGAGTAGCATATGTGATTCTTAACATTGATTTTGTATGTGATCCTCCACAATTTGATGCCATATATGTCAGAGACATTTCATGATCTGACTGCTAGATGTTCGTTGGGTGTGGACCGATGCACTCGTTAATCAAGTGCGTATCAAGATAGGATCAATCGGCCCGTATGTGAACCGTTAAGGGTTTAAGTATCCATGTGAGTAAGTCACGATTCTTAAGACTTTGGTCAAAGTCGATCACATAAGTGGATCGTATATATCAGAAATGATGTTCTGATTAGTTGAGATGTGCCCTTCGAAAACTTGATGGTGTAATCTATGTTTCCTAAGCATAATTCAGATAGCCTACGACAGATGGATTGTTAAATATATATGATGACCCAACTTGTATAAAGGTGGCCGAATTTCGTACATATAAGCTAGGCTTATACGACGAACATGTCTGGACTTAGAGAATCCCACAATATGAAGTGTACTCATTGAGCACTTGGGTAGCCGATAAATTTTGATAATAAATAATATTTGATATTATAATTATCAACTAAAATAATTAAGTGTTATTGAATAACATTAATTATTTACTTTGACTCAATTGGATTAATACAAAATTACGCAAGAGTTTTATTGTAATTTCATAAATATCTCTATTATTTAAGGATATTTTGGTAATTATAAATATGTAATAATAGGTTGACCGGTGCGTAATCACACGCGTATAACGCAAGCGCACGTATCGTTCAAGTAGTATAAAAAGTATCAATCCCACGAGGTCAAATGTTTACAAGTATCTAATAGATTGATTGTTTGATTGAGTGGTGACTTTAAAACTTAAAACAAGTAAATAAAATTTCTTGAAAGTAGATTGAAGAAAATTTGTGAATCCTTCCAATATCTATTAAAGATGAAGTGGTTATCTTACAGTTGGGTAATATATTAATTTATTAACCTGAAACACTAAATTATGTAAAAGCCTCTTCTGATGGTCGATTACAAATACCCAATATAACCCAATTGAACCATATGTCTATGTCAACCAAATTACCTGGATTCATTAAGTTTAAGTTCCAATTATGGCTACCCCCGCCCGACAGGTATATTCCTATCCTGTAAGGAAATCTATTAAAGGGTTATCTATCCTCAAGGAAGATCGTGGGCTATTGAGTCTAAGGTCTTTAACCTAAAATCCCTTTTTCCAAGTTCATTTTAAGTTTACCTAATCAGTTAATAAAAAGCATTAAAATTAAGACTCAATAAATAAACCTTTTTATTACCCAAGATATAATATAACCCCTTATAAACTGGTGATATTGGATTTCATCACAACCCCAGATAACTGGCTTAGTTACGACACATATTTATGGGTAGTAAAAATTTAAATAAAATAAAAGACTGAAAATTAAATACTGAAAAGTAAATTGCTGAAAAGTAAAAAGTAAAAAAAAAAAAGTAAATTACTGAAAGTAAATTGCTGAAGAGTAAATTGTTGAAAAGTAAATTACTGAAATTAAATAAAGTAAAAGTACAATAAAAGAAAATGTTGGGGGTTAGAGGATCAATTTTTATTACTACTATTTTAGATATCTCCCTTAATATAATATATTAACTTTACGTGATAATTACCAACCAGCCATAAAGCCGGTATCCTGATTAAGTCAAATTAATAATTAATTACCAACCGACCAACCAGGCGGTATCTATACTTAGTCAGGTTAAAACCAATTTATAATTAATTACCAACCGGCCAATATAGCGGTATCATCATTAAGTCAAGTTTTAAATAGTTTATATATTATAATTAAGGGAGATTAATCTAAATAGCAATAATAAAATATTTACCTTTCACCCCAGCAAAGGGGAATTACCCCCTCATTGCTTGAAAAATAAAAACTTCAAAAGTAAAGAAATGAAAGGATTGTGCGTAAAAGTAAATTGCGGAAAGTAAAAACTGAAAAATAAAGAAAAGAAAGTGCGAAAGCGGAAATTAATTATTGAAAGCTGTAAATAAACAAACAAGATACAATCTTCTTATTTATTCTTTAGGAATTTCAAAGAAGAAAGTATGAATTTTACAAATGAAATGGCTTGATATTTATAGGCAAAATTTTGCCTCCATCAAATCATCCATCAAATTCTTCACCAAATCCATTATTAATTTCTCCACTAATTACTCCACCAAATCCATTATTAATTGCTCCACTAATTGCTTATCATGTTTGGTGATGATTTGATAATTTTATTATTTATTTATTTATTAATTTATTTTTTTGCTTTGAAAATGATTGAAAATGACTTTAATAATTACACACAACACACTTCTGGATGGTTCATCAATTTCGATCATGAAATCTTCAGAATTCGAAAATATTTTTATCTTCCAAAGTTGTAGATCTTTGAGTCTTCTTTAATCTGGCACTTGAATTAGCTCAATCCGATATCGGAGTAAAAATTTATGCCCAAAATACGACAGATGTGCAAAATTGGAATTTCCAAAACTACACTTTGTCAAAAACGCCCTTTCAAATTTCCAATCTCCAAAATTAAAATATCAAGTCCAATAATTGCCCTTATTTTACCCATATTTCATCCTAAATGATTTTATTGAGACCTGGTATTATTTTATATGCAAAATAAACTAAAACACATCAAAACGTTCATCAAACCCGAGAAACTAAACAAAATATTAAGTTAATGGGCGGTAAATATTGATATATTTTCCGCTCATCATAGGTGTATTTGACTTGATTTAATTGGATTAAATCAAAATGGTAGATATTGAACTAAGCCATTGATTAAACTTTCTCTTGATTTAATTGGATTAAATCAAAGTATTAGACAAATGTGATTAGTCACATCTAATTATACATATTTAGACAAACTGGATTAAGCCAACATAAAAGTTGTTTAGAACTTTTATTAATTAAAAATCGCATAATGTTTGCTATAAAATGCAAGTTTGAGTAAGTTTTTAAACAAAGCAAAATAAGCTAAAATAAACATTAAGCAAAAGAAAGAATATTTGCCTAAATAAAATTTTTATGGGAGAAGCTTTGTAAGTTCTTTATAACAACAAGGAGAATAAGATTAGATATTTATATCAAGCTTGCTAGTTTTGGAAGTTCTCTACAATAATAAGAGAATAAGATTAGATTTTCGAATCAAGCTTGCTAGCTTTAGAAGTTCTCTACAACATTTCAAAAAGGATGAGGATATTAGATATTTGTTTAAAACTTACTAGGTAAGTTTGATATTTTTTAATAAATTATGTTTTGTATTTGATACATAATAATATGGCTTGAAATAGAAATTAAGCTAATAAATTTGTGTATGGATGCTTTGGAAGCATAAACACAATATGCTTGTAATTGGGTCAAGTATGTTTATGTTGGACATAAAACATAAAATTAGAATTTAGAACTCTAGATGAAAGGTTGGAGCTATGACTACCATTCTAGAATCACTTGACCACCTTTGAGTGACCTAGAATTATTCATGAGTCATTTCATTATGGGATTCTTGTTTGGTTTGTATTTTAGATTCAAAATTTACACATGTGCGTATTTTGAATAAATTTAGGTTTTTGTAAAAATATTTGATATTTTGAAAAACATGATTTTATTCTTTAATATGTGTTGATATTGGTTTTGATGTTAAAAATTAAATTTTACGCGTTCGGAAGTGTTTAGGGAAGGTTGGAATGAAATTGGGTAAAACATCCAATTTCATCACCTCTCTGTTTCCAAAGAGCTGATAAAAGAACAATTTAAAAAATAAAAAATTAAAAAAAATCAAAGAGCCGTGCATTGCGTGCACAGTGCATGCGCACTGTACACGTAGTGCTCGCTTGTCGCTTCCCGATTTTTTCTCCTTTTTTTGAGTTTCTGTACTCTAATTCAGCCTCGATGTTTTCCTATACACTCGTAATAGAATATAGTATTCCATTAAATTATTTAAAAATACACCCATATTTGATATCCATAGGTTAGACCAACTTCTACTGTATGGGACACTGATCCGACCCTATGGGTCCCACAACTGCCCCAATAAAAACAAGCAGTTAACATAAAAAATAGTAATATAAAATGATACTAGTATGTGCAAATAACAGAATATAAGGTGTATATTCTCCTGCCTAGTCTTGGAGGAGTCAAACCAGATGTTGTAATTATGTGACACATATGTGTGTGTTGACATACATGTCCGACCAGACGTGTCATAGAGCCTATCGGAAGAAAGACGACGATGAAAAGAGTACCCTCATGTCGTACCTTATGTCGTATGGCTCAAGAGGATCCTCCTGAGTATTGGGTTGTTGCTAGATTTGCACCATAAAGTATGGGACTCCAAGGATTTGTGGGACACTTACTTTTTCTCCCTCTAAAATGTTAGAGTTTTAAGATCTCAGAATTTCAGTGGTTTGGTGTCTATAGATGATAGATTGTAGCCCCTTTATGAGAGGGATAAGCCTTTTTTTATAGTTCCATTGAGGGACCTGAGAATGGAAGGGAAGACAAAATCCTTCTTTAACCTCCTTTATGTCTGGCGGTACTGTAGATTGTAACGTATGATCCATGTCCAACCAGACGTATAATTTGAAATGTAAGTTCAGTCGATCATTAATCAGTCAGTGACTTCAGCTCTTGGAAATTTACACGTGCGTTGACCATTTTAATACATGTACGGCCGAATGTTTAATTTGATTTTCTTATCCACCGGCATAATCAGATCTCGCTTCTTTGGTAACTGACAATCTGAACATTCAATGACGGCTATGACTTGCCCAACCATATTTAGGATTTTCAAGGTGTATCTGGCTGGATATTCTAGTTTGAGAGAAGATAACCGGACATAGGTGATGTCTGGTTAGCTTTTGGTTATATTCCATGAAGTTCATTTCTTTCCTGGCACCAATCTTGTAATTTTCCTAATTTTTTTGAGGTGGCCCCGTTAGAGACTCATCATCGGACTATGTGTAAAAATGCAATATCTATAGTCACCACCACTTTGGTAGGCTTGTGCAGTGTATGATAATGACAAGTCTATCAAAGTCATGCATGTATTTTTACTTATCTAGTTTTTCGGGTAGTGCCGAACTTACCTGTCATTAGTTGGAGTCTGATTGTTACTTGATGGGCCCCCAGCCCTTCGATTATTGGATGCTTTATTCCTGATGCTTTGAATGATTGTGGGCTTTATTCCAGACTTTTATGGTTGTGGGCTTTGTTCTCGGTTCTCTGAATGGTTGCAGGATTTATTTCTGACTCTAAATGGTTGTGGGATTTGTTCTCGATGCTCTGAATGGTTGTGGGCTTTATTCCCAATTTTGAATGACTGCAGGTTTTATTCTCGACTTTGATGATTGTGGGTATTGTTCATGGTGCTCTGAATAGTTGCAGGTTTATTCCCGTCTTCGATGATTGTGGGCTTTGTTCCCGATGATTTGAATGGTTGCAGGCTATATTCATGACTTTGAATGATTGCATGATTTATTCATGACTTTGATGATTGTGGGCTTTGTTCCTGGTGCTTTGAATGGTTGTGGGCTATATTCCCGACTTCGATGATTGTGGGCTTTATTCCTGATGCTCTGAATGATTGTGGGCTTTATTCCTGACTTTGAATGACTGCATGCTTTATTTCCGACTTTGATGATTGTGGGCTTTATTCCCGATGCTCTGAATGGTTACAGGCTTTATTCCCGACATTGATAATTGATGGACCCTCAAGTCTTCTAATGCCTAGCTCGGTTGTGAGATGTCTCGATCTCTGTTATGATAATAGATAAACCACAGGTCCCCAATGTCTCGATCGATTGTGGGATGCCTCGATCTCTGTTGTGATAGTTGATGGACCCTCAGTTACACCGATGCCTCGATTGGTTGTGAGATGCCTTATTTTTTTTATGATAATAAATTGACCCGCAGGTCCTATAATGCCTCAATCGGTTAAGGTGTTTTGATATTTGTTTGGAATTCTGATAGGTTGGACCCTCAGGCTCTCCGATGCTTTGACCGGTTGAGGTGCTTCGATCCCTATTTGGAATTCTGATAGGTTGGACCCTCTGGCCCTATGATGTTTCGATCGGATAGGGTGTTTCAACACATGTCTGGAATTCTGATAGGTTGGACCCTCTAGCCCTCCGAATACTTCGATCAGATGAGGTACTTCGACTACTGTGTGTAATTCTGATAGGTTGGACCCTCAGACCCTCTGATGCTTCGACCAGATGTGAATCTTCGCTCCATATCTGGAATTCTGATAGGTTGGACCATTTGGCCCTCTGATGATTCGACCGGATAAGGTAATTTGACCCATGTCTGGAATTGTGATAGGTTGGACCCTCTGGCCCTACGATGCTTCAACCGGATGAGGTATTTCGACCACTATGTCCTTTGTAAGTGGGTTTCGCCCCAATATCCCCATTTCCGCCGAGCCTCGCCCCCAATTTTCTGATTTTGGACGCTTCGTGTTTTGGAGGCTCTCGCAGCATGCCCCATTCCTCTGGAGTTATCTACTTCTTTGCTTGTTCTGTATCAATTT
Source organism: Zanthoxylum bungeanum (assembly GCA_019454045.1). Lineage (NCBI taxonomy): Eukaryota > Viridiplantae > Streptophyta > Magnoliopsida > Sapindales > Rutaceae > Zanthoxylum > Zanthoxylum bungeanum. Next base: position 133,328 of record SKCR01025822.1, on the reverse strand, counting down.
TCTGAAAAAGAAACCTTATTTATATGTATGCATATGTGCAAATAACCTTCGGACGTATGTTTGTTCTTTGGCTTTGAGAACGTGCAGAAGTCCCGATGGTTTTTTTATAGAATATTCTCAGGTCTCGCTTCGCTTTCTCCCATTGGCTTTTTAAACGCATTGGCATTTCAATCATCGACTTTGCCTTCGCGATCATTTTCTTCTTCTTTTTATTTTCTTTCATGCAATGACTCTGCGCACGTCCTCAAAAGCTCATTCCTTGAAATTTCATCTCTCTCAAAGTATGAGCATTGTCTAAATTCAAAATTCAGTTCTAACAAAGGTTTCGCCTTTCGAATGCTTCTCAATGTGTGTGTGAGAATCTTTTTACAAAGAAATGCATGCGACCCGAATCAGTTTATGCTAGCGCTAAGTGTATATGTGGGGTAGACAATTTAGTTCATTTCAATTTTTTTTTCTTTGCCTAGACAAGCAAACACCTAGTTAAGGATCAACAAGGCTGCAAAATTTTCTTATTTCACTTAGGGCTTGCCCCTAGCTTTCTTAAGTCGTCAAATTACCTTTTGACACAAAAACTTCACATTTGTGACGTGAGTCTATGGTTACTTAATAATTTCACGAACTGAAGTTGCTTTGCATACTCGATATTTGATTTTTCGTTTGACGTAAAATTACTCGTGGGGTTCACGATACTTCTGGTTAGTAAATAGTTCAAACAACAGAGTAGATTTTTTTTGGGACTCGCTCTTTTCCTTTTCTTTCATTTTTTTTTTATTTTTTTGTGTTTTCCTTAACTTAGTGTCATTTCATCTGTTGGAAGTGAATCAAATAAATGTCAAGTAATTCACCCATCCCTACCAGTTGTGCCAGCATAAATTCTTTTTAGGTGTGCTTTGCAATTCTAAGTGCAAGTTTTAGTGCATAATTTTTAGATGGCATTCTGCCAGTGATTCCAAAGTTTAAAGAATTGCTTTAAGAATTTAGACAGCTCATTTGTTGAGAGACGAAATATTTCTTGGAAACCAAATTTACTGCCATTGAACAAAAAATCATTACATGGTGAAAATGCAAGCCTTCGATGATTCGAAATCCGGTCACTACATGATCGAGGCTTCTTCGGGATCTAGTGTTCTACCAGCGTCGATTAGATTCTTGATTTCATGTCTGGGGCGAGCAAATCTGTTTGTCTCATGCCCTAGGGACTGGTGGAAATGGCAGTATTGGTCCAAGTTGAGGTAATGGGTACTAATTTGGCAATGGTTTTGGATCCATTGGCTTTAGTAGGCCTTGTTTCTCAAGCTTACCCAAAATCTTGGACATCCATCTTCCTAAGTTGGAGAAATGCCTCTTTTGGACGGTGTTCACTTCTGCTGTTCCTGCGTCTTATCCATTACTCTTTTTATGTTGCCATCAGCCATAGAGCTTCTTGTACTAATCTTTCTCTTCTTCTATGTCCGAAACTATTTCCTTCAGCTGCCTAAAGTCAGACATCAAAGAGGTCATTCATCTCAATTTGTTAAGGATAGAGAGCCTGGTGTCCTTGATGATCATTTTAATCTGATCATTCTTCGATGGTCGCATCTGCATCTTCAGTAGTTGACTTCTCCAGCGGTTCACATTGTCTCTGAAACTCTCTTTTGGCCTTTGCTTTGTATTTTTCAAGTCGCTGAATGATAGATTTGGCTCTATGTCCATCACATATTGATTTAGGAATACTTCTTCCAAAGCCCTTTAGTTATCTTTCACATTTTTCTCTAAACTGTGGTACTATACCACCGGTGCTCCTTCGAGAGATACCCCAAATATTTTCAAGACTTGACGCTCGGACAGGCCAGTAGCACTCATTATTGACACGTACTGGCGAATGTGTACTTAGGGTATCCATCCCCATTGAATTTGGAAATGCCTGACATTTTTAACTCGGCAAGTAGTTGTTCTTAAAAGGCCATTGCTAGTGGAGTTGGTGCTTCGAACGCTAATATGAATAATAAATTGTACATTATATTTTATTATTTATTAATAACTATATTTTCGTTTCAAACCTTGTTAAATGGTAATTATTATGTCATAATGCATATTAGATTGATATATAAATATGCTGAGAATGACATCGACCATAGAATAATCAGGTAGTAATATTGGACACCAGTGGTCCGACTTGGGATAATATTACTATTATAAAATATTTTTAAAGTAAATATTCATAATCGTTGGTTTTGGAATACAATTAAATTCCTATAACCTAGAAGACTAGCACATGTCGGGAAATATTGGAATTGGAGTTCAAATGATTTAAACTGATGTATCATGAGCAATGGAAGCTCGAATAGACATGTAGGCATTCGTTGGAGCGAATTCTGAATGATTCACATATGATTCCTAATAGTTTGAAGTACACACTACCGTCAATAGGAATCCCCTCGAGTCGAGTAGCATATGTGATCATTTGACTATAGGATATCATTGATCTTATATGTGATCTTCCACACTTTGATGCCATATATGACATATATCTTTCATGGTTTGACTGCTAGATGTTCATTGGGTATGAACCGATGCACTCGTTAATCAAGTGCGTATCAAGATAAGATCTGTCGGTCCGTATGTATACCATAAGAAGTTTAGGTATCTGTGGGACACAGAAACTGGACGATGCATGCTGTCTCGGGCTCACAGCCCGGTCGGGAGTACGGAGAGTAGCCACGAGGGACTAAACCGGAGAATAATGGAGTCGCACCCGGTGTGAACCGAGAAAATGAGATTTAAGGCCGCAACTCACCCCTCGCAATGGAAGACCTCAAACCGTTGGGTTCGGAATGGTCCCTTACTAATGCCACTTGTAATGAAAGGATTTATGTAATAATTTAATCAGGCTTAAGTAGCACTTATTTCCAAGAGTATCATGCTTCTAAATTCACATGTACAAATAAAAATTACGCCTAAGTTACATATATTTCACATCTAAGATTGCATGCTTGAAAGTAAATCAAAGGAGCGACAAACATACAACTTCACTGACATATTATATTCAAGAAAACACAAGCACACATACAACCACACGAGCACACATGTGAGCACCTTCTCAAGTGGTAAGTGGATGGAATTGTATCCCAAGTACAGATCGTACTACCGTCCATTCGGAATCGGCTACGAAATTTATGTCTGGGTTTCCATCCGATACCACAAGAAATAATACTCAAATATTATCATGACATAGGCATATGAATTGTAATACATTCAAACACATTGTATTCATACATTGGGGATACGCTATTAGGAAAACTATGTATGAAATCTGATGAAAAAGGACTCAGTTCAGTGGGTGCGTGTTCGCGTAGCGTTTGAAAACACGTTCGAATGGTAAATAGAAGGTTCGCGTTCGTATAGCATTCGAGAACGCGTTCGAACGGAACCAGACCTGATGCATGATAAGATTAAGAAAGTGCGTGTGCGTTCTCGTAGCGTTCGAGAACGCGTTCGAATGGTAAACAGAAGGTTCGCGTTCATATAGCGTTTGAGAACACGTTCGAACGGAACCTGACCTGATGCATGATGAGGCTAATGAAGTGCATGTGCGTTCGCGTAGCATTCGAGAACGCGTTCGAACGGTAAACAGAAGGTTCGCGTTCTCGAACGCGTTCAAACGGAACCAGACCTGATGCATGCAAAACAAAGAATAAAGACAACATGTCAAGCTCAGTTCTGTCCGATCAAACATATCTTTACATTCAACCGAACACACATCAACCGGCGCGGCAAAACATCATTGGTAAAGGGCTTTAACCCCTCCCCATAGGGGATCTTACATTGCACTTACTAAGCCCATGCGCTCGATTGAATTATGCATACAAAGAATTAAAAGCAATAATATCAAACGTAGTATGCCGATTGAACGTATCTTAATTCAACCGAACACACATCAACCGGCGCGGCAAAGATAGTGGAAATGGGCTTTAACCCCCTCCCCATAGGGGATCTTACATTTCACTTACTAAGCCCATGCGCCGGATTGGAATATGCATACAAAGAATTAAAAGCAATAATATCAAACGTAGTATGCCCGATTGAACGTATCCTACATTCAACCGAACACACATCAACCGGCGCGGCGAAACATCGTGGTAAAGGGCTTTAACCCCCTCCCCATAGGGGATCTTTCATTCCACTACTCAGCCCATGCGCTCGATTGAATCATACATAAACTACGCAACATGCAGAATTCAAGTGATAAAATAAAAAATAATAAATAAATCAAAGCAACATGAACAAAAGAAGGTGCCGTTTACTCAGCGGTACGTGGAGTTGTATCCCAAGTACAGACCGCACTACCGTCCATTCGGATTCGGCTACGGAATTTAACGTCTGGTTTCCATTCTATATACCACAAGAGACGACACTCTTTCATTCATCCAATACCCATCAACACATCATACACACACGATTCAACAAATAATTAAAATACAGTCAAAATAAATTAGAAAAAATCGAATAAAGATGAGTGTGGAAAGTACCCTCAGTCTAACCTTTTAAGTCGTCTTCGGACTTGCGTTTCGCGGAGATCGGAAGGGGTAAAAGCTCTTATTCTTCCGGTTCACTGGTTCAGCGTATTAGCTCACAGTTTTGCTGATCTGCTCGCCATCTGGTCTCCGTTTGCTGCTGTTTCTTCTGTATCTTCTGCTCACTGTTCAGGTCACTGTTCTTACGTTTCAATGAACTGTTCAGTGTTTTTTCGTGGTTTTTTAGTGTAGTTTTGTGTGGTTTATTTCAAGGATTATAAGTGCAGTTATGTTACTGTTTTAAGGGATTTTAGGGACTGTTTTGGGAAGTGGGTTTGGGCTGTTGTCCAGGCCTGTTTCAAAGGCTGTTTTGGGGTGTGTTTTCGGTGATGGAGGGCTGCTGTATGGGGGAGAGATTTTCGGTGATGGGTAGAGGTCTAGGGGGTGTTTTTTCGGTTATGGAGTGGAGGAGATGAAGGGAATGTTTGTGTTCTTTGTTGCTATTGCCGTGAGTGGCTAAGGCTTTTTGTGTTGTGATTTTGTGAGTTCTGTGAGTTATCTGTATGAGCTAGGGTAGTGCATGTCTTGGTTAGGGGTTGTTTATATAGAGAAGGGCTAGGGTTTCACCTTGTCTCACAAGAAGGGATTTGATTTTGTGTTGAGCAAGGAAAGTCAAAGATTGAGGGGGGACAAATTTGGCTTAGATTAGGAATACAATATCTTTAATTTGTTATGATTGATTTTAATTAGGCAGACATCTTTTTAATTAGTATGTGATTTGTTTAGTTAGGAAGTTAATATATTTGATTTATCTTTATTAGGTATGATTATATTTTATGTTTTATTAATTGGTAAATTGTTAATTATTTTATTTAATATTTAATTAATTTCCATGTGTTTTAAATGTGTTTTATTAATTGGGATGTGTTTTATGGGCTTTGGGGGGCTAATTAGGCTGGGGTGCGAGGCTAGCAGCAAAACCAGAAACACCGACGCCGTTCGAACGCCCTTCGAACGCTACACGAACGTCCGCAATCTGCCTGAAGTTCGAACGAAAAGTAACGAACGCGGCACTAACGAAGACAGTGAACTTGTTAATGAACTTGATGACGTACTTATTCTGAATTTCCCCTTCCGACCTCCGTTTCCCGCAATATCCTTTGCTAAAAAGGTAGTGCCTCCAACTGAGACTCATCATCGGGTTTCACATGCGAAAATGCAATGCCTACAGTCGCCCCTACTTGATGGGACTTGTGCAGTGTGTGACTTGAACAATCCTATCAAAGTTATGCAATGCATTTTCCACTTACCTGGCTCGGCTGCTGCCTCGAGCTGAGTTGGTGCTGCAGCGGACCTCGATCCTGGGATGCATCATAATAACTGCAACCGACAACGGGGGCACCTCGACCCTGGGCACCTCGACCCAATACCGCTGACAATAAGGACCTCGCCCTCGAACTGATGATGTAGCGGGCACCTCGACCAGGAACTACAACCGACAAAGGGGGCACCTCGACCCTGGGCACCTCGACCCAATACCGCTGACCATTGGTCCTCGCCCCTAACTGATGATATAATTGGTACTCGACCCTGAACTACAACTGACAACGGGGGCACCTCGACCCTGGGCACCTCGACCCAACACCGCTGACCATAGGGACCTCGCCCTCGAACTGATGATGTAGTGGGTACCCGACCCTGGGCACTCGACCCGGAACTACAACCGACAACGAGGCACCTCGACCCTGGGCACCTCGACCCAACACGCTGACCTATGGACCTCCCCTCGAACTGATGATGTGTCTCCATACCCGAAGTGACATGATATAGGCCTCGCCCCCCAAGCTGATATGGGCCTCGCCCCTTGGGACTCATCCAAAAAAACTGAAATTGCGTTGACGCTGCTTGGCTCATTTCTGCCGCTTTCTCCTTCTTCGAACCTGCGAACACAAAACAGAAACAAACACGAAGAGAATGCAATGTTACGTGTATGCATGAATGATTTTCTTATTCCGTTGGGTTAGGTCTTCTGCTAATTCCTGTGGTAACTGCTCGGTCTTCTCCCCCTCAGGTAAAGTATTGCTTCAATCTGTCTACGTTGATCGGCTCGGTGAACTCGTTTCCTTCCAAGTCTGATAACCTCACTGCCCCATTTCCATACCTTCTGCACTATGTAAGGTCCTTCCCAGTTAGGTCTGAATTTCCCTCTCGGATCTGTCGTCGACGGCCTCGACTGCTTAAATACCAAATCACCCTTTCTGATCTTGGTAGGACGCACTTTCTTGTTGAATGCTCGGGCTAGTCTCTTCTGATACAACTACATGTGATACAAAGACTTCGTTCTATTCTCATCCAATAGTGCTAACTGATCAAACCTCTGTGCGGCCCAATCCTGTTCCGGTAATTCTGCCTTGTTAATACCCTCATAGACTGTATTTCAATTCTACCGGCAATACTGCTTCCATTCCATAGACCAAAGAGTAAGGTGTGGCCCATATTGCTGTTCTTACTGATGTTCTGTACCCCCAAAAAGCATACGGTAATTTCTCGGCCCAATCTCTGCAATTTTCTATCATCTTGGCTAAAATCGTCTTTATGGTCTTGTTGGTTCTCAACTACCCCATTTTCCTGCGGCCCGTACGGTGATGACTTGTGGTGGCCTATACCGTACCTCTGCAACATTACCTTCGTCTCTCCTTGAAACTGAACTCCGTTGTTGTCACTACATGATGCGACATACCATACCGACAAATGAGGTTCCGAGCTATAAACTTTGCCATATGTTTTGCTGTAACATTGCGGAATGATTCGGCTTCCACCACTTCGAGAAGTAATCTACTGCCACTACTATGAAGCGATGCCCAATTGATGCATTCGGTCGAATTTCCCCAATCATATCAATCCCCCATACTGAGAAAGGCCACGGCTCTGACAACCCGTGCAACTCTGTGTGCGGTAAGTGATTCAAATTACCGTGTGCTTGACAGTCATGACAGTGCTTTACCGTCTTCGCGCAGTCTGTTTCCATGGTTACCAATAAAAACCTTATCTCACTATCTTGCGGGACAGATTCAACCCGTTCATGTGCGGACCACATTACCCGGCGTGTATTTCTTCCATTACATGCTGAGCTTCTTCCTTTCTCAAACATTCAACTGAATACCGTTTGCTTGCCTCTTGTACAGTTCCCCTTTCAAAATCACATACTGGGAAGCTAACTTCTGAATGGCTATTCTGTCTTTTCTGCCTGCCCCTTCCGAGAGTTCACCATGTTCCAGATACCTCTGAATGTCATAATACCAAGGTTTACCGTCGTCGACCTCAACTTCCAGAATTCTTTCTATCTCATAAACAAGTTTGCTTGCTGTTGTCAGTATCAACGGTCTCATCACTAACTTTTCTGGATTTTCCCAAGTCACTGCAAGTGTAGCCAATGCATCTGCCATCTGATTCTCTTCTCTCGGTAAGTGCTGAAACTGACACTCGGGGATAACCTGTGCCAACTTTCTGAGGTGAAAGAGGTAAGGCTTCAACCGTTCTTCTTTCAATTCCCATTCTCCTCGCATCTGCTGGACTACCAACATAGAATCTCCGTAGACTTCCACACTCCCGGCCTTCAAGGCTATCAATGCTGTCAAACCAAAAGCACATGCTTCATACTCGGCCATGTTATTAGTCACTCTGAATGTCAACCTCTTGGCCAAAGGAAAGTCTCTCCCTCGGGGGTTACTATCACGATCCCGATTTCGGCTCCCTTGTAATTCACTGCTCCGTCAAAACACATCTTCCATCTTGAACTGTTATTGCTTGGATCTCTTCATCTGGAAATTCAAACTCTATACTGACCCCCCTCAACAGGTTGCAATGCCAGAAACTCTGCTACTGCTCGCCCTTTGATCACTTTGGAGGTGAGATACTCAATGTCAAACTCTGTCAGCAATACCAACCATCTGCTCAATTTTCCCACTAGTGAAGGCACCGAATGAAGATATTCAGAGGATTTTCCTTTGCCACTACCTGGATCTTGTAAGACTGGAAATAATGCTGCAACTTTCTGGAAGCCCATACCACTGCAAGACAGATCTTCTCAACTTCCTGATACCGAGCCTCATACGGGAGCATCTTCTTACTCAGATAGTAAACGACATGTTCTACCCCTGTCTCATCTGCATGTACCATCATTGCCCCCAGTGCTTCTGATTCTATAGCCAAATACAATATCAAAGGTCTGCCCGGTCTCGGAGGTTTCAATACAGGTGGCTTCACCAAGTACTCTCTGATTCTGTCGAAGGCTGTCTGACACTGTTCATTCCATCTCACTGGCTGATCTTTTCTCAACAGTTTGAAGATAGTCTCACATACCGATGTCAACTTGGCAATGAACCGACTGATGTACTGAATCTTCCCCAAGAATGCTCTGACTTCTTTTTCTGTTTCGGTGCAGGCATTTCTGTGATTGCCTTGATCTTTTCAGAGTCTACCTCTATTCCGCCCATTCCCACTGTATGACCAAGCAATTTCCCTGATGTCACCCAAAACACACATTCTAGGGTTTAGCCGCAGGTTGTATCTGTCAACTCTCTGAAGAAACCTTTCCAGTGCTTCAATATGCCCAACTCTTGTTTCTGATTTTACCATCATGTCATACACATACACCTCAATCTCTTTGTGCATCAAGTCATGGAAAAGTGTAGTGGCCATCCACTGATAAGTAGCCCCCACATTCTTAAGCCCAAACGACATAACCTTGTAACAATAAGTACCCCACTCAGTAACAAATGCAGTCTTAGTTTGTCTTCCTCAGCCATGAGAACCTGATTGTAACCTGAAAATCCATCTGCAAATGAAATACATAGCAGATAAAGCCGCACTATCAACCAAAACATCTATATGCGGCAGAGGAAAATCATCATTCGGACAAGCCTTGTTGAGATCTCTGTAGTCTACACACATTCTGACCTTCCCCATTTTCTTCGGCACCAGTACTATATTAGCCAACCACTCAGGATATTTTACTACTTCCAAGAACCCCACATCTATCTGTTTCTTAACTTCCTCTTGCCTCACATCCCCGGAATTAACCCCGGCACGAGACCCAGCTATACCAGCCATAGCAGTAGTCAAAGCTTGCAACTGTTCAGTGACCTTGGCGAGACCGTTCTCTAATTGATCCATACGGGATACCTCATTACAGTTCACTAATACTTATTCTTTTAGTGAGTCTTGTCCCTTTTCTAACCCAAATGGTATCTAGATGTCTTTTTGAGACATAGACGGTGTTAACATGATATATGTATGCATGAGGTGCATGAGATGCATGTAACATATATAACATAGTAAATCAATTAAAATTTCAAACAAATCGACCCGTTACCATTTTAGAATTTTTCGGGCTAATTGTCACATGAGTGAACCCATCCCAGTTTAATGGCCCAACGAGTTCACATTATGACAAGGAGCCCAACTAAATCCAAATGGTAATGTTCTGAACACAAGAACAAAGTTGGCCCATCAACACTTAGACGCATTTGGCCCAATAGTCATGAAATACGTTCTTGTCCCAGTTTAAATGGCCCAACAAGCCCATATCCCATGACAAATGGTCCAAATGGATCCAAATGACGATGTTCCCAAACACAAGCATAGAAGAAAGATAATGCAAACATAACGTAATAATTTCTACATAATGGCCCATCAATATTTCAGAAGCTTCGGGCCTAGTCATAAGGTACGAACTCGCCCCAGTTTAAATGGCCCAGCAAGTCCGCTTCTGACAATAGTCCAACTGCAATCCAAATGAGGATGGTCCATAAGCACATATTCAAGGAATAATTGTTACTTTAGCCAACCCAGTCTATGGGTGGGTTAGCACGAGTATAGAAAAAAGGCTCTCACCGGCGAAGGATGGCCCACAACTAGGTCTCCACACTCAAGGGTTCGAGCAACCAAGTGAGCGCATCATTTTTTTATACACTAAGGTACGTGCCAATGAGCTATGGTGTGTGACGAACTGTCAAATGGATTTCCCGTTGTAGATTCCCCAGAGGGAAGGTGGAGCGAGGCTCACTTAAATACCCAAGCCTCTTAGGCTCTTATCGCTTGGTGTCAGGAATAAACAAGAGTCCTCCAAATTAGTCCATCACAATAGGCTACGAGTAGATGGCTATCTAGGTGCCTTCACAGCTTTTCCTTCTAGAAAGGTAGTGAATGAAGAACACCAAACCATTACTTATCCTCAAAATGCCTTTGATTAAACCCTCACTTTATTCACTATAGACACGGTAAATTAAAACATAATCCAAACATCACAAGACAATATTCGGGGCCGATTCTCTATCCCCAGTGGAGTCGCCAGACTGTGGGACACAGAAACTGGACGATGCATGCTGTCCCGGGCTCGCGGCCCGATCGGGAGTACGGAGTAGCCACGAGGGACTAAACCAGAGAATAATGGAGTCGCCACCCGGTGTGAACCGGGAAAATGATATTTAAGGCCGCACTCACCCCTCGCAAGGGAAGACCTCAAACCGTTGTGTTCGGAATGGTCCCTTACTCATGCCACTTGTAATGAAAGGATTTATGTAATAATTTAATCAGGCTTAAGTAGCACTTATTTCCAAGAGTATCATGCTTCTAATTCACATGTACAAAATAAAAATTACGCCTAAGTTTACATATATTTCACATCTAAGATTGCATGCTTGAAAGTACATCAAATGAGCGACAAACATACAACTTCACTGGCATATTATATTCAAGAAAACACAAGCACACATACTAACCACACGAGCACACTATGAGCACCTTCTCAAGTGGTACGTGGAATTGTATCCCAAGTACAGACCGTACTACCGTCCATTCGGAATCGGCTACGAAATTTATGTCTGGGTTTCCATCCGATATACCACAAGAAATAATACTCAAATGTTATCATGACATAGGCATATGAATTGTAATACATCAAACACATTGTATTCATACATGTGGGGATAGCTTAGGAAACTATGTATGAAATCTGATGAAAATGACTCAGTTCAGTGGGTGCGTGTTCGCGTAGCGTTTGAAACGCGTTCGAACGGTAAACAGAAGGTTCGCGTTCGTATAGCGTTCGAGAACACGTTCGAATGGAACCAGACCTGATGCATGATAAGATTAAGAAAGTGCGTGTGCGTTCGCGTAGCGTTCGAGAACGCGTTCGAATGGTAAACAGAGGTTTGCGTTCGTATAGCGTTCGAGAACGCGTTCGAACGGAACCAGACCTGATGCATGATGAGGCTAAGGAAGTGCGTGTGCGTTCGCGTAGCATTCGAGAACGTGTTCGAACGATAAACAGAATGTTCGCGTTCGTGTAGCGTTCGAGAACGCGTTCGAACGGAACCAGACCTGATGCATGCAACACAAAGAATAAAGACAACAATGTCAAGCTCAGTATGTCAGATCAACGTATCTTACATTCAACCGAACACACATCAACCGGTGCGGCAAAGCATCGTGGTAAAGGGCTTTAACCCCTCCCAATAGGGGATCTTACATTGCACTTACTAAGCCCATGCGCTCGATTGAATTATGCATACAAAGAATTAAAAGCAATAATATAAAACGTAGTATGCCCGATTGAACGTATCTTACATTCAACCGAACACACATCAACCGGCGCGGCAAAGCATCGTGGTAAAGGACTTTAACCCCTCCCCATAGGGGATCTTAATTGCACTTACTAAGCCCATGCGCTCGATTGAATTATGCATACAAAGATTAAAAGCAATAATATCAAACGTAGTATGCCCGATTGAACGTATCTTGCATTCAACCGAACACACATCAACCGGCGCGGCGAAGCATCGTGGTAAAGGGCTTTAACCCCTCCCCATAGGGGATCTTTCATTCCACTTACTAAGCCCATGCGCTCAATTGAATCATACATAAATAAGCAACATGCAGAATTCAAGTGACGAAAAATAAATAAATAAATCAAAGCAACATGAAACAAAAGAAGATGCCGTTTACTCAAGCGGTACGTGGAGTTGTATCCCAAGTACAGACCGCACTACCGTCCATTCGGATTCGGCTACGGAATTTACGTCTGGGTTTCCATCCTATATACCACAAGAGACGACACTCTTTCATTCATCCAATACCCACAACACGCATCATACACACACGATTCAACAAATAATTAAAATACAGTCAAAATAAATAGCAAAAATCGAATAAAGATGAGTGTGGAAAGTACCCTCAGGTATAACTTTTAAGTCGTCTTCGGACTTGCGTTTCACGGAGATCGGAAGGGGTAAAAGCTCCTTATTCTTCCAGTTCACTGGTTCAGCGTCTTAGCTCACTGTTTTGCTGTTTTGCTCGCCGTCTGGTCTCCATTTTGCTGCTGTTTCTTCTGTATCTTCTGCTCATTGTTCAGGTCATTGTCTTAACGTTTCAACGAACTGTTCGAGTGTTTTTTTCGTGGTTTTTTAGTGTAGTTTTGTGTGGTTATTTCAAGGATTATAAGTGCAGTTTATGTTACTGTTTTAAGGGATTTTAGGGACTGTTTTGGGAGTGGTTTGGGCTGCTGTCCAGGTGTGTTTCAAGGGCTGTTTGGGGTGTGTTTTCGGTGATGGAGGGCTGCTGTATGAGGGAGATTTTCGGTGATGGGTAGAGGTTTAGGGGGGTGCTGTTTTCGGTTATGGAGTGGAGGAGATGAAGGGAATTGTTTGTGTTCTTCTTGTTGCTATTGCCGTGAGTGGCTAAGGCTCTTTGTGTTGTGATTTTTGTGTGAGTTATCTGTATAATCTAGGGGAGTGCATGTCTTGGTTATGGGTTGTTTATATAGAGAAGGGCTAAGGTTTCACCTTGTCTCACAAGGAATGGATTTGATTTTGTGTTGAGCAAGGAAAATCAAAGATTGAGGGGGGACAAATTTGGCTTAGATTAGGAATACGATATCTTTAATTTGTTATGATTGGTTTTAATTAGGCATGACATCTTTTTAATTTAGTATGTGATTTGTTTAGTTAGGAAGTTAATATATTTGATTTATCTTTATTAGGTATGATTATATTTTGTTTTATTAATTGGTAAATGGTTTATTATTTTATTTAATATTTAATTTAATTTCCCATGTGTTTTAAAGTGTTTTATTAATTGGGATGTGTTTATGGGCTTTGGGGGGCTAATTGGGCTGGGGTGCGAGGCTAGCAGCAAAACCAGAAACACCGACGCCGTTCGAACGCCCATTCGAACGCTACACGAACGTCCGCAATCTACCTGAAGTTCGAACGAAGTAACGAACGCGGCACTAACGAAGACAGTGAACTTGTTAAATGAACTTGATGACGTACTTATTGGAATTTCCCCTTCCGACCTCCGTTTCCCGCAATATCCTTAGCTAAAAAGGTAGTGCCTCCAACTGAGACTCATCATCGGGTTTCACACGCGAAATGCAATGCCTACAGTATCCATGTAATTAAGTCACGATTCTTAAGACTTTGGCCAATGCCGATCACCTAAGGTTAATTACAAATATCATAAATGATGTTCTGATTAGTTGTAAAGAATCGTGGATATGTCGACAAGAAAAGATGTGTGCCTCGGAAACTTGACGGTTTAATATATGTTTCCTAAGCACAACTCGGATAGCCTACGACAGATGGATTATTAAATATATGTGATGATCTCGACTTGTATAGTTCAGAAAGGTCGTTCGTGTTCTTCAAAAATTTGGAGGTGGTCGAATTGCGTACATATGAGCTAGGCTTATATGACGAATGTGTCTGGACTTAGAGAGTCCCATAATATGAAGTGTATTCATTGAGCACTTGGGTAACCAATAATGTTTGATAATAAATAATATTTGATATTATAATTATCAATTAAAATAATTAAGTGTTATTTGGATAATATTAATTATTTACTTTGATCCAATTGGATTAATTGGATTAATTCAAAATCACACAAGGGCTTTGTTGTTATTTCATAAATATATCTACAATTGGAAGATATTTTGGTAATTACAAAATATGTAATAATAGTTATATTTGGCTTGATTTAATTGGATTAAATCAAAGTGGTAGAAAATGAACTAATCAGTTGGTTAAGCTTTGTCTAGATTTAATTGAATTAAATCAAAGTGATAGAGACAAATGTGATTAGTCACACATAATTATACATATTTGGACAAATTGGATTAAACCCACCTAAAATTTGATTAGAACTTTTATTAATTAAAAATTACATAAGCTTCACTATAAAAAGCAAGCTTAAACTAGTTTTTAATTGAGCTTGAGAAAGCTAAGTAAGTTTTTAATTAAGCTTGAGAAAGCTAAGCAAGCAAGTTAAAGAAATATTAGCATAAGTAAAGTTTTTGTGAGAGAAGTTTTGAAAGTTCTCTACAATATTTTCAAAAATGAGAAGAAGATTGCAATTTGGAATCAAGCTTGTTAGGTAAGCTTGTTAGGTAAGTTTGATATTCTCTAAAACTATGTTTTCATTAGTGAAACATATAGTGATATATAATGTATTGGATACATAATAACATAGCTTGAAGTTGAAATTAGACTAATGAATTGTATATGGATGCTTTGGAAGCATAAACACAATATGCTTGTGATTGGGTCAAAATATTCATATTGGACATGAAACATAGATTTAGAGTTTGGAACTCTAAATGAAAATTTGGAGTTATGGCTACCATTCTAGAATCACTTGACCATCTTTGAGTGACTTAGAATTATTCATGAGTCACTTCAATATGAGATTCTAATTTGGTTTGTATTTTAGATTCAAGATTTACGTATGTGTGTATTTTGAATAAATTTATATTTTAGTAAAAATATTTGATATTTTAAAAAACGTGATTTTATTTATAATATGTGTTGATATTGGTTTTGATGTTAAAACTTAAAATTTGGATGTTTGGAAGTGTTTAAGGAAAGTTGGAAGAAAATTGGGTAAAATACTTTTACCCAATTTGCATAAGCTCTCTAGAAACATAGAGTTGATGCTTTAACTAATATATATATATTGATGCGTGGACACAGTGCGCGTTGCGCGTGTGTCACACGCTAAATTTTTTTGGCTCGTTCTTGAGTTTCCGGACTCCGATTCGATCCCGATTTTTTTCCTATGCACTTGTAATGAAATATAGTATTTCATTAAATTATTTAAATATATATCTATACTTGATATCTACAGGTTAAACTCACTTCTGCTGCATGGGGCACCGATCCGACCTTATGGGCCCGACATCCTCCCCAACATTTGCGTCATACTCAAGCAAGTCTTCATGTTTGCTGTTCATTTTTAGTGTGACTGACTTTATTTTCTCCTTCAGTTTCTGGAATTCGGACTCAGTTTAGGATTTGGTCATTTTATTTGCAGCAGATTCTGCTATGTCTTCATCGTCTATTGGAAAATGCTCACTAGTAAGCATTTTGATGTACAATTTTAAGCATGGTCTACTTCGTGTTAGTGGTTGTTTTTGAGTGATTCAGATACTCCTCCGTGAGTAGTTCAGAATGGTATATTCATATGCTTAAAATGGTGATTGGGTGAATGAGAAATCGTTGCTCAAAATTCACCCATTGGTGTTGGAAAATATAGAGAAATAAGATTGTCCTACATGAGAAAGCTAATAAAGGAAAATTGTGTTTATATATGATTGCTCATATGTAGATGGGTAAGTGTTATAAGGATATAGACTCTCTCTACGTGCGCGCGCAGAGGGGGTGCAAATCAAAATCCGAACAGGGCTGACTCGTGTGCACCCGCCATCCTCCGTACACGAATGCCGGACCAAATAATGCGGGCCCGACCCAGCCACTTTTTGCAAGCCTCTTTATTTTTTCCCAGCCTTTTGAAGTTTCATAACAGTTAAATAAATTCTATTAATTAACTGAGTGGTTACATCATATGAAAAGCCTCCCAATAACTCAGTTTAATTGGCATGGCAGTGGTTTTCGTTTTTAACAGAAGGGAAAAAAAAATTTACAGAACAATTTTTCCAGAGTCTTTTTACTGTTTTCGTTGACACAGTTCAGACACATTGTGGTTCGTTGAATATGATTTTGGTGGTGCCCATTCTCGTTTATTTCCGTTGCATCATGGGAAACAAACGTCTTGCGTTCTACTGCACCATTCAGAAGGGGACGAATTTGTTTTAAGGAGATTGTTGCCGTATCAACAAGCCTCAGAATTTTTTCTGTCTGTCTATTGCCGTTGTTCCTGTCGCTAGTTCGTTGCTGCCCGGAATGCTTCGCTCACTGCAGTTGTCCCAAGACTGTGTTACTTTTATTTCTTTTGTTGTGTTATTTCCTCTGATTATTGTAGCAACTATGTTGTGTTTTACTGTTTGTTCAGAGTCCTTTGTAAGAAAACAATAACCAAATATTTGTAATAGTCTTAAAAAAAATTTGATATGTGGATATTGAAAGCATTCCAAACACAGTTGATCTGAACAATGCAGCCTCTTCGGCTGGCCAAAATGTTCCAGCCTCTGAGCTTAATGTGGCAGCCTCTGTGGCTGGCCAAAGTGTTGTGGCAGCCTCTTCGGCTGGAGAAAATGTTTCAGCCTCTGGGCTTAATATGGCAGCTGTAGGCACTGCATTTTTGCATATAAGTCCCTATGATGAGTCTCATTTGGAGACACTACCTTTTAAGTCACGGAGGTCACGGAAAAACGGACATCGGAAGGGGAAATTCAGAATAAACAAGGTTCATTGTTTTCGTTCGTGCTGCGTTCGTGCATAAGTTCGAACGGCAAACAGATTGCGGGCGTTCGTGCCACGTTCGAGGAGACGTTCGAACGGTGTCGGTAATTCTGGTTTTGCTGCTAGCCTCACATCAAGCCCAAATTTGCCCAAGCCTTGGCCCACACGCCCAAGCCCACTTAAAACACATATTTAACACATGGTGAAATCAAAACAAATCTAAAAATCACATACCAAATTAAAATAAACATTGAAATCAATCAAATATTTTAATTCCTTAATTAAGATATTCACCCACCAATTACACAAGATTCCTTCCTAACTAAACAAAATCACATACTAAATTAAAAAGATGTCATGCCTAATTAAAATCAATTATAACAAATTAAAGATATTGACTTCCTAATCTAAACCAAATTTGTCCCCCCTCAATTTTTGACTTCCTTGCTCAACACTAAATCAAATCCCTTCCTTGTGAGACAAGGTGAAGCCCTAGCCATTCTCTATATAAACAACCCCTAACCAAGACATGCATCCCCTAGCTCATTCATACAAGAAAAGCCTCACATAGTTCATTCACACAAGAAACACCCTAGCTCATACACACCAACTCACACGAAAATCACAACACACACAAGAAACACCCAAGCTTATTGACACAAACTCTCCCTCACTCTCAATAACCGAAGATCACAAACCAAAGAACCCTCATCGCCTGACCAAAACACATCCCGAACAGCCCCTTTACCTCATCCAAACAGCCCGCGAACCACACCAGAACACCACCGAAAATCACACCCAAACAGTAGCAAAACATCCCAAGAACAGTAACTAAAATACAGCAGCAGAACAGTAGCAAAACGGCAGCGAATCGGAGTTAGAAGCAGCAGCAAAAGACAGAGAACGACGACTCAAAATAGTAAGACAACGAACGAGAGCAGTGAACCAGTGAACCGGAAGAGTTACGGAGCATCCACCATTCCGACGACCGTACACCGTACTACCGAGAGACGACATAAAAGGTTAGACCTGAGGGCACCTTGTATTTATTATCTTTCATTTGTCTTTTACTTATTCTAATATATTTTTTTATTGCATGAGAGTCGTTTTGTTGAGGCATGATGTGAATTCTGGATAAAGGGAATGCATGTTCTCTTTTGTGGTATATCGGATGGAAACCCGAACGTAAATTCCGTAGTCGAATCCGAATGGACGGTAGTACGGTCTGCACTCGGGATACAACTCCACGTACCACTTGAGAGATACATATATTCTGTTTCATCCAAACTTGTATTTGAGCATGATGTAGTTAGTACGTTATTTATTTAGGCCTAGTGCGTTATTTATTCTTAAGCATGATTTAGTCCTTAGTATGTTAATCTTTATGCATGATTTAGATATCCATGTGATTAGATATGTCGTTGTTGTGATCCTGTTTGAATGCGGTATCTAAAACCATATGAATGTATGCAATCTGCCAGTTCCCGTTCGAACGCGTCATCGAACGCAACTCGAACGCGAACCTTCTGTTTATCATTCGAACGCGTTATCAAACGCTACTCGAGCGCGCATGCATTTTGTATCATCAGGTCTGGTCCCGTTCGAACGCGTTATCAAACGCTACACGAACGCGAACCTTCTGTTTACCGTTCGAACGCGTTTACGAACGCTACACGAACGCGCACACACTGAACTGAGTCTGTCTCATCATATTTCATGCCCAATTGCCTCTTGGGTGATCTCCCTTGCATTATGTAGCCAATCATATTATTTGTATTCCTGCATTTATCCATTCGATGTATTCATGAGATAGTACTCAAGCATGATTAGGTTGTTCTTAGTTTTCCATATCATATGATTGAAATATGTTCATGAGATTGCCATGTGATGTTGTATGTTGTGATGATTAATTTCATGCATGTGAATTTAGAAGCATGATACTCTTGGAAATAAGTGTTACTTAAACTTGATTAAATTATTACATAAATCCTTTCATTACAAGTGACATAAGTAAGATACCATTCCGAACCCAACGGTTTGAGGTATTCCCTTGCGAGGGGTGAGTGCGGCCTTAAATCTCATTTTCCCGGTTCACACCGGGTGGCGACTCCATTATTCTCCGATTTAGTCCCCTGTGGCTACTCCGTACTCCCAACTGGGCCGCGCGAGCCCGGGACAGCATGCGTCGCCCCAGATCCTGTGACCACAGTCTGGCGATTCCACTGGGGATAGAGAATCGGCCCCGAAATATTGTCTTGTAATGTTTGGATTTATGTTCTAATTGACCGTGTCTATAGTGGATAAAATGAGGGTTTAATCAATGGCATCTTGAGGCTAGGTAATAGTTTGGTGTCTTTCTTCATTCACTACCTTCCTAGAAGGAAAAGCTGTGAAGGCACCTATATGGCCATCTACCCTTAGCCTATTGTGATGGACTAATTTAGAGGACTCGTTGTTTATTCCTGACACCAAGCGATAAGAGTCTAAGAGGCTTGGGTATTTAAGTGAGCCTCGCTCCACCTTCCCTCTGGGGAATCTACAACGGGAAATCCATTTGACAGTCAATCACACACCATAGCTCATTGGCATGTACCTTAGTGTATAAAAAAGAATGCGCTCACTTGGTTGCTCGAACCCTTGATTGGGGAGACCTAGTTGTGGGCCATCCTTCGCCGATGAGAGCCTTTGTCTACACTCCTGCGAACCCACCCATAGACCGAGATTGTATGGTTAAAGTAACAATTATTTCCTTGAGTATGAGCTTGTAGACCATCCTCATTTGGATGCAATTGGACCATTGTCAGAAATGCGGACTTGCTGGGCCATTTAAACTGGGGCGAGTTCGTACATTATGACCATTGGGCCCAAAGCTTCTGAAATGTTGATGGGCCATTCTGTAGAAATCATTGTTTTATGTTTGCATTATCTTTCCTTTGTGCTTGTGTTCGGAACATTACCATTTGGATTTAGTTGGGCTCCTTGCCATGAGATGTGAACTGTTGGGCCATTTTAACTGGGACGAGTTCACTCCTATGACAGTTAGCCCAAAAGCTTCTAAAATGATGGTGGGCCGATTTGTGTGAAAATTTTAATGAGTTGATATATTTCTTGCATCACATGCGCCTTATGCATACATGCACCATGTTAACCCCATTTTGTCTTGAAAGCCATCATAGATACCCGTTGGTTAGGGAAGAGGACAGACTTGTCAAAAGACCAAGCAGCCACCAAGAGTACTGGCAGAAGACCTAGCCCAACGGGATAGGAAACCCAATCATGCATGCATGCATACACGTAACATATTTGCATCTTTTTTGTGTTTGTTCTGTTTTGTAATAACAGGTTTCAAAGGAGAAAAAGAGAAAGCGTCAAATGCAAGCCAACCAGAAGCAGCAACAGTACAATGTCAGCAGTCTTCAGGAATGAATCACAGGGGCGAGGCCAATATTAGTATCAGTCTGGGGGCGAGGCCCATATCAATATCAGTTGGGGGGCGAGGCCCACATCAGTATCAGTTTGGGGCGAGGCCCACATCAGTATCAGCTGGGGGCGAGGCCCATATCAGTATCAGTTTGGGGCGTGACCCACGTCAATATCAGTTTGGGGCGAGGCCCATATCAGTATCAATCTGGGGCGAGGCCCACATCAGTAACAGTGTTGAGGCGAGGCCCACATCAGTTTCAGGGCCGAGGCCCGCATCAATACCAGTCTTAGGGATGAGTCCCAGGGTTGAGGCCAATATCAGTATTAATCTGGGGCGAGGCCCACATCGGTAACAGTGTTGGGGTGAGGCCCACATCAGTACCAGTTTGGGGCGAGGCCCACATCAGTAACAGTGTTGGGGCGAGGCCCACATCAGTTTGAGGGCAATGCCCACATCAGTTTGAGGGCAATGCCCACATCAGCATCAATCTGGGGGCGAAGCCCATATCAGTATCAGCATGGGGGTGAAGCCCATATCAATATCAGTCTGGGGGGGCGAGGCCCACATCCTTATCAGCATCAGTCTAGCCGGGTATGGCACTCTAGGGGCGAGGCCCACATTAACATCAGATCAATTTTGCCGGGTACGGCACTCCAAGTATGGAGACATCAGTTTCGCACGCCAGGTACGGCACTCCAGGTATGGAGATATTACTGCGACGCCTTGGGTATGAGGTTTAGCACGCCAGGTACGACACTCCGGGTATGGAGATATTAGTGCGACGCCTCGGGTATGAGGTTTTAACAAGACGAGAATGGCACTCCAAAATGGAACACAGTTCGAGAATGAACAAGCCAAGAATGACACTCCAAGAATGGAAACACAGTTCGAGAATGAACAAGCCGAGAATGGCAATCCAAGAATGGAGCAGAGTTCAAGAATGAACAAGCCGGGAATGGCAATCCAAGAATAATAAAGCAGAGTTCAAGAATGAACAAGCCAGAATGGCACTCCAAGAATGGAAACACAGTTCGAGAATGAACAAGCCCAGAATGGCAATCCAAGAATGGAGCAGAGTTCAAGAATGAACAAGCCGGGAATGGCAATCCAAGAATGGAGCAGAGTTCAAGAATGAACAAGCCGGGAATGGCACTCCAGGAATGGAAATACAGTTCATGAATGAACAAGCCGGGAATGGCACTCCAAGAATGGAAGCACGGTTCGGGAATGAACCACCTCACAGTAACGGTTCGGGAATGGACCACCTTACAGTAACAGTTCGGGAATGGACACCTCACAGTAACGGTTCGGGAATGGACCACCTCACAGTAACAGTTCGGGAATGGACATTTCACAGTAACGGTTCGGGAATGGACCACCTTACAGTAACAGTTCGGGAATGGACACCTCACAGTAATGGTTAGGGAATGGACCACCTCACAGTAATGGTTAGGGAATGGACCACCTCACAGTAACAGTTCGGGAATGGACATCTCACGGTAACAGTTCGGGAATGGACCACATCACAGCACGGTTCGGGAATGAACCAGGGGTCGCAGCACCTCACCACCCAAATCAACTCAACTCAACACGTGGAAAGTCAAGTGGCAGTTGGCGAGCCAGGTAAGTAGAAATGCATTGCATAACTTTGATAGGATTGTCACTGTTACACATTACACAAGTCCCATCAAAGTGGGGGCGACTGTAGGCACTGCATTTTTGCATATAAGTCCCTATGATGAGTCTCATTTGGAGACACTACCTTTTAAGTCACGGAGGTCACGGAAAACGGACATCGGAAGGGGAAATTCAGAATAAACAAGGTTCATTGTTTTCGTTCGTGCTGCGTTCGTGTATACGTTCGAACGACAAACAGATTGCGGGCGTTCGTGCCGCGTTCGAGGAGACGTTCGAACGGTGTCGGTAATTCTGGTTTTGCTGCTAGCCTCACATCAAGCCCAATTCGCCCAAGCATTGGCCCACAAGCCCAAGCCCACTTAAAACACATATTTAACACATGGTGAAATCAAAACAAATCTAAAAATCACATACCAAATAAAATAAACATTAAAATCAATCAAATATTTTAATTCCTTAATAAGATATTCACCCACCAATTACACAAGATTCCTTCCTAACTAAACAAAATCACATACTAAATTAAAAAGATGTCATGCCTAATTAAAATTAATTATAACAAATTAAAGATATTGACTTCCTAATCTAAACCAAATTTGTCCCCCCTCAATCTTTGACTTTCCTTGCTCAACACTAAATCAAATCCCTTCCTTGTGAGACAAGGTGAAGCCCTAACCATTCTCTATATAAACAACCCCTAACCAAGACATGCATCCCCTAGCTCATTCATACAAGAAAAGCCTATCCTAGTTCATTCACACAAGAAACACCCTAGCTCATACACACAACTCACACGAAAATCACAACACACACAAGAAACACCCAAGCTTATTGACACAACTCTCCCTCACTCTCAATATCCAAAGATCACAAACCAAAGAACCCTCATTGCCTTGACCAAAACACATCCCGAACAACCCCTTTACCTCATCAAAACAGCCCCCGAACCACACCAGAACACCACCGAAAATCACACCCAAAACAGTAGCCAGAACATCCCAAGAACAGTAACTAAAATACAGCAGCAGAACAGTAGCAAAACGGCAGCGAATCAGAGTCAGAAGCACAGCAGCAAAAGACGGAGAACGACCACTCAAAACAGTAAGACAACGAACGAGAGCAGTGAACCAGTGAACCGGAAGAGTTACGGAGCATCCACCCTTCCGACGACCGTACACCGTACTACCGAGAGACGACATAAAAGGTTAGACCTGAGGGCACCTTGTATTTATTATCTTTCATTTGTCTTTTACTTATTCTAATATATTTTTTTTATTGCATGAGACTCGTTTTGTTGAGGCATGATGTGAATTCCGGATAAACGGAATGCATGTTCTCTTTTGTGGTATATCGGATGGAAACCCGGACGTAAATTCCGTAGCCGAATCCGAATGGACGGTAGTACGGTCTGCACTCGGGATACAACTTCACGTACCACTTGAGAGATACATATATTCCGTTTCATCCAAACTTGTATTTGAGCTTGTGTAGTTAGTACATTATTTATTTATTTAGCCTGATTAGGCCTAGTGCGTTATTTATTCTTAAGCATGATTTAGTCCTTAGTATGTTAATATTTATGCATGATTTAGATATCCATGTGATTAGATATGTCGTTGTTGTGATCCTGTTTGAATGCGGTATCTAAAACCATATGAATGTATGAAATCTGCCAGTTCCCGTTCGAACGCGTCATCGAACGCAACTCGAACGTGAACCTTCTGTTTACCGTTCGAACGCGTTATCAAACGCTACTCGAACGCGCATGCATTTTGTATCATCAGGTCTGGTCCCGTTCGAACACGTTATCAAACGCTACACGAACGCGAACCTTCTGTTTACCGTTCGAACGCGTTTACGAACGCTACACGAACGCGCACACACTGAACTGAGTCTGTCTCATCATATTTCATGCACAATTTCCTTTTGGGTGATCTCCCTTGCATTATGTAGCCAATCATATTATTTGTATTCCTGCATTTATCCATTCGATGTATTCATGAGATAGTACTCAAGCATGATTAGGTTGTTCTTAGTTTTCCATATAATATGATTGAAATATGTTCATGAGATTGCCATGTGATGTTGTATGTGTGATGATTAATTTCATGCATGTGAATTAGAAGCATGATACTCTTGGAAATAAATGTTACTTAAACTTAATTAAATTTACATAAATCCTTTCATTACAAGTGACATAAGTAAGGGACCATTCCGAACCCAACGGTTTAAGGTCTTCCCTTGCGAGGGGTGAGTGCGGCCTTAAATCTCATTTTCCCGGTTCACACCGGGTGGCGACTCCATTATTCTCCGGTTTAGTCCCCCGTGGCTACTCTGTACTCCCAACCGGGCCGCGAGCCCTGGACAGCATGCGTCGCCCCAGATCCTGTGACCCCACAGCAGCCTCTGTGGCTTGCCAAAGTGTTGCTGCCTCTATGGCTAGACAACTTGTTGGACATGTGAGCCATGTCAATCATGCTGCGGAAAAACCTGAAAAATTCATTGGTCAGAATTTCAAAAGGTGGCAACATAAAATTCTTTTTTACTTGACCACGTTGAACCTTGCAAGGTTCCTAAAGGAAGATGCTCGTGTACTAAAAGAGGGTGAGAATGATATTCAAGTAATTAGTGCCATCGATGCTTGGAAACATTCTGAATTCCTATGTATGAATTATGTGCTGAATGGGCTAAGTGATTCCTTATACAGTGTGTACGCTGGAATGAAAACAGCTAAGGGGCTTTGGAAATCCTTAGATCGAAAATATAAAACTGAGGACGCATATACTAAGAAATTTGTCGTAGGCCGTTTCCTAGATTTTAAGATGGTTGAATCCAAAACTATGTTAAGTCAAGTACAAGAATTGCAGATTATTCTAGCAGAAATTCATGCTGAGGGGAAGGTTTTAAGTGAAACCTTCCAAGTAGCCTCGATAATTGAAAAACTACCACCTGGTTGGAAAGATTTCAAGAATTATTTAAGGCATAAGCGAAAAGAAATGAACATTGAAGACTTGGTTCTTAAGCTTAGAATTGAGGAAGATAACAAAGTATCTGACAAGAGAGGAATAACTCATGAGGCCAAAGCAAATGTTGTTGAACATGGCCATAAGAATAAAACCTCAAGAACAAAGGGTCAAAGATGGGCCCTAAAGGAGGATTTTCTAAGAAATCCAAATTTCAAGGAAGATGCTTCAATTGTGACAAAATGGGTCACAAGTCTTCTAAGTGCAGACTGCCGAAGAAGAAAAAGAATCAATAGGCTAATGTGATGGAAACCATGACTCAAGATGTTTCAGATATTAACCTTTCTGCTGTGGTTTCTGAGGTGAATCTGGTGGGTTCTAACCCAAGAGAGTGGTGGATTGATACTGGTGCCACTCGACATGTGTGCTCAGACAATAGTATGTTTTCTTCATTTGAGCCTGCTGGTAATGGGGAAAAAATATACATTAGAAATTCAGTAACATCTGAGATTGAAGGTCAAGGCAAGGTGATTCTGAAGATGACCTCTGGGAAAGAGTTGACTTTGAACAACGTTCTGTATGTACCATAAATACAGAAGAATCTTGTGTCTGGATCACTTTTGAACAAACACGGATTCCGGATGGTGTTCGAGTCTGATAAAGTAATTTTGACTAAAAATGGCATGTATGTGGGAAAATGATATGTAACTGACGGGCTCTTTAAGCTCAATGTAATGGTCGTTAAACCCAAGAATTTCAATAAAGCTAGTTCTTCTGCTTATATTGTTGAGTACTCTGATCTATGGCATGGTAGATTAGGACATGTTAATTTTAATTCATTGCGGAAATTAATTAACATGAATCATATTCCCAATTTTAAAATTGATAACAAACATAAGTGTGATACTTGTGTTGAGGCAAAACTAACTAGATCATCATTTCGTAGTATTGAAAGAAACTCTGAACCACTTGATCTAATTCATACCGATGTATGTGATTTTAATTCAATACAATCAAGAAGCGGTAATAAATATTTTACTACCTTTATTGATGATTGCACAAGATTTTGCTATGTGTATTTGATGAAAAGCAAGGACGAAGTTATAGAGAAATTTGTTCTCTATAAGAATGAAGTTGAGAACCAACTGAATAAAAGAATTAAGGGGTTAAGAAGTGATCGTGGTGGTGAGTATGTTTTTACTTTTGAATCACTTTGTGAGCAAAATGGAATCATACATCAAATCACAGCAACTTATTCACCTCAATCCCATGAGATTGCAGAACGGAAGAATCGTACCTTGAAAGAAATGATGAATGTTCTGTTAATCGGCTCTGTATTACCTCAGAATATGTGGGGAGAAGCTGTTTTATCAGCTAATTACCTTTTAAATAAGGTACCACAGAAAGAAGCAGAGAAAACTCATTATGAAATGTGGAAAGGAAGAGTACCTTATTCCTATAAATTTCTACGAGTGTGGGGGTGTCTTGCCAAAGTAGTCATTCCTCCACCTAAGAAGGTGAAGATAGGGGTGGGCATCGGATCAGATCAAATCCGATTAGCAAATCCGATCAAATTGAGTTGGTCC
Source organism: Zanthoxylum bungeanum (assembly GCA_019454045.1). Taxonomy (NCBI): domain Eukaryota; kingdom Viridiplantae; phylum Streptophyta; class Magnoliopsida; order Sapindales; family Rutaceae; genus Zanthoxylum; species Zanthoxylum bungeanum. The sequence continues at coordinate 106,523 of SKCR01025822.1, read as the reverse complement.
GGTTCGACGGATTTCGTTTATCCGATCCGATCCGATCGATTTTTTTAATATGCAAAACGACGTCGTTACATATTAAATAAATTAATAAAAAAAAAATTGAATTATTTCGGATCGGATTTTATCCGATCCGATCCGATCCGCTCGATTTTTTTGACTCAAACCCACCGAATTCAGATCAAATTGGTCCGATTTGATCCGATTCGAATTCGGATCGAACCAATCCGATCCGATCCGATCCGATAATTATCGGATCGAGTTCGATAAGATGATCCGATCCGAACGAATAAACAAGCCCTGGGCATTTCGGATCGGATCGGATTCGGATTCAGTCCGATCCGATCCGAATCCGATAATGCCCACCCTTAGGTGAAGATAAGACCAAAAACTGTTGATTGTATTTTCATAGGATATGCACATAACAGTAATGCTTATCGATTTCTTGTGCATGAGTCTAATATACCAGATATTCACAAAAATACGATAATGGAGTCGAGGAATGTATCTTTTTTCGAATACGTTTCCTTTGTAAAACTAATTCGAATTCAAATGTGCACAAATGGGCACATGAGACTATCAATGAAGATAGTCAGGACCAAGAACACATAAATGTTCCAGAGGATCAACAAGATGTTGAACTTGAACCAAGACGTAGCAAAAGAGCTAGAACGGAAAAATCATTTGGTCCAGATTTTCTGACATTTTTGCTAGAAAATGATCCTCAAATCTATAACGAAGCTGTAAGGTCAGCTGATGGTGCTTTGTGGAAAGATGTCATCAATAGTGAAATTGAATCCATCTTACAAAATCACACCTGTGAGTTAGTGGATCTTCCTACAGGGTGTAAACCTTTAGTGTCCAAGTGGATTTTCAAAAAGAAAATGAAGGCAGATGGATCAATTGACAAGTACAGATCAAGACTTGTAATTAAAGGCTACAAACAACGTGAAGGTCTTGATTACTTTGACACTTACTCTCCTGTAACGAGGATAAATTCCATAAGGATGATAGTAGCGATTGCAGCTTTGCGCAATCTTGAGGTACATCAGATGGATGTGAAAACAGCCTTTCTAAATGGAGATTTAGATGAAGAAATCTACATGAAACAACCTGAAGGCTTTATAGCTCCAGGACAAGAAAAGAAAGTCTGCAAGTTAGTAAAATCATTGTATGGATTGAAACAAGCTCTGAAACAGTGGCATAAAAAGTTTGACGACACCATGCTGGCAAATGGTTTCAAAATCAATGAATGTGATAAATGTATTTATGTCAGAGAGACACAAGTTGGCTATGTCATTTTATGTCTCTACGTTGATGACATATTGATTGTCGGGAGTGATGTTAAAATGGTAAAATCCACCAAGAATATGCTGAAATCTAAGTTTGACATGAAAGACATGGGTCTAGCGAATGTCATCCTGGGAATAAAGATCTCGAAAAGTCCAGATTGACTTATTCTTGATCAGTCGCACTATGTGGATAAAATTCTTGGTAAATTCAATAATGATGATTCTGTTGTGGCTAGAACTCCTTTAGATGTGAGTCTACATCTATCAAAGAATAGGGGAGAATGTATATCTCAAGTAGAATACTCTAGAGTGATCGGGAGTCTGATGTATTTATCGAGTTGTACAAGGCCTGATATAGCCTGTACAGTAAACAATCTCAGCAGATATACGAGTAATCCAGGGGTTGTTCACTGGAAAGCAATAGTGAGAATACTCAGGTACCTACGATTTACTCGTAATTATGGGTTGCACTATCATAGATATCCAGCCGTAATCTAAGGATACAGTGATACAAACTGGATATCTGATATGAAAGACTCAAAGTCTACCAGTGGCTATGGATATCTTATGCGTCGGGAATCCGAGCAGAGTAATACGAGCTACTCTTAAATAAGAAATCACCTATGTGAGAGAGAAGTGAGGCCGCTTCAAAGGGAATTGTACGGGGCTCAATACTTAGAAACTCTTGCAGAACCAGGTAGATGTTTATGGCCAAAATGAACATAATAATGAGAACTCAGATGTGTTAGGTAAAATATTTGTGTGATATATGTTTTCATTTACATGAACGGCAGTACAGTTCAATGACATCGTGTCCACTGTCAGCTAGTAAAGGAGATATATCTTCACAAAGGAAGGTTCAAAGGCTGAGGCCTACCTATCATATGCAGGTGTTGAACTGTTGAACTCTTCAAGGTCAAAATAAAATGTTTCTATAAAATAATTTTATTTGACGTTTTTTCGCCAATTTCATTCATGTGGGGGATTGTTGGAAAATGCTCACTAGTAAGCATTTTGAGGTACAATTTTAAGCATGGTCCACTTCGTGTTAGTGGTTGTTTTTTAGTGATTCGGATACTCCTCCGTGAGTAGTTCGGAATGATATATTCATATGCTTAAAATGATGCTTGGGTGAATGAGAAACTGTTGCTCAAAGTTCACTCATTGGTGTTGGAAAATAAAGAGAAATAAGTTTGTCCCACATGGGAAAGCTAATTAAGGAATATTGTGTTTATATATGATTGCTCATATGTAGATGGGTAAGTGTTATAAGGATAAAGGCTCTCTCTACGTGCTCGCGCATTGGGGTGCAAATCAAAATCCGAACAGGCCTGACTCGTGTGCACCCGCGCGTCCTCCGTACACGAATGCCGAACCAAATTGTGCGGGCCCGGCCCGCCCAGCCACTTTTTGCAAGCCTCTTTATTTTTTCCAAGCCTTTTGAAGTTTCATAACAGTTAAATTAATTCTATTATTAACTGAGTGGTTACATCATATGAAAAGCCTCCCAATAACTCAATTTAATTGGCATGACAGTGGTTTTCTTTTTAACAGAAGAAAAAAAAATTTACAGAACAGTTTTTCTAGAGTATTTTTACTGTTTTCGTTGACAGAGTTCAGACACATTGTGGTTCGTTGAATATGATTTTGGTGGTGCCCATTCTCGTTTATTTCCGTTGCATCATGGGAAACAAACGTCTCGCGTTCTACTGCACCATTCGGTAGGAGACAAATTTATTTTAAGGAGATTGTTACCGCATCAACAAGTCTCGGAATTTTCTCTGTCTGTCTATTGCTGCTGTTACTGTCGCTGGTTCGTTGCTGTCCGGACTGCTTCGCTCACTGCAGTTGTCCCGAGACTGTGTTACTTTTATTTCTCTTGTTGTGTTATTTCCTCTGATTATTGTAACAACCGTGTTGTGTTTTACTGTTTGTTCAGAGTTTTTTGTAAGAACACAGTAACTAAATATTTATAATATCGTCAGCTGCAATTGAGATTTCTTCAGTTGTTCTTTTCTCGAGCTCCTCACTCATTCTCTCACTAGTTTAGGCCCCTGCGGTCTGAACTGCCATCAGGTTGGCAATAATATTGGTTAAGACTTGCAGCTGCTCTTCCATTTTAAAATTTGAAATAATTTATTCTATTTGTTCTCTTCACACAATTAGGATCTCGCTACCAAAGACGTGGTTGGGACCTCCTAAAAATTCTTGCTGAATCAATACGAACTATTGTTTCTCTTCGCAAAACATCTCAAACAATTTAATATCCAGGTCAAAGCAAGGGTTGCAGGCAGAGACAATTTCGAGTTGTCTTAAATATTTTAAGGCTCTATTTGAGTTTTTAACATGAGCCCCGATTGATAAAAGATAAGAAAATATATGTCATACTATAAGATACAAATTTAAATTTCTCTGTATTCGGAGATTCCTAATTTTATGTCAAATTTAGAGTGTCTAGCCGTCTATATCGATTTTCCCTAAGACCACATATGTGTAGGCAGCGTTGTGGCACAATTTTTTACCAAATTATATTTCAAAATCAGAAAAGCTAAATTCACATAAAATGGAATATTAAATCCTATATAAAGCACTAAAAAATAAATAATATTTTTCAGGTAAATCAAATCTCCCCTTTGGTTCATTAATTTTTTTGTAAAATAGAGATGATAGAAATCCCTACTGGTTTGGGATTCACAGGACTCGCCTTAAACATGACAACATTAAGATGAGCTTTTAAGAAATAGGGTGGGGATTTTTATACTTCCCACCTCTGAAATTCTTATATATAAATTATATTTTAGCTTAGTAATTTTTGTTTTATAATATTTGGAGAGTCAACATAATCTGTTTATGGTCCTCGAAAATATTTTACAGCTCTTAAATAACTAATAACCAAAATATCATATTATGTCTCGGGATCTCAAAATATAAAAATAATATTGAGCCTCGAATATACCATAATTGTCGCTCCATTTTTGTAAAGAGAACATTTATATAATGTTATTTTATACATACAATTTTATAATATGGAGAGCCTACAATTTATACAAAATCCTAAAAAATAACTTTATTCCATGAAAACTACAAAGACAAGTATGACACTCCATTATTACTAATGTTGAATTTTCATCAAATAACATGCATAGCCAAAGTTTTTCAAACTTTAACATGCTCACTCTAAACTTAATGAAATCAAATTCTATAAATAATTTAGGTCTTATTCTCGAAAGCACGAACGATTTATTGGCTTGACTTAACATTATTAATTTTTTAGTAAAAGTTAATAACTTTTTTTGTGACTGTAATCGGCATCTTTTACTTCCACATACACGGCGTTTAAAGTCTTCTTGTTATGAAATAATCATATATTATATTTATACTCATTTTGTGATGCAGGCTTCTGCACTAATTATTCATGCGAATACATAATAAAGTACTTTATCTTACATCCGCACGAAAAATTCATGGGGACATCGACATTATAGATATATATATATAATATGAAGAGACTTATACCCCTTTTTTTTGAAAAAAAAAAAACACCCATAACACAATAAATTTAATTAATAAATTTTAATAATCAAATTAACTAGATAGTTTAATTTAGAGAGGTCTCTTATAATAATTTTTTAATGAAAAGATGTTATTTACAATTTAACAAGAAAAATGATATGTAAAGAAAATGAGGATAAAAGGAGGACTACATTTTTTTCTTTTTGTATATTTAAAATAATAATTTTTAAAAATATATGAAATCATTAAATTATAATTTATAAAAAAAAATGTATCCCTCTTTAATCCTTTATTTGTTCACCTATAACTCCTCTTAGGGTTAGAGGGACAAAAAAGTAACTGAAATTGAAAAATCTAACCGAACCGGAAAAAACTGAATCGAAGTGATAATTTTTTTTCAAAAATAATTATTTCATATTTTAATTAAAAATCGAACCAAACCGAATTAATTGGATAATTTAATTTATTGAATTTTTTAAAATCTAATCATATTATGCTGTTATTTTATAATTATATTTATTACATTATTTAATTTATTTAATGTTTACTGATGATCAATTTCATAAAATATTTATAATTTATAATTTTGGTTATTATTATTTTTATTTTCCTATATTTTAAATAATTTAATTGATGCTTATATCTTATGAAAAAAATTTATTATTTAGTTGTAATGATTAAAAGAATAACAGTATAAATTTTTTTAAGTAAATATTAGATTCAGTGAATCTTATTATTGTTTTAATTTTTTATTGTTATTATAAAAAATTGAAAATGACGAAATATATCGAACCGAATCGATAATAAAAAATAATTATAATTTTGTAATAAAAAACCGTACAATTATTTAAAAAAAAAACTAAATAATTACAATTATAATTTTTTTGACAATCGAACCGAACGGGCCATCTCTAACTGAACTCCTCATTTTACAATGTATTTTTTTAAAAAAAAAAACAGAATAAAATGAGTGACTAAAAATTCATTCTGGATCGCCAATGGTCAACGTTGAAATTCAACATCATTGGTCCTGCGTCAAACTACAGTTATTTTGGTTGACTGGAGAAGAGTGCGGTCACAGCCATCAGCCAAACTGTCTGCAAATTACGCAAGTAAAAGTCGGGGGAAATTTATTATTCTGAAATCAAATTAATGTTAAGGATGACACAGGGGTATTGCTACAATACCCTTGGGTATCTGATACCCAAGGGTTGGTAGCATAAAAAATAAAAAAAAAATTGAGAGAAAGTGGTTGTCACTACCGGTTGCAACCGGTAGTTCCAAAAAAAAAAATTAAAAATAATTTTTTATTATATAAATTATAAAATATTAATAAAAATAAAATTATAAAAATAATTTATTGTAAGTTTTTAAAAATTTATTTTTAAAAAATACTGAAAAAATAAAATAATATAAAAAATTTATTTTTTTATAATACTGATAAAATAAAATAATATAAAAATATATTGCATAATTATTGGTAAAAGTTGCACGTTTAATGCTAGGGGTTGCATATTCAATGGTCATAGTTGCAGGTGCGATTTTCGAGGCAGATGTAGTTGCATGTTATTGCTAAAGTTTCAAGTCCAACGGTCACATTTTGCATGTTTATTGCTAAAGGTTTCATCTTCAAAATATTGCATATTTATTGGTGAAAGTTGCAAGTTTAATGGTGCAGGTTGCATATTCAACGGTCATAGTTGCAGGTGCGATTTTCGAGGCAGATGTAGTTGCATGTTATTGCTAAAGTTTCAAGGCCAACGGTCACATTTTGCATGTTTATTGCTAAAGGTTTCATCTTCGAAATATTGCATATTTATTGGTAAAAGTTGCAAGTTTAATGGCGGAAGTTGCATATTCAACGGTCATAATTACATGTGCGATTTTCGAGGCAGATGTAGTTGCATGTTATTGCTAAAGTTTCAAGTCCAACGGTCACATTTTGCATGTTTATTGCTAAAGGTTTCATCTTCGAAATATTGCATATTTATTGGTGAAAGTTGCAAGTTTAATGGCGGAAGTTGCATATTCAACGGTCATAGTTGCAGGTGCGATTTTCGAGGCAGATGTAGTTGCATGTTATTGCTAAAGTTTCAAGTCCAACGGTCACATTTTGCATGTTTATTGCTAAAGGTTTCATCTTCGAAATATTGCATATTTATTGGTGAAAGTTGCAAGTTTAATGGCGGAAGTTGCATATTCAACGGTCATAGTTACAGGTGCGATTTTCGAGGCAGATGTAGTTGCATGTTATTGCTAAAGTTTCAAGTCCAACGGTCACATTTTGCATGTTTATTGCTAAAGGTTTCATCTTCGAAATATTGCATATTTATTGGTGAAAGTTGCAAGTTTAATGGCGGAAGTTGCATATTCAACGGTCATAGTTGCATGTGCGATTTTCGAGGCAGATGTAGTTGCATGTTATTGCTAAAGTTTCAAGTCTAACGGTCACATTTTGCATGTTTATTGCTAAAGGTTTCATCTTCGAAATATTGCATATTTATTGGTGAAAGTTGCAAGTTTAATGGCGGAAGTTGCATATTCAACGGTCATAGTTGCAGGTGCGATTTTCGAGGCAGATGTAGTTGCATGTTATTGCTAAAGTTTCAAGTCCAATGGTTTCATTTTGCATATGTATTGCTAAAGGTTTTATCTTCGAAATATTGCATATTTTTTGGTGAAAGTTGCACGTTTAATGGCGGAAGTTGCATATTCAACGGTCATAGTTGCAGGTGCGATTTTCGAGGCAGATGTAGTTGCATGTTATTGCTAAAGTTTCAAGTCCAACGGTCACATTTTGCATGTTTATTGCTAAAGGTTTCATCTTCGAAATATTGCATATTTATTGGTGAAAGTTGCAAGTTTAATGGCGGAAGTTGCATATTCAACGGTCATAGTTACATATGCGATTTTCGAGGCAGATGTAGTTGCATGTTATTGCTAAAGTTTCAAGTCCAACGGTCACATTTTGCATGTTTATTGCTAAAGGTTTCATCTTCGAAATATTACATATTTATTGGTGAAAGTTGCACGTTTAATGCTAGAGATTGCATATTCAATGGTCATAATTATGCGCCCTAGCACAAATATTGAGTGATTTTTTTCTATTTTTTTTTTGTTGGGTTTTTAATTTATCTAAAAACACCTCTTACATTATGCTAGGATGCATAATTTACGTAATATGAAAATGAATTTTTATTAATTACATAAGATGGACATTTTTTAAATTCTATTTGTTGCCTTTTAAAAAAAAAACTTATGTTATGTTAGAGCGCATAAGCTATTTACTTAGAATTAGGTACATCAATGGTTGGATATCCGATTATTTTGTATAACTACTAAAGTTAATGAGCATGAAGAACAATTTTTATATTTTGTTCATAAATTTTTATTAATTACATAAGATGAACATTTTTTGGTTATAATTCATAGTCTTTCGGATATTCACTAAAGTTAATGAGCATGAAGTACAATTTTTAAATTTTTTCATAATTATTTGTATTTAATATGAAAATTAATGAACATGAAAATGACTTTTTATTAATTACATAAGATGAGAATTTTTTAATTATAGTGTTTCGGATAATTAAATGAACATATGTTAATGTTGATATCTACTTATAATTTTCATTAATTACATATGTTAATGTTGATATCCTATTGAAAAAAAGAAAAAGAAATATGATAAATTTTGAAAAATTAATCAATTATTTACTTAGGATAATTACTAAAGTTAATGAGCATGAAGTAGAATTCTCTTAATGTTATAGTTTTTTTATAACTACTTAATATTTTTGTTAATCACACATTTATTTACTATGAACTTAAGTTTAAAAGTTATTGGTTTTGTTACATGTTTAAAAATTTTGGATAACATGTATTCATATCATAAACCAATCGAAAACTCGGATATCCGTAACCGACCGAAATAACTGGAAAAATTATTTCAGTCAAAAAAGAAATTATTTGTACAAAGATTAATTAGCAGGTAAATATTTGTAGGTTTTGCAAGCGATGGTCTAACGTCGTCTACGTATCCAACACCATCGACCTCGAAAGCATTTGCAGGTATTAATATTTGAATGATTTTGAAGAAGGTGGAGTGATTTTTTTTATATAATTTGGACGAGGTAAAGATTTTTTTTTTTTACTAATATTCATTTTCTTCAATCTCAATATAACAAAGAATATAACAATGTGCATTATGAGACTCAAGCAAACCATTACCAAACTTATCAACCAAAACATGCAATTCACTCATATGAAAGGTATTTAGTATGAACTATTGAGTGGCTTTTTTCTATTTTTTTGTTGGGTTATTAATTTATCTAAAAACACATCTTATATTATGTTAGGGCGCATACGTTTTTCATTACTTTTGTTTCACTGATTTTGAAGTTGACGTTCTTGGCTGTGCTTCATGAAGGAGTTATTCTTCACCAATCACCCCAAGATATGCAGAATAAACTCGATGCAAGTCGACGTTAATAAGCATGGAGGAGAATTTTTAAAATTTTTTTTTTATAAATAATTTTTATTTCATATGAAAGGTATTTATTATGAAAATGACTTTTTATTAATTACATAAGATGAGCATTTTTTTGAATTAGCACAAATTAATAGTCTTGATATCTACTTATAATTTTCGTCAATTACATATGTTAATGAGCATATAAATGGATTTTAAGGAATCCCATCAGTATTTTTGGAAAATCTTCACATACTTGTTATGAAAACTGCACATTGTGCCCTTACTCCATATAACACTATATTCAATATTTGGATTACATGTTTGGATGCTGTAATCAATATGTACCAATATTTTTGGATATAATCAATCTGTAGTAATTACATCTAATTAAACCAATATTTTTGGATAGTGTAATTTTGAACAGATTTTTAGTAAATACATACAGAATTTTCAGCCATATTAGACATTTTTTGAGTGTACAGAAATGCATACATAAATTTTTATATGTACAGTCCACTGTGAGTAACATACAACTAAAGCAAATTTCAATCATTTCTCTGTAAATAGTTTTTTTTTTAGTATTCTTTGTCATTCTAGCTGTGAATTTTGAAGGTTTCATTTTTGGTGTTTGCAATGAATTCAACTTCTGTCGTGTGTTGTATTCTCCCACCGCTTGCAAACTGTCTTAGTAGACTGTCAGAGCACCAAAAAACACCCATCATACAAAATGGATGGAGCCCAAAATAACCAAAAAACTGAATGATATATTTGGAGAAATTGTACCATGTTTTAAATCAATGTTTTGTAATATTGTCTACATATAAGCAATTTATGTTATAATTTATATCCAAAATAGAATCATACAACAAACAAACTGTGAGTTTTACTTTTACCTCTTGAAGTAATTCTTAAAATATTCAGCGAATATTAGAAAGAGTGCTTAAGATGCATGGTGGTGAAGATAGCTAGATCAATCAAATAGAGGGGTTAGTACATGTAGTTCTCAAAGTTAATATTAGATAAAAGCTAATCAATACTTGCACAATTCCATTTGTATAACCTATTGAAAAGTGTTTTTCATACTTTTCCGTAAAAAATGCAGCAATAAGAGTTTTTACTATTTCCATGGTGCATTTAGAAACATTAAAAGTGAAGTCAACAAATGTTTTCAATGAGTTTCACATGTTGCAAAATCATAGTACTCATTTGTATGAAGATGCAAATTCAAAGCTTTTTACTAAAATGTCTAGAGTTCACATGCAAAATCTTTTAGTAATTCACTCTCCTAAAACACCACCACCATATCTTCTCTCCACACAACCCATAATCCGCAGAAGAAAAAAACAACAGGAAAAACAGAGGGGAAAAAAAGAATGATTTACAGTGCTAATGCCATAGTCCGCAGAATAAGAAAAACAACAGGAAAAACAGAGGAAAAAAAAAAGAATGATTTACAGTGTTAATGCATTCACTAATAGAGAATTTCAAATGGAATGCCATACTGCCACTAAAAGGTTTAAAATGAAATCAAGTGACAGTCAAAAAGTAGATTATATGACAACATTCATTAGAAGCATCACTTGGCAAAGGTTCTTGCCCATAAAACTGACTCATTTTGTGAAACCATAATTCCATTGATGCAAGTAATACCCTTCTTAAATGATTGTGGTCATTGTAACATATACCTCCACTGTCAAGAAAAATAAAAAGTAGATGATACAATACAATAGTTACAGAATATTCCCCATACAAATTGTCAAAATAGCAAAATAAATTAATTATACTTAGCATCTCTTCATGTGAAAGTTTCTATTTGATATAGTAGAAAATGGAAACGGAAAGTAAAAGCAATCACATAGCTTTCAGTTCAACAATACATGTATGCCTAACAAATGATTCTTGTATAAAAACAGCTGAGCTGAGGTGATACCAGTCATGATGTATCTGGTTCCAGCTTTGGGACAATTGCAGTCTTTAGTTCTATATGAGAGACACGTACAGCACCAATCAACCTCTCTGGTAATTCATCGGTAGTATTTTCCTACACAGAAACGAGAAAGATGAAGAGGAGACGTAGCATCATACCATTTCAAGGTCATTACAGTGCAATATTCTCTGCCTAGAGCCTCTCCAATGTAATAATGATTAAAATGTCCTCCAAAATTCTCTTTTCTGATATTCTCGATAAAAAGTACAAACGATAGATATACTATTCAAAGTAAGCATAACAATCACCTTCAAGATGCACACATGTAATATTAAAGCATCATCACATTGACTTCCAAATCTATTGAACACGATCTTAACATCTAGAAGTATTGTAATAGAGATGCAATCAAAATAAGAGTATGTTTTGGTGTTTTTTTATTTCAAAATAAAAATTTCATGACAGTTTGTAATCCAAATCCTAATGATAAAAAGAAAATTCACAAATTTGATGTAATGGAAGAGCCGTCGCATATGTTATAGTGCAGTTCCAATATCTTTGACAATTTCGGATGCTTGTGGTAGTGTTGTCTAATTAGCTAGGCAATGTGTTGCTTGTATGGGCTGTTTTGTAAGAGAGCTTCGATAGACAAAAACTTCTATAATTTATTTTAATTACATTTATTCATCTGCCTAAATCTTCAATTTTTCTCAACCAAGGCTTGGGTTGCAGTCAGTAGAAAAACTTTATTGTTTAATATAGAAGTTCCATGGACTGAGGGGACATATGATAAGGCCATCATAGACAGAATTGAGAATCCAATTGGTTCCAGAAGTTCAAGTTTGTGCAAGATGGAACAACCCACTTTTAAAAACTTGAATAGTGTCGAAACATGTAATTAAGTAAAGATTATCAAACTCATTAGCAGGGGCCATCATACATACCTGTACAAGGAAAGCCATATCAACCACCAACGTCGTAATTACACCAATTACAAGGCCCAAAACTCCATTAGCAACAGTAGAATATCCGATGTCGACATCAATCTACAGAAAGATAAACTATGTTAAACCATGTTAATGGTATCGGACAAGCTATTTTAAAGGAGAAAACCATGTAATACAGAAATTTCAGAAGCATTTACTTCCAAGTATTTGGGACCACGAATATAGTTACAATCAACCGCTTTTCCCAATAAACAAAGGGTGCTTCCAACACTCTGGCGCATTATCCATGACCCCTGAATTTTCAATGCTTAAAAACAAGAACAAGTGCAAAACAAATTCAATAGAAAAAAAAAAAGATACAGAGTTTGAAGATGCAACCCATCAAGGACGGAAGGTAATGATAAATTTATACCAGGGAGACATCATAAATACCTCAATGAAATGGTACGGCCATTACATACCTTCCTAAATGCAGTCTGTAAAATAAAATTCTGATAATAAATAACAATAATAAACCAAAAAGAAAGAATAACTGAGTTTAAAGCAAAGAAATGAAAAAACTGAAGTGGGGTATGTGAGGACCTTGGGGCAGAATACGACGACGGCGTTTTGGGCACCGAAAGAGACCAAATCACAAGCGCCCCATGAGACGTTGTTGATAATTCAGTTGCAGCCTGTTCCTATGAACAATCTGTCCAACGGAGTGATGAGAAACAGCAACGACGTGAGTATGGGTGTTGTGAGTAAAAGGAACAATGAGGTGAAGAAGAATCTAGGTCAATGGTTCTGAAGAGAGTGAGAAGTGAGTTGAGTGTTGAGAAACAAATATATTTGACATTTGTGACCGGTTGAAAAAATGTTTACCGGTTATTTTATCTTTTTTAACAATTTAATTTTTTAAAAAATTTTATTAAATCTAACCGTTGGATTCACTCAAAGTGAATCCAACGGTCAACAGACCCCTGGGTATGTGATACCCAGGGGTATTATAGACGCGCCCATGACACAGAATTCTTTTGGTGTTCATGATTTCGGTTCAAATTATAATCTAAATCGAACTGAATCATAAATTTCGGGTCAATGAGCGGGATTAATCTGAATCGCGACCCGAACAGTTCAAACCGTAGATTTTAACTCAAATCGTTATTCAAACCGCCGATCCGCGTTCAAATTTGATATTATTTTATACTTTTCTTCTTCTTTAATCATGAAATTTAAGTTATTCAATGATCATATGACAATATGCACTGTATAAATGAAAATTATGTATTTTTTTTCAATTATTATGTGAAAACACATAAAATTTTCTTTAAAAATTTTCTAATCCAAACCGCTGACCCGAACCGCCGCGGTTTTCCTTATCAAATTTGCGATTTCGGTTTTTAATTTTCCAAACTGTCAACCCACGTGATTTGATGTGTAAAACAAAAAAACCGACTCGAACCGCATCGGGAACACCCCTAGAATTGCTTAGGGATGGGAAAAAGTGAATTAAAACTAAAAAAAAAGGTTTTAATTTTTTATATTTTAAATAATTTAAATGATGATTACATTTTATGATGATTTATTTATTTATTTATTTATTTTTTGTATAGTTGGTGGTAATTAGAAGAATTAAATTGTAAGTTTTTTGAATAAATGAGCTACAATGTTACTGATTTTTTAATTTTGATTTTTTTATTATTACTGTTAAAAAACTGTAAATATTGAATTGAACCGAACTGAATCGATAATTAAAAATAGTTATATTTTTTATGAAAAGAGAAAAACCGAGTAGTTATTTTAAGAAGATGAATAATTTCAATTATAAATTTTTTCATGATTATACCTAATCGTGCACTCTTATAATTGCTCCCCATTCTTATTTGATAGGTTTTTTTTTTTTTCATTTAGATTAAGAAATGATAGTTAATGTTGTTAATATAATAAATATAATTAATTATTTTTCTAATATATCATTAACTGAGAATACGAATAGTTGTATTGTTGTTAAAAATACACATTAATTGTGAGTATATTATTAAATTATTCACTTCAATTTCCTTTATAATAAGATAAATATATATTATTGTTGATGGTGATTTTTGGGCACCAGGATCCCAGCAAAGCAAGAAGGGTATAAAGAGGATTTCCGTTTCCGAAATTTTGAGGGCCGAAGCTCGGGGAGAAGGAGCTTCCCGCCTAGAGTTAGGGTCGGGTCGGTTCATATACATCACCCGACCTGATTGCTCGCAACCGTCACTCATAATTTCCGATCTGGTAGAGCTGGTCGGGGTGTTGGCTTTTACTCATATAATCATGATCAGGTAGTTGGAATCTGGCATAGGGACTCGCATTCTCTAAAAGATCTGATGTGATGAGAGCAAATGTCTATTTAATCTTCTGACACTAGATAATGTGTGACAGTGGCCAAAAGTAGCATGGTTTAATGAGATATAGGCGTCAGAAGGCAGGTGTATCAGATCGTATGGTAACTGTTAGCAGAGCAGGTGGGGCAGAGAGCATTGGCATTGATGGACAGATTCACGTGACTGATGTCACAGAGACATTGTAATAGTATAATTTGTCATAGTACATAAAGTGTTAGGGTAAGCGCAGCGGAAGGGCGTGGTGGAAGGGCAAAAATGGTTTTAAACATTTTAAAAATTTCCGAGTGAATTAATTAATATCAAATATTTATAATGCACTGAACTAAATTTAAATATATTATTTATTAACATTTAATAACATAATATATTTCGAAACATGACGAATTATTTTACGAAAATATTTTTCGACAATACTACGCGTAACAGACAAACGATCAAACCAGTTGACCAAACGCCGAGCCGGGCCAACCCGGTCACTCAGGCAGCGATCGGTCAGCCCTTGGGCTGCCCAAACAGTGCCCAGTTAGCTGGTTTCACAACTGTGACGCGGCGAGCCCGTTTCGATGCGAATTTCACTTTTTTCTTGCGTTTTCGCCCCAGAATAATTTTCGGAATTTATCCGCCACCCAATACACATCCAAATTCATCCAAGTAATATACTTTTTCATGGAAAATATTCTGTTTTAGATACTCAAATCAGATCTGATCTAGAAACTTTATTTAACCATTTTTCATGCTTAAATTCAATTTATTCACAAATTAATCCTATTAATTTTGCACCAAATTTAATCACCACAATAAAAAGCCTCAAGAATAATTCTAGGAAATATTAGAGTGGTAACATCACTCTAGAATGGCAATTCTTAATTTTTAGATTAATTCTCTTTAATCCTTTTACACATGCTTATAAAGAAAACTATTAAGGTTATTAAACAATCAACACCAAGTTTTTGATCCATATACATATCCAAGATACATATCCTTTTAAGACATGCAAAATATATACCTTAACAAAATGGAAACAATTTCCAATTTATATTTTCTAGCCATTTTTTAAAATTGGAGTAATTTTTAAACCAAAAATAATAAATTATTATGGTTAAGATTTTGCCACCAATTTGATCTTATCCAAATTAATTAATTACTTTGATATTTTTGTTAATAAATACATGTGTCAAAAAAATGGAATAGCCAATAAGAATTGGCCAAAAATCAAGAATATTCATGTAATATTCTTAATTAAAATAAATCAATTAAAAAATTAATTAATTAATTTAATTATTAACAAAAAGATAAAATAAATATATGGAAAAATATTTCAAGAATATTCTTCCATTTTATTAATAATAATAATTAATTAACAAATTAATTAATTATTATTAATAATAATAAAACAAGTGTCAAAATCCAATTAATCAATAATGTGTATATAATTTAAATTATATATCGTATATAAATACACATTATTTAATACGCATGTGTAAATTATGAATAATCCGAATTATCCATAATTAATTGCCCAAGTGCTCAACGAGCACACTTTATATTGTGAGACTTTCTAAGTTCAAGTTTATCTGTCACGAAAACCATTTCCATGTCTGTAATTCGTCCACTCACAAATTACGACGACCACGGATAATCAAGTTGAACCATCCAAGTTGAAGTTATTGAATATATAATCCATCTGTCACAGGTTATCCGAATTATTCCGGAGATATAGATTAAACTTCAAATCTCCGCTATGAACAATTCATGTGTCGCGACATAATTATATTCTTTAATAAATATTCGGAACTCATTTCCGAATCATACCTCGGCCAAGGATTTCAAAGAATCACAAATTGGATACTTAAATCCCGTACACGAGACTGATATATCCTCTTTGGATACATCACAAGATATCGTGAGTATCAGTCCATACCCAACGAACAGAACGGAGGTCTGATCTTAAAAGATCGTTGACGTGACTGCCATCAAAGTATGATGATATCTCATATATCCACAGTGGTATCATAAGTCAGAGGAGCTAATATGTTATTCGACTCGTAAAGATTCATATTGACGTTGGTGTACCATATATCAGGAATCTTCGAATGAGTCGTTCAATATTTTTTCAATAAATACCTACGTGTCTATATGAGTCTCCCAAGACTCATGGTTTACTAAGACAAACCATTAGAAAAATTCTAATATACGACACGTACCAGTCTCACGGGTTTACTAACCGACTAGGTGTGTAAACTTTGACTATGAATAATTTTAAAAATGAATTATATTGTGAAATTTCTCAGTAACAATTGCGGCGCTTTTGCAATTACGTCACAACTATTCATTCTAAGTTCTTTTACACTTTTACCATATAAAAGATTATATTGATGAAAATTACTAAATTTTATTCATAATAAAACAGAAATGTACATTGTATTTACAATAAATACAACAAAATTTGGCACGCCGAGCACCAATTCTAACATAAAGGGCTTGGGAGATCATTATAAGGGGTTATCAAAATATACTCAATGAATACTTGTAAGAAAAGAGAGCAAAAAAGTTTGTAAGATAGAACGAGGATAAGTCGGTCAGAGCCGAACACTTATATAGAGAGGTCGGTCCAACTCGACCAGGTAATAAAATCTTCATTTTCTTTGTGTATGTGGACGTAGGTTGGATCCATTCCGACGAACCACGTTAAACCATCTGTTTTGTCTGTGTTTTGTCCTCTTTTGCTAAGTTTGTATTTGGTCCACAAACCAAACAAATTTACTGTTGAGGGAATGTTGTTCGAGGAGTAAGTCTAACGACTTGCCATTGGAACGAAAATCGACCGTCAACAATTATAATTTGGGATATCTAAAAATAGAAAATCAACCGATCAAATATTGATGAAAAAATTCACTACAAGAATTATGGCTTTTAGCGTCCAAAACTTTAGCGTCGACATAATATTCGACGCCAAAACTCACTTTTAGCATCGAATATTATATTCGACGCTAATTGTCACTTTTTTAGAGACGGAACAAAATTTCGACGCCAAAATTTGAATGTTTGGCGTCGAAAACAGTTTTCGACGCTAAAATTATGACTATAGCGTCGAATAATATTCGACGCTAAATAATTTTACTATTACAATACTTTTTGGCGCCAAATATTAAACTTTTAGCGTCCAAAATCTGTGTCGACGCCAAAAATAAGACATTTAGCGTCGATTATTTATCGTCGCTAAAGGTTTATGAAGTTTCCACCGACAATCCTTGAATCTTTAGCGTCTAAATTTATGTCGACGGCAAAAACCAGACATTTAGCGTCGAAATTTTTGTTTCGACGCTAAATATAGATTAAAATGTAGAATGCCACCAACCCTTCTCCCCCTCTGTTTTTTCTCTCATTCTCTTCATTTTCATCCTCTGAAATCTGAGAATTTCTCCTCTACAGCCTTACAACTCTCCTAAAAATATTCAATAAAATTGTAATCAATTTCCGATAAGGTAAATCTTCTTTCATATTTCTTTATTATTTTCAATTTTTATGATTATATATGTTGTTTATATGCTGTTTGTTAGTGATTTATGATTCATATATGTAGAGTAAGTATATTAATTAACAAAATAGAATTTTTCTGTAAACTATTTAATTAATTTATCAACCAAATATATATATATATATATATATATATATATATATATATGCTTAAATAAGTATTAATGAATTAGTAATGTTGATTACCGTAATATGATATCTAATAATTATATTATTATATTTAGGTATTCTGCTGAAATGGATAGAAATTGGATTAGCTCTCTGGATAGATTGAGTGTTGAATATCGTAATGAAGTGTATGAGTTTATGGAAGTCGCAAAGCAACACATTGATGCTGAAGGTCGTGTTCGTTGTCCATGTGTAAATTGTTTGAATAGGAAAAAGAAGCGGTTAGATGAAGTTCATAATCATTTATACATGCCAGGAATATCACCAACTTACCGTACGTGGATTTATCACGGTGAGCAGTATAATTCTCAATCACGGTTTTTTGATTCCGGCGAAGGGAGCAGTAGTTACAATCAACCTGCAAACGATGAGATCACCGATATTTTGCATGACTTACAAGGTCCACAACTTGGTCATAGTGTTAGTGGTGACATGCCAGTGTTAAGTGGAAATGATCAAAATTTATTTATTGAACTACTTGATGAGGCAAAAAAAATTCCATTTGAAGGTGCTGGAATGTCGATCTTGAATTTCGTTGTGAAATTATTACACATTAAAGTGATCAACAGAATGACCAACAAAAGTATCGATATGATGTTAGAGTTACTGGCCCAAATGTTACCGGTTGGAAGCGAATTGCCTAAGTCGTACTACGAGACAAAGAAAATGTTGCGTGATCTGGGAATGGGGTATGAATCCATTCATGCTTGTAAGTTTGATTGTGTATTATTTCGTGCCGAGTATGAATCACTTGAACATTTTCCGATATATGGTGAAAGTCGGTACAAAGTCCGTGGTATGGGGAAGAAAGTGCCTCAAAAGATATTGCGATATTTCCCTTTAACGCCCAGGCTGCAAAGATTGTTCATGTCACGACACACAGCGACTGATATGATGTGGCATCATGAAAAGAGGATCGGTGCAGAGGGCATACTTAGACATCCTGCGGATGGAACCGAATGGAAGGAATTTGATGACATGTACCACCGTTTCGCTGAGGACCCCTGTAATGTCAGGTTAGGTCTTGCCTCTGATGGTTTTAACCCATTTGGGAATATGTACAACTCTTATAGCATATGGCCCGTTATTGTCATTCCATATAACTTACCTCAATGGAAATGTATGAATGATCCGTTCATGTTTATGCCATTGCTTATCCCTGGTCCACGTTCACCTGGTAAAGATATAAATATTTACTTGAGACCATTGATCGAGGAGTTACAAACATTATGGAATGTGGGTGTGCATACCTATGATGCAGCTTCAGAGCAGTATTTTCAGATGCATGCCGCATTATTATGGACCATTAATGATTTTCCAGCTTATGGTTCATTATCTGGATGGAGCACTAAGGGATACATGGCATGTCCAGTTTGTGCGGGTCAAACACCTTCGCAACGATTACAAGACTAATTATATTGGGATCAAATTGTAAAAAAAGAGATGATGGAAAATTATATTGTTTCATGGTAAACGATATCACTATAGCAGATCAAAACATCACATTTTATGCAGTGACATCGTTTATAACTTTATATCACTTACCTTCATGGCCGTATCTTTTAAAGTATGTTTCCCTTTCTTACATAATACACTTATGACCATATGCATGCCTCCTTTAAAGTTACGTTCCAATCAATTCCTTCTCATTTATTGTAATATCCCACGTTGAGCTAGGATGCTACTGGCAGAAGACAAGGAAAATCCATCTTGATAAGCCTCTGATGCTGCTAAAATTTCAACAAGATCTCTGCTAAAAATCATGCAACCTGGACCTAGTCCACCACCTCTGGATGACCTATAAACATATTTATGTGTAACTAACCACAATTCAAAATGCAAAATGCAAAACGGCCTCAGGCCTGCAACTCAACTTATAATTATACAATGACATGCTCCGCACGTGTATACAATACATAGTGTAATTCTCTTATGACTAGGGTGGTGAAAACCCATAACTCAACCTAGGACTACAAAACGATCTTATGACATCTTCGACTACAATTTGGGCAATCCATTGTCTTCAAAGTCTTCTTCAAAATCCTACTGACTCTTCAAGTATGTCGCAAACCTACAAAACTAACAAATTATAGTGGAGTGAGTTATAAAGCTCAGTAAGTAAGTCACGTCTTAAGTAAATATCAAGTAAACTATAAAAACATATACAGTAAACACATGCATGTAAATATACACAAACTTTATAAATCTCATTTCCATAAGACTGCCATATACGTATATTATATCATGGTAATTCACTCATTGTAATCTATACGACATTGTTGTAGACTTATCTTCTGGTTTGCATACTGTACTACGTATCTATGGAATTCTGACATCTCTAACACATTAATCTGGAAGTCCTCAACTGCATGCTTACTCTTTATTTCATATTGTAGGTATACTTTACATACTAGTGACATCACATCTGTTAGATCGAAATTAACTTTTTACCTACAAAATCACCCAAACATGTGGCTAAGGCAAACCCAAACCTGTGGTGGTTTAGTGAGCTTAAAGTATGCAGGTTTACTACATATGGATTAGTAAAAAATTTATCCAATAAAATAATTTTATAATTTTTAATAAAAGTTCTCATTCACTACCAAACACTTAAAAAAAATTATCAAAAATTTTACTTTTAAAAACTATACTAGTAAAAATTTTACTTGAAGATGTTCTATTTTAGAAGTTATACCAAACAGACCCATATTAAACTTATCATTCTTTATTACTATTATTATTATTATTATTATTTAAAAAAATTAAATTAAATTGAGAATCTTGAACAATGTCGAAAAATATATAATTAATGTCGGCAAGTTGAACTTTACTTTTGCAACTTGATGCATGCAAAACAAGCCAGCATGGATGGACACATGCTCCTACTTTTGGATAATTGTGTTGATTGCTGAATTTATTTATTTGGTCTCAGTCACTAATTCAAAATTCAAACCCATATGGTCACTGAATAAATCTTAATAGTCAAAAAAATATGTCAATGTTTTGAACTTACAAAAGTCTTATTTGAATGGATGTAAATTTGGATTACATGAGAAGCTGGTACCGATACTCCAGTATCTTTTTTTTGGTAACTGTAGTGTTCGGATCAGGTTACGTACACCTCAACTAATCTCTAGGACATATACCTTGTGTCCTCAAAAATTTATTCTAGTGTCTCTTCTATAGGTTTCATAGACAAAATATTTCACGGCAAAAATGTTGGAAATTCTTATAAATATTCATTAAGGGTATATTTGTCTTTTGGATGCATTTGGTGCATGTGAGGGGTACAACCCTTTGGAGGGTTGCACCCCACTCCAAGGGTGCCCTATTGGCACCCTTCCATGCCTTATAAAATAGGCATTATATCCGAATACAAAAAAAGGAAGAAAGATATCCGAATTTGTGAGAGACATTTTGTTTTTGTTTGGTTTTTGAGAGAGAGTTCCACCATTTTCTTAGTTCAAACACTTGTCAAGGAGTGTTCATTGGACAAGAAGGAACCAAGTTATCCTGGGAGAACATTGGTCAATTGCGAATCCGTAAAGCACCTATGACGGGGCCAATAAGTTCTTAAGGACAGAGGAAGATCTCGACTTGGATTCGATTTTGTTTTTTCCAGGTTTTGTTTATAGTTTCATGTTTTAAGTTTTAGGGTTTTTATGATAATTAATTGGTATTTCCTGGTTGAATTGTTTGTAGCATGTAATTTTATTGTTTAATGACACTAATCATATAACAATCTTAAGAACTTATTGCACTAGTGTTGTTAGATAGTAATTCGCATGCTAGGTTAGAAATTTTCTGGAAAAATATGAACTGTGCATGAAAAACCCGTAGGGTGTTCGAACGCCCGACGAACGCGAATGCTTAAATTTGAAATTTTGTAAGAACGTTCGAACGCGTCTTCAAACGCAACTCGAAAGCAAGTCTTCTGCCTAAGAACATTCGAACACATTTTCGAACGCTACTCGAACGCAAACTCTCTGGAATCATTCCGTTCGAACGCGTTTTTGAACGCTATACGAACGTGAACTCTCTGAAATCATTTCGTTCGAACGCGTTATCAAACGCTACTCGAACGTGAGCTCTCTGGAAACACTTCGTTCGAACGCGTTGTCAAACGCAACACGAACGCACACACACTGGACAGTCTCGTTCGAACGTAGATACGAACGCGACACTAACGAAATCGTCCTGTAATTATTATAAACTACAAACTTAAATTAATATTAACTTAGTAAATCATATACTGTAACACATTAATCTTGGTAGTATAAATTTAAGTTATTATTAGGTTGTTCAATTATCACAAGCATACACATACTGATAAAGTTGAAGTTGATTGTGTGTTGCATACTTGGGTGAGAATTTAAAGTGTAATCATACACAAGAAATTTCATCCAATCTTGATTGACACTTACACATATATTGTATAATGTCTGCACTATTGAATAAAGTGTAGTTCTGGGTTTGAATTGCTAAAAGATCCTATTGAAAAAGTGTTTAAAGAATATTCTGTCAAAAAGGCGATAAGAGCCTAAGTGGTCAGAGATTTAAGTGGTTACTCTGGACCCCCCTCGTCCTCTGGGAATATTCATTTATTTATTTTTCTAAAGAATCTTTAGTTGAAATTCAAGGACTTGTGTTTATTGGAACCACCGTCCAATAGAACAACAAGTGGGAACCTAGTATATCACTTTGAACAAGATCATTCGTTGATCGTTGTGCAATTCGTCTTTTGTAGACTAATTGAACCCTGTTGTGTTTATTGGAACCACCGTCCAATAGAACAACAAGTGGGAACCTAGTATATCACTTTGAACAAGATCATTCGTTGATCGTTGTGCAATTCGTCTTTTGTAGACTAATTGAACCCTGTTGGTTTTCCAGTTACAAATGGCTAGCGGAAACATCACAGTACCAGTCTCTCATGGAGAAAAGCCGGAAAAATTTGGTGGGGTAAATTTCAAACAGTGGCAGAGCAAAATGTTGTTCTACCTGATGACTCTCCAGTTGGCTAAATTCCTCAAAGATCCTCCGGGTCCTGTGGAGGGTGAATCTGAAATGGCCAAGGATGAGCGAGAACAGACTTGGATGTCTGGAGACTTCTTATGCAAGAACTACCTTTTGGGTGGTCTTGACAATACCCTGTACAATGTGTACCAAGGCATGACTTCTACGAAGATTATCTGGAAATCTCTCGAGAAGAAATATAAAACCGAGGATGCCGGACAAAAGAAATTTGTCGTGGGTAGGTTCCTGGACTACAAGATGGTAGATTCAAGGACAGTGATGTCTCAGTTGGGTGAACTGCAGTTGATCATTCATGAAATACTGGATGAGGGTATGAAACTCTGTGAGATGTTTCAAGTTGCCGCCATAATTGAAAAGTTGCCTCCATCATGGAAGTACTTCAGGAGCTATCTGAAACACAAAAAGAAACAGATGAGCCTTGAAGACCTTAGTGTTCGATTGAGAATCGAGGAGGACAACGGGATGTCCGAGAAGGCCAGCTACAAGACCATGGAGTCTAAGGCCAACATCATTGAGGGTGTGAAGGGTAGCAAGAAAAGAAAGAACAGTGGAGCTGATTCTTCGAACAAGAAGTTAAGGAAAAATACTGCAACTGTGGAAAGAGCGGTCATATGTCAAAGGACTGCATAAACAAGAAGTCTCAGGACAAGGGCAAGAAAAAGAAAAATGAGGCCCATGTCACTGAAGGTGAGCAGCTGACTGATGAGATCTCTGAGATGGAACTATCAGCAGTGGTAACCGAAGCCAACATAGTTGGGAATCCGAGAGAATGGTGGGTAGACACTGAGGCTACTCGTCATATCTGTGCAGATAGCAAGATGTTTTCCATGTACCAGAAGGTCGATGGCGGCGATCATCTTACAATGGGAAACTCGTCTACCTCTCAGGTGGTTGGATAAGGCACAATGGTTCTGAAGATGACATCCGGAAAGGAGCCAACATTGAGAAATGTACTGCATTTTCCAGATATTCGGAAGAACTTAGTCTCGGGCTCTCTTCTTAGTAAGGCTGGTTTTAAGCTTGTGTTTGTTTCTGATAAGTTTGTAATGACTAAGAATGATATGTATGTAGGAAAATGTTACCTAACTGAGGGTCTTTTCAAGCTAAATGTAATGACTGTCAATCGTGCTATTAATAAAGCTAGTACTTCTGCTTATATTACTGAGTCACAAAATGTATGGCCTGAGAGGTTAAGACATGTTAATTATGATACCATGCGTAAATTAATTAACATGGACCTTATACCTAAATTTGCAATTGATAGCCAACATAAGTGTGAGGCATGTGTTGAAGCAAAAATGCATAGAACATCATTTCATTCTGTTGAACGCAGTTCTGAACCTTTAGAACTTGTACACACTGACGTGTGTGACATGAATATTGTGCAAACAAGAGGCGGTAAAAAGTACTTAATCACTTTTATCGATGACAGCACAAGATTTGCTATGTGTACTTGCTGAGGAGCAAAGCTGAAGCTATTGAGAGCTTTGTACACTATAAGAACGAAGTTGAAAATAAACTTGGCAAGAAAATCAAAAGAATCAGGAGTGATAGAGGTGGTGAATACGTTTCACCATTCGGTGAATATTGTTCTGTGCAGGGAATTATTCACGAAACCACTGCTCCTTATTCTCCTCAACAGAACAGAATTGCGGAACGCAAAAACCGAACGTTGAAGGAAATGATGAACGCCATGTTGACGAGTTCGGGTATACCCCAAAACTTGTGGGGGGAAGCCTTGCTTTCCGCGAACTACGTTCTAAACAAGCTTCCTCACAGAAGATTGGACAAGACACCATATGAGTTGTGGAAAAGTTTCGTACCTTTCTATAAATATCTAAAAGTGTGGGGGTGTCTTGCCAAAGTAATGGTTTCTAAACCTAAGAAGGTTAGAATAGGACCCAAAACTGTTGACTGTATATTCATTGGATATGCTCGCAACAGTAGTGTGTATCGATTCTTGGTACACAAGTATGAGATTCTTGACATCAATCCGAACATGATAATTGAGTCAAGGAATGTGATATTTTTTGAAGAGACTGTGGGACACAGAAACTGGACGACGCATGCTGTCCCGGGCTCGCGGCCCGGTTGGGAGTACGGAGTAGCCACGAGGGACTAAACCGGAGAGTAATGGAGTCGCCAGCCGGTGTGAACCGGGAAAATGAGATTTAAGGCCGTACTCACCCCTCGCAAGGGAAGACCTCAAACCGTTGGGTTCGGAATGGTCCCTTACTTATGTCACTTGTAATGGAAGGATTTATGTAATAATTTAATCAAGCTTAAGTAACACTTATTTCCAAGAGTATCATGCTTCTAAATTCACATGTATAAAATAAAACTTGCATCTAAATTTACATGTATTTCACATCTAAGATTACATGCTTGAAAGTACATCAAAGGAGCGACAAACATACAAATTCACTGGTATATTATATTCAAGAAAACACAAGCACACATACTAACCACACAAGCACACATGTGAGCACCTTCTCAAGTGGTACGTGGAATTGTATCCCAAGTACAGACCGTACTACCGTCCATTCAGAATCGGCTACGGAATTTATGTCTGGGTTTCCATCCAATATACCACAAGAAATAATACTCAAATGTTATCATGACATAGGTATATGAATCGTAATACATTAAACACATTGTATTCATACATGTGGGGATAGCTACTAGGAAAACTATGTATGAAATCTGATGAAAAGGACTCAGTTCAGTGGGTGAGAGTTCGCGTAGCGTTTGAAAACGCGTTCGAACGGTAAACAGAAGGTTCGCGTTCGTATAGCGTTCGAGAACGCGTTCGAACGGAACCAGACCCGATGCATGATAAGACTAAGAAAGTGCGTGTGCGTTCGCGTAGCGTTCGAGAACGCGTTCGAACGGTAAACAGAAGGTTCGCGTTCGTATAGCGTTCGAGGACGCGTTCGAACGGAACCAGACCTGATGCATGATGAGACTAAGAAAGTGCGTGTGCGTTCACGTAGCGTTCGAGAACCCGTTCGAACGGTAAACAGAAGGTTCGCGTTCATATAGCGTTTGAGAACGCGTTCGAACGGAACCAGACCTGATGCATTATGAGACTAAGAAAGTGCGTGTGCATTCGCGTAGCGTTCGAGAACGCGTTCGAACGGTAAACAGAAGGTTCGCGTTCGTGTAGCGTTCGAGAACGCGTTCGAACGGAACCAGACCTGATGCATGCAACCAAAGAATAAAGGCAACAATGTCAGCTCAGTATGTCCGATTAAACGTATCTTGCATTCAACCGAACACACCTCAACCGGCGCGACAAAACATCGTGGTAAAGGGCTTTGACCCCTCCCCATAGGGGATCTTTCATTCCACTTACTAAGCCCATGCGCTCGATTGAATCATGCATACAAAGAATTAAAAGCAATAATATCAAGCTCAGTATGTTCGATTGAACGTATCCTGCATTCAACCGAACACACATCAACCGGCGCGGCAAAGCATCGTGGTAAAGGGCTTTGACCCCTCCCCATAGGGGATCTTTCATTCCACTTACTAAGCCCATGCGCTCGATTGAATCATGCATACAAAGAATTAAAAGCAATAATATCAAGCTCAGTATGTCCGATTGAACGTATCTTGCATTCAACCGAACACACATCAACCGGCTCGGCAAAGCATCGTGGTAAAGGGCTTTAACCCCTCCCCATATGGGATCTTTTATTCCACTTACTAAGCCCATGCGCTCGATTGAATCATGCATAAATAAGCAACATGCAGAATTTAAGTGACGAAAAATAAATAAACCAAAGCAACACAAAACAAAAGAGGGTGCCGTTTACTCAAGCGGTACGTGGAGTTGTATCCCGAGTACAGATCATACTACCGTCCATTCGGAATCGGCTATGAAATTTATGTCCGGGTTTCCATCCGATATACCGCGAGAGTTGACACATCTATCATTTTATTCCAAAGCCACAACATACAACATCTCATAATTCATGCATATTTATCTACTCAAGGGCCACAACATGCATTTCAACATGACAATCATGCACGCAATACTCAATAGATAATACAAATAAAAAAAACAAAAAAACGAGTGTGAAAAATACCCTCAGGTCTAACCTTTTTGCCAACTTTCGGGCTTGCGTTTCACGGACGTCGGAAGGGGTACAACTCCCCAACTTCTCCGGTTCACTGGTTTAGCGTCCTAGCTCACTGTTTTGCTGTTTTGCTTGCTGTTCGGTCTCCGTTCTGCTGCTGTTCGGTCTCTGTTTTGCTACTCACTGTTCAGGTCACATGTTTTGACGTTTCAACGAACTGTTTCGAGTGTTTTTCGTGGTTTTTTTAGTGTAGTTTTGTGTGGTTATTTCAAGGATTATAAGTGTAGTTTATGTTACTGTTTTAAGGGATTTTAGGGACTGTTTTGGGAGTGGTTTGGGCTGCTGTCCAGGCATGTTTCAAGGGCTGTTTGGGGTGTGTTTGGGCCGCTGTTTGGAGGTATATTTTCGGTGATGGAGGGCTGCTGTATGGGGAGATTTTCGGTGATGGGTGGAGGTTTAGGAGGATGCTATTTTCGATTATGGAGTGGAGGAGATGAGGGGAATGGTTTGTGTTCTTCCTATTGCTATTGCCGTGAGTGGCTAAGGCTCTTTGTGTTATGATTTTTCTGTGAGTTATCTGTATGAGCTAGAGGAGTGCATGTCTTGGTTATGGGTTGTTTATATAGAGAAGGGCTAGGGCTTCACCTTGTCTCACAAGGAAGGGATTTTGGCATTAAAGAGAGATATGATTGGTGTTTGAGCAAGGAAAGTCAAAGATTGAGGGGGGACAAATCTTGGCTAGATTAGGAATACAAAATATTTAATTTGTTATGATTGATTTTAATTAGGCATGACATCCTTTTAATTTAGTATGTGATTTGTTTGGTTAGGAAGTTAATATATTTGATTTATCTTTATTAGGTATGATTATATTTTATGTTTTATTTAATTGGTAAATGGTTTAATTATTTTATTTAATATTTAATTTAATTTCCCATGTGTTTTAAATGTGTTTTATTAATTGGGATGTGTTTTATGGGCTTTGGGGGGGCTAATTGGGCTGGGGTGCGAGGCTAGCAGCAAAACCAGAAATACCGACTCCGTTCGAACGCCCATTCGAACGCTACACGAACGTCCACAATCTGCCTGACGTTCGAACGAAGTAACGAACGCAGCACTAACGAAGACAGTGAACTTGTGAAATGAACTTGATGACGTACTTATTCTGAATTTCCCATTCTGACCTCCGTTTCCCGCAATATCCTTAGCTAAAAAGGTAGTGCCTCCAACTGAGACTCATCATCGGGTTTCACATGCGAAAATGCAATGCCTACAGAGACGTTTCCTTGTAATGAAAGACAAAGAACATAGTCTCTCAAAAGAACAATTGATATTGTCAAGGACAGTGATCATGTTGACCAAGAATTAGATCAACGTGCAAATGTTGAGACAATCGAGCCTAGACGTGGCAAAAGAGCTAGAACGTCTAAGTCGTTTGGTCCCGATTTTCTAACATACTTGTTAGAAAATGAGCCTCAAAGCTATAAAGAAGCTGTGTCTTCTCCGGAGGCACCTCTGTGGAAAGAGGCTATTTACAGTGAGATTGATTCAGTCCTACAGAACCATACTTGGAGTTGGTTGATATTCCTCCAGATTGTAAGCCGCTGGGCTAAAAATGGATATTCAAACGGAAGATGAAAAAAGATGGATCAATAGATAAGTATAAAGCAAGACTTGTCATAAAAGGTTATAGACAAAATGAAGGCCTTGATTACTTTGACACATATTCACCAGTGACTCGTATCACATCGATAAGAATGCTTATAGCCATAGCAGCTATAGTTGGTCTTGAAATACATCAAATGGATGTAAAGACGGCATTCTTGAATGGTGAATTGGATGAAGAGATTTACATGGAACAAACCAGAAGGGTTTAGTGTTCCTGGACAAGAACAGAAGGTGTGCAAACTTGTAAAATCATTTTACGGATTAAAACAAGCACCTAAACAATGGCATGAGAAATTTGACAAAGAAATGTTGTCAAGTGGGTTCAAAACCAATGAGTGTGATAAGTGTGTGTACACCAAATCAACTCAAAAAGGATATGTCATTGTGTGTCTCTATGTAGACGATATGCTGATAATTGGTAGTGATCATGAAATGATTCAGTCTACCAAAAACGTGTTATCCAGCAAATTTGATATGAAAGATATGGGAATAGCTGATGTGATCCTAGGAATAAAGATTTCCAGGACATCAGACATATATATTTTATCTCAGACTCATTATATTGAGAAGATACTTGATAAATATATCAAATGGGATCTAAATGTTGCTAGAACCCATGTGGACATAACTCTTCATTTATCAAAGAATATTGGTTCAAGCGTATCGCAATTAGAGTATTCGAGAATCATCGGAAGTCTGATGTATCTTACGAATTGCACACGACCTGATATCGCTCAAGCTGTGAACCGGCTTAGCAGATATACGAGCAATCCAGGACATAACTACTGGAAAGCCATAGTAAGAGTTTTGAGGTATCTGAGAGAAACTTCAAAATATGGACTACATTACGAGAGATATCCTGCTGTACTATAGGGATACAGCGATGCTAACTGGATATCTGATACGGTGGATTCCAAATCTACGAGTGAATTTGTTTTCACACTTGGTAATGCAGCCGTGTCATGGAAATCCTCGAGGCAAACATTTATTGCCTGGTCTACTATGGAATCAGAGTTCATAGCGTTAGACAAAACAACGGAAGAATTAGAATGGCTTAGAAACTTCCTGGAGGATATTCCTAGTTGGCCCAAACCGGTGCCAGCGATTAGCATACATTGTGATAGCCAATTGGCTATTGGAAGAGCCCAAAATACAATGTATAATGGTAAGTCTCGACACATACGTCAGAGACATAATACCATACGTCAACTGCTCTCAAGTGGCATAATAACGATCGATTATGTTAAGTCGAAGGAAAACCTAGCGGATCCACTAACTAAAGGTTTACCTCGAGAGCAAGTTGAGAAGTCATCGAGGGGAATGGGCTTGAAGCCTATAATCTAAGAATTGTCACTGTGGAAACCCAACCTAGCTGACTGGAGATCCCAAGATCTAGGTTCAAAAGGGACAACAGAAACTTTGTGCAATTCAAAACAAGCACTGAAGAGTTTTGTACTCTTTCCCATTCCGATAATGACGCTGAGCGTTGTCTGTCATTGGTTAGGATAAGCTAAGGCTTTAATGATCACTATATTAGGAGATGAGTCCTAATGGGGGTAAAGACATATTACCTCTTCATAGTAGATCACCTATTTCAAGTAAGAAGTGATGCCGCTTCCATGGGAACTTTTAAAGGCGGGTTACCCTAAAGTGCTTGATGAATCCATGATCGTTGTTCAGGGCCAAAATGAACACAACCGTAGAACGGGAAAATGGTCGAATTAAAGCTGTGTGTTGGCAATTGTCTTGGTTTATATCAACGGCAGAACGGTTCAAGACTATGGGTCACTGGTTTGCCAAGTAAATCCGATTGTCATTCACTAGGAATGGTTCAAGGCGAAAGCTACCTATTTCGATGCAGCTTTAGTTCATGGTAACTCTCTCAAGTGTCTCCATGAATATTTGAAGAATTGTGAGGGATTGTTGGAAATTCTTATAAATATTCATTAAATGTATATTTGTCTTTTGGATGCATTGGGTGCATGTGGGGGGTACAACCATTTGGAGGGTTGCACCCCACTCCAAGGGGTGCCCTATTGGCACCCTTCCATGCCTTATAAAAGAGGCATTATATCCAAATAAAAAAAAAAGGAAGAAAAATATCCGAATTTGTGAGAGACATTTTGTTTTTGTTTGGTTTTTGAGAGAGAGTTCCACAATTTCCTTAGTTCAAACACTTGTCAATGAGTGCTCATTGGACAAGAAGGAAACAAGTTATCCTGGGAGAACATTGGTCAATTGCGAATCCGTAAAGCACCTGTGACGGGGCCAATAAGTTCTTAAGGACAAAGGAAGATCTCGACTTGGATTCGATTTTGTTTTTTCCAGGTTTTGTTTATAGTTTCATGTTTTAAGTTTTAGGGTTTTTATGATAATTAATTGGTATTTCCTGGTTGAATTGTTTGTAGCATGTAATTTTATTGTTTAATGACACTAATCGGACAACAAAAAATTTATAATATAGAGAATGATATAAATTTTTTGGGTTTCATCACTTATTTCTAACTGTATTAAGGTTTTGACATCAATGCTATTGCCCATGCTTTAGTTAAGGAAACTATTAAAGCTCATTCACCTGTTATTTGGAAAGAAAACTTTCCTTCAGATATTTCTTATATTGTTACCTATTTGAAGTAATACATTTCAGTTTAGATTCAAAAAAAAAAAAATGTAGTAATGGGTATCGTGAAACCTGTTGGAATAAGTGGTAAAATTAATTCCACTTATATTGTTGGGGATGAGATTCAAATTAATTTTAGGTGGATTAAATTTTTTTTTTTGCCTGTACTGTTATGAACGTCAAAAATTTTTAACGACTTTTAAAAGATGGAGAGGAAACAATTATTTTCACCAAATTAACCAAACTGTCTATAAAGATATAATCGAGTTAATTTTTAAGTATCTTAATAAAATTTATCATATGGATTCGAGTTTTGAGGGAGGTAGGGGTTAAAATATATATCTGGCATATACTCTCACGATAATATTTATAAGTTAATTTATACTTTTAATCAATACATATTTTATACCAAACAGTGCTATAATATAACGGCGTCAAAACCAACCTCACCTAATGGGAAAATATTTTGTTTGATTTTGGTTTGACATTCACAAATGATTAGGAATCAATACATTATATAATACACATGAAATTGATCAATATCATTATGTGATCAAGACCATCATCACAAAAACAGTTGGAAATGATCAAGATATATCATTAATTAATGCAAAAATGGCAAGAGTTAGTTTTATCATGGCATGTAAAAATGACAAGAATCCAAACCATTATTATATAATGATCATTATGTTCTTATAAATGTCAAAAATGGATCCTAAAAAATTATTATATTTAATTATTTACCTTCATTAAGTTGTCTCTCTATATAATTGGACCTTTGAGCCACGGGTAGAAAATTTATTTTGTTTTTCTAAATCTACCAACATCTGCGGTAATTAAAACTGTTGTCAATAAGGAAATGATATCAAGCAATCACTCTTGTCATATCATTTTTTCGCTTTAAATCCTTTCAGTAATAATTTAGTTTAATTACAACTTAATTTCTTTCCAACTATGTGAACGAGCTTCAAACACCATATATTTTATTTCTATTAAAAATATTTTACCAATTGAACTGGTTGAATTCAGAAAGTGTGTTTATTGTTCGAATACAGGAAAAATTGTTCCAACAGTGAAAAATTCGTAGACATTATTATAAAATACTTTTCTGATAAAATAATGAATGATAGAAAAATGAAAACCAGATATATAATTTAGAATTTCCTGTATTCTTTTAGAGGGACTAGACAACATTTGAATGCACTTTTTAATTATTTAACTATTATTTGAAGAATTGTAACCTTTTGAAAATTAACTGCTAACATAATTTCAAATAATTGAAATGAATCATTTGAAGTTCGAAAAAAATAATAATTTTATTTATAGCAAAATGTCTCATAGTGCCACATAAGCATCCTAAATATAGAGTACTTTTTTAGTGTAACGGAGACATGAGTGACATGTATAATTTAATATTCATATTTTTAGTTATTTTTTTAATATTTTAGCACGTGTGACAATGTATTATTGAATTATTACACGGATGACATGATACCTCTGTTATATTGTAGATTTTCTCCCTAAATATAATACATCATTTATCCCACTATAAAGTGTGGATATAAAAAAGGCAATAAAACACCTTATTCCTTTTTATTATGGGATTCTTTACATTTTGTTATCAAACATTTAGTTAATAGTTGAACAAAATTCAACAACCCTCACTTGCTCAAATATAAACTAAATTCACTTACCAGAAAAACTATGTTTATGAACATAGTATCGATTTAAATTTTACCTTAATGGAAGTGTCTCAGATTATACCTTGAACTAATTATTTCTTTGACAAAACCGGCAACTCCACTCACATAAGCAATCATGTGTTCTTATATTCTATCACACTTGCTTAGCACTTTCGCCATATACTCATCATGTTTCATAAAGTTTTCAAAGAGAAAACTCAAACTCTCATCTCGTTTTGGGCTACCATAGGGCTCTAGTGGACGATTTTGTATGAGTCTATTGGAGGCCACTAAATCCCAAAACGAACAAACCGACCTCATTAATAGGAAAAATTATATTATGTTTCGGGTGTATATGTAATCTCTCTCATAATAGCTGGGTCTCACAACTGTGTGAGACTCAGCTGCTGTGAGAGAGATGACATATATACCTGAAACATGATATACTATCTCCATTAGTAGGGATGTATGAACTTACACTTTCACTATATAATAAAAAGATAGATAAATAACGATAACAATTCTCATTGTAATGTGATTACAAGTGAGAGTGGTAATTTGAGTTATAAATTGTTTATTCGTTCAATTCAATTGGCTTTAAAATGAATAAGAATTTGGAAAAAAATGGATTTGTATAATAAATGAGTCAATTCGATTCTCACTAATTCATTTATTTGTTTATGATTCGTTTTATTATTTTTATTTACTAGTTATTGTTATTTTCCAACTAAGGTTCAATAAGTTATTACCAATTATCATATAAAAAATAATATTATATATATTTGGTGAGTCATTTTTTAGTATTTCTATTAATAATTTATTCCATACCAATACATTAACGAATAATTAATATAAATAAATTATGATAATTTATGTCATTTAATAATGTCAGTACTAAATAAATATTCGTTTAGTAAAATCATATAATATGAATTCATTATATTTTGATTCGATTTATTTATAATTCGATTTATCAATTCATTCGGCCATCCTCAATTACAAGTGTGTGTGTATATATGACACTATTCAATAGCATAAGCGAAATAGTAAAAGCACTTATTCGATAATACATTCAATTAAGGGGGAAAATACTCTCAATATGCATAAGAATCGGCTTGAAGATGTAATTAACATTCTAATTAGGTTTAAAAAGGCAATATGCGATCTATTTTTAGTGTTGAATTATAAACAAAAACATTTAAAAGATAAAAATGTACTTGGTGTACTTTCTTAAAAAAATACTTGGTTAAATAATTTTTTTTAGAAAATGAAAAGTACACTTCTTAAAAGGTAAATACTTCTTATTAAAAAAGGAAAAAAAAAAAAAAAAAAAAAGGAAAGTACACTCTTTATAATAATGAAAAGGAAGTACATTTCTTAAAAATAGAGTAAACAATTTAGAGATGAAAAGAAGTACTCAGCAGTTGGTACTTTCACAAAAGACAAAGACTATATTTTCTTCAAGAGAGAGTTTTTAAAAGTATTTTTTATATGAGAAAGCACTCCCAAATCAAATATTGAGAATAGTGATTTGAAACAATGGCGGATCAGGGCCCCTCCCCAAATTTTTTTGCCTTATTTATTAATTATGATTCTATATTTTTTACATATTTACTGGCAATGCTGATATTGGATCGATTATCGTCTCTTCAAAGGTGCAAATTTCTTTTTCTTTTCCTTTTTTATTCCAAATTCTTTATTGAATACATGTAGGAAATCATTTTTTCGAGCACTTGGATATAGGAGGAAAATGTTTAAAATCTATTTCATAAGAAATTCAACGGGTTTTATGTTGACCGTTGAAAAATATTATAACTTATTAACTTGATCTCTAAGTAGATTTGGAACATTTCAAATAGAATACCATGATATCAAAATATCTATGTAGCCAACCTCACATTGAGAGAATTTTTTTTATTTGGGTTGATTTGGATATAAGGGAAAATCATCTTATTTGAATAAGTAGTATTCTAATTTCTCGTTCCCAAGATGCGTGGTTTGATGGTGTAGGGCTCAAGATCTCACATTGAGGTTCTGGGTTCGAATTCAGGGAATGCGTTTCTTGTAAGGCCCTATAACAGTTAAAGGTTTGCTCCGTTTAAGTCCGGAAGGAGTGGTTTGACGACAGATTTTCCAACTACTCAAAAAAAAAAGTATTCAATTTTTTCTATGCATATAGTTAGTATCCAGAGTATATTTCTTTACAATTATACAATAATTGGCTGAATATTGTAAAATCATTTTTTCATCGAAGTTCATGTTTGATTAAAAAAATTTAAAGTTTTGATTTCTTGCATAAGATAATTTTATTCATTATTTTTACAAGTTATAATTATTGAATCATTTTATGATATGCTTGTTATGAGCTTTTAAAATGCACATTTAATTCTTTTATTAATGTAGATTAATGATGCAAGAGTTTACAAATACAAGGGCTATCCTGGAGCCAATTAGAGTCGATAATACACGCACGCAAAGGGGAAGCCTGTCCTCATTTTCAAGACCTGGTTTTGCTCTCTACATATACTCTTATCTTATTTATAAATTATAGGGAAAAGTATATGGAAAAAAATAATAATGTGGATTCACTCATTTACGAAATCAGAGTTATGATTTTTTTTTTTCCATGAGAAAAGGCCATCCTATGAATTTATCCGTTAACAAAAGCCGATAAAATTGATAACACCGTTAGTGTGTAATGATATGAAATGAATATTTTCATCCTTCCATATTTTCATATCATGTCACATCAGAAATCATGTGCATGACATGTCAATGACATTATGTCAAGTCATTAATCACTAACGGTGTTACCAGTTTTACCGATTTTTATTAATGGAGGAAATTACTGGATAATATTTTGTCACGACACAATAGAAAACAAGTTATATTAACATATGATTTATGACAGATACTGATTTTGTCATCAATTTATGACATATATGTGGCAAATAAATTTATTGTCAAGAGTTAATGACAGATATGTGACATATAACTATATGTCCAGAAATAATGATAGAAATCTTGACAGAAAATATTTTTTTATCAAGAACTAACGATATAAATGCTTGACAGGAAATAATTCTATCAAGAATTCATGATTTTGGTAATTCAAAATATTAGTCATGTACCAAATTTAAAACAATTACATAAAATTTATCTTGAAAATTATTTTAAATTAAAAAAAATTAAATTATATGGATTACAAATTAATTATCCTTTGAGCATAGTTTTCATAATCGGACAAGACCGATCTGTTCAATCGGTCAATTAAGAATTAACATTTGATCCGATTTGAATCATGTTAAAAAATCGACAAAATTTATAAACGGAAAAATGCTGGTAGAAAACCGAAACCAACCTGATTTTTTTAAACGTTTGCTAATAAGTTTATAAGTAAGTTTATTTTAGTAAAAACATAATTACTAAAATTATTTTTGTTTACTAAGGGTATATTAGATATTTAGTGAGCTTGGAGAGTAAAATTTAAAATTTGATGATTAGTTAATTTAAGTCTTTAAGGGGCGTGATTTGTTGGTGTAGGGTTCAGGATCTCATCTTGAGGTTATGAGTTCGAACCCTGGGAGTACATTTTTTGCAAGATCCTGGGATAGTGGTGTTGGGAAGCGGCCGCGAGTGCGCAACGGAAAATCGAAATTATTATGCCGCTTTCCCTTTGCCTAAGACCCATATGTTTTGATTATTTTACAAGCCTATACATATTACTATTATTCTAAGCATAAAATTCATAAAATATGCAAAAAACATAAACCTAAACATGCTAACTATCATAAGAACTCTAATTAAGAAAGAAAAAGACTTACTTGAACAGTAGACTCCTCCAGTCCTCCCTCCATTCTACAAGTTTTTTCTCGAACTCAGCAAGCTCTTCCACGTTCCAAAGAGCCACCCAAGTGTGTGGCCTCCAAAGATGCATACACTAAAGCCAAAACTCAACGGCAAGACTACGCCTTGAGTGCACGGGTATTTTGCCCTTGGTGCTAGCTTAGGAAAATACCTCAAAATTTTTAACTCGAGATTCCTCTAGTCAATTAAACTTAAGGATCCTCAAAATCAATGGCTTACTCTTAAACTTTAGAGTTGCTCACTTATATAAACCCAAGATATTAAAAGTTTGGTGCAAAAATTTGTGAAGAATTCTTTGGGTTTATATAGTGCTCCAAAGACAACAAATTAATTAAGAATCCGATGTGGGATAAAAGCCAATTTAATCTTAGCCATTGGATCTTAATTTAGTGGTTTAATGAGATTATAAAACCTTAATAAGAGTTTGGGCCGAATTAGAATTCAAAACAAATACCAAAAAAAATAATTACTATTCATGTGTACTATTCACATGAATAGTAAATTTTTTTTTTATCTATTTATTCCAATTCCCAAAGTGTCCCTATCGTCATTCATCAATCCTTAAGCCACTATGGAACCTCATAAATGATTTGTTCAATAATTAAACACATTGAACCATTTATGAACAATTCATACAGCAATCATATATGTTGTTAAATATGTAATGTGCACTGTTAACCATTGATTTCGACTTTATTGTGTGTGACATTTTGGGTTCCCCTCAAGTTGGACATGAAATGAATCGTGATAATTTAATCGGTATGAGGCGTACTCCGAACCTTTTACAACTTTGAGTTTTGTTCGTATGCGCACTCACAACCTTTACAACTTACCCAAACTATGAGATTTCACAACCACGAGTGTTTTTGTTTAAGAAGATTTGAAACACACTTGAGCACTCACAAATATAATGAAGATTATGTGAGATGCAAAACCCAAATGTTCTAAGCTCACTAATATGTAATGAAGATGTGTGTGAGCTTGTATGAGTGTTTAAGTATTTGAAGATTTAAGACACTCTTGTTTTTGCTTTCTTAGAAATGATATGAAGGTGCAAGAGAGGAGCAAAAACGAATTTGGGACTCATTTATATAGAAAATGAAAACTCTCCATGCAGACACTGCTGAGACCAGTATGGAACCCGGTATGGTACCGGTATGCCGGTCTCCAACGGATATATTACCGTTGAGAGAAACTATTCGTTAGACCGGTATGGAAATCGGTATGAGGACCGGTATGGTCCGTGCCGGTTCCAGTGTGCGCACAAAGAAGAGCCTGACCGGTATGGATACCAGTTTATGGCTTGCCGGTTCCAGTGAGTTTGCACACTGAAGAGCTAGACCGGAAAGGTCACCGGTATGGAACCCGGTATCTGTCATGCCGGTTCCAGTAAGTGAACTAGTCGTTGGATCACCGGTATGGTGACCGGTAAGGTCCATCCCGGTTCCAGTGAGCATGCGAAATAGTGCATGACACCGGTATGGATACCGGTAAGGGACCGATATGTCGGCCTCAGACCAAAATGCACAATAATGAAGGTTTTAAAGTATTTTGTCATGATCCTAATGCATCTAAGTGAATGTGCATGATCTCTATGAGCTTAGGCACTTGAATATTACAATTCACATTAAAATTTATCTTGAAAAATTATTTTAAATTAAAAAAATTAAATTATATGGATTACAAATTAATTATCTTTTGAGCATAGTTTTCATAATCGGACAAGACCGATCTGTTCAATCGGTCAATCATGAATTAGCATTTGATCCGATTTGAATCATGTTAAAAAATCGACAGAATTTATAAACGGAAAAAAGCTGGTAGAAAACCGAAACCAACCTAATTTTTTTCAACGTTTGCTAATAAGTTTATATGTAAGTTTATTTTAGTAAAAACATAATTACTAAAATTATTTTTGTTTACCAAGGGTATATTAGATATTTAGTGAGCTTGGAGAGTAAAATTTAAAATTTAAATTTTGATGATTAGTTAATTTAAGTCTTTTTGAGGCGTGATTTGGTGGTGTAGGGTTCAAAATCTCATCTTAAGGTTCTGAGTTCGAACCCTTGGAGTACATTTTTTGTAAGATCCTGGGATAGTGGGGGTTTTACATGCCCCGTTTAAGTTCGGAAGTGGTAGTTTGACAATGAAATTTTCAACCATTTAAAAAAAAAAGAGTAGTTAATTTAATGAATAAATTTAATTACAAAGCAGTGAAAAATGGAAATCTATTTTGTACGTGTGATAAATTTATTTTACTTGAGTTCCAAAAAAAAAAAAACTAAATATTATGACAGAAACAAATCTGTCATAATAATTTGTCAAGTATTCCTCACAATTCATTGATATTTTCTTTAAGAAAGCAAATTAACTTGGATTATTCTTGAATAATTTATATAGCTTCTATTTCTATTTTCACAAAAGATTCAATTCTTATTATGAAAAAAAGACTTGTACTATAATCCATTATGATTTTATGTACTTAGGATAATTTCTGAATATATTATTCGTTTGCAACAAATATTTTTTCTTATGTGACAACATTTAACACATTCATATATAGTGATTATTCATAAAGCTCTGTGTTGGGAAACTTCTGAGGACAAGGGACACAGATTCCGGGGATTAGTCGAGGTACGCGTAAGTTGGCCCGGATATCCCGGTTATCCCAAAAAAAAAAAAAATATACATAAAGCATCCATAAAGGTATAAAGAAACGATTTCAACGACTCAAATCTATAATATCGAAATTACAATAGAATAACATAACCATTACATCAAGCATCATCAGTAAAAGTATAATTTGAATAAAAAAAATTTCCTAAAAAGAAACAACATATTCGATTTTTCTCATGGAATTTGTCCCACATGGGATCCAATAGAGGAGAAGACAATTCGTGAACAACCACTAAATGTGGAATACATTTCACAGCTTTGAATGAAAAAATAGAGAGAAGCAGAGAGTTTTTTGAAACTTTCTTGGCCTAATTTCAATTTAGTCCTTATTTTTTTATAATACACAATATATTTGTAAATATTAGAATATTTCTACAAACATCCTTAGAATGCAATTCCAGCTACAAGGACTGCAAGCATTCCCGGGGCAGCCAACCAAAAGTTGGAAGAATAATGAGTCGTAGCACTGCCAGAGGATGATTCCGTTGCCGCCGGCGTAGAACTTGAGCCCCCTCCGGCGGGAACTGCTGGATCAGAAGTTGCTGAACCTTCACCGGAGCTCGAAGAAGTTGCAGGGCCAGGAGCAGATGCTGGACTTGCGCCGGGGCTTGAAGCATCGCCGACAACGTTAATTTCAACTTTCTGGCCGGCTTGGCAGTGGCCGGGAACCCCACAAATGAAGTAATGGTGGCCGGGCTTATTGAGAGTGATGGAGTCAGAGCCTGAGGTGTATTGCTTAACCGAAAGTTTTTCGTTACATGACTCGTAATTTTGCTG
This sequence comes from Zanthoxylum bungeanum, assembly GCA_019454045.1. Taxonomy (NCBI): domain Eukaryota; kingdom Viridiplantae; phylum Streptophyta; class Magnoliopsida; order Sapindales; family Rutaceae; genus Zanthoxylum; species Zanthoxylum bungeanum. Next base: position 65,896 of record SKCR01025822.1, on the reverse strand, counting down.
GGTCACTTCTTGCACGTCGTGAAAGGCCTTGTTGTACTTGAATGCTGCATTATGTGCAATTATTAGGAGAAAATTAAGAAGGTGCTTAATTGATCAAATTAAAAGCTTGTGCTTGTGCTTGTCTTTTTTTTTTTTTTTTTTTTTTTTTTTTTTTTTTTATATGTATTAGGTTAAACGATACATTATTTATATTTTCAATCTATATAGAGTCGTAGACAACAAATTTTAGAACTATATAATATACGGAGAGATGAAAGAATGGGTCAGGTGTGTGGGTTCTGGCCGTGATTAGGGACAGTGGCGGAGCCACTTAGGGTCGAGTGGGGGCAGTTGCCCCCACTGGACCCACAAGTTTTTTTTTTTTTTTTTTTTAAAACAAAAATTATATATGTATATATATTAATATTATAAAATATAAATAATTAAACAACACTAATAAATATATTATTTTTAAATTTTTTGAGTTGTATTTTTTAATATAATATGTAGCCCAAGCCCAAATTAATTGAAAAAATTCAAATACACTTTTGGATCAATCTTATTTCTTAAACATATCTAAAATAATTATATTTAATTTATATGTGTATAGATATTTGATTATTTTTCATTTTAAATCCAATCATTTATGTGTTTTTCCATTTGCAAAAGAATATAGATTCCATTACATTTAAATAAAAATAAAAATAAAATAACTATGTTTATACTTAGGTTTGGTTATTGATCTTCTAATTTATTGATATATTTGTAGTGATTCTTTTACTAAATCACATCGTGTATAGTTATTATGTATAAAATATTCACATATTAATATAAATATAATTATTTTGTATATTTATTTTTTATTTATAATTGTTCAAAGCACTAATGTTGCGTTTTAATACTAGACTTTTAATAATTTAATTAAAAAATAATTAAATCTATAATAAATTGGCGGAAATTTAGTATATAATATACTACATTAACTTAAAATACATAATTTTAAAAATAAATTCTTCCTTAAATTTTAGGGTAGATTGATATATTTTAGAAATTATGGATAAAAATATAATTCTGAAAATTTTGGGTTAATTTATAAGTTTAGAAACTAAGAGCTATTTCATAATTTTCAAAAGTATAGGGATCATCTTGTAATTTCAAAAAATATGTATGAATTCATTATATATTATTTTGGTTAGAAAAATTTTTTGCCCCCACTGACTGAAATTTCTGGATACGCCACTGATTAGGGATGACAATTTTCCCCTCGCAGTCCCGTCCCAACGGATCTAGTTTCATTCGAGATAAGATTTGATATATATTGTTATGATTTGATTTATAAATGGGAAGGGACATAACAAAAAAAATTGTCTCGAAAATTTAAACAGGAATGGATTGGATTTTAGTGGAATGGGATGTGATTTAACAAGATTGAATGAAATGGTCGGTTGTTTTGAAAAAAATTAACAAGATAAGACTGTGATGATTTTTAGACCCGATTGTATATCTAAATAAAGAGGGATCAACATTGATAAATTCTGACTAGTACCATCTCATTGCCATCCCTAATTATGACATAGAGAAATCATCGACTTGAGCCAACAATGAAAAAGAAGAAACCATAAATTCAAGAAACATACGATAAAAACATATCTAAAAATTGGTAAAATGTTAATCAACTTTGCCTTCCAGGAGACTTACTGATAGTATCACCAACACGGAATTCTTTTCCTTCAGTCCATTTTTTGTAATCAATTTTGCCTTGTGTTGTCCAACCGGCAGTGTCACCAACGGTGTAAGTAGCAGCCATGGAAGCTCCAAAGAGAGCCATGATTGTCATGGTAACCACAGCACCCTTTGCCATTGCCATTATTGCTTATTGGTTTATTGATTGTAATTTAATTTCCAATTATCTGGTTGATGAAACCTTGTATTAATGAGAGAGTTTATATAGGGTTTGGTACTTTGTTTGCCACCAAGCATTGTTGCTCTCTATATTTAGCTTGAGGCTGGAGTTTTATCCGAGATATATGCAAGGAAATGATCGGAAAACCATACTTCTAATGATAGGATGCATGTAATTATAGGAAATTATTGTAATAAGTGAAACGATAAATAATCTTTTAGTATTTATAGTATTATCTTATTACTTATTTAATCTTTGTAATTTTGAAAATTATAGAAAAATTGTGTTATATGTTGTAACACCCCGTCAGAGGAAAGATGCTACCGGCAAGAGACATGATTAATACAACTCCATAAGCCTCCAAATTTATAAAAAATCGGGCATGATGTATCCTAAAATTAGACAACTTGTATCACAGTCTAGCATCAAAACATAATCTCAGAAAACATCAAACAAACAAAAGGACCTCAGGTCCACACAACACACATCAATGTCAACACTCAAGGGCTCAGTGCCCACAACATCAATCAACACTTAAGGGCTTCGTGTTCACAACATCAATCAACACTTAAGGGATCCGTGCCCACAACATCATTGCAAATCAAATCTTTAATTTGCTAATACAAACCAGCGTGCTCAGCACGACAACAACATAATAACAAAAGAACCTAAACCTATAGGACTTCTCCCATGATACTTGTGAGGGTGACTGCAACTTAGGTGTTCCGTGTCTCGAGCATAGCTTCCATAACTGATATGGTTGACCTGTCAGGAGCCAACCTGCAAAATTACAACAGATTTGGTGTGAGTTATAAAACTCAGTAAGTAACCGTGCTTGTGCAGCAAACAAAATATAAAGTCAAGTATACTAGAAACTTTTCAACATTACCAAATTACAAATTCAGCTTTATCAAGTTTTAACTTACCCTTTATCTATTACACGTGCAAATCCTCATATCTATTTACATATATATGTGTCAAACTAAAATCCAAAGCATTCAAAGCACGTGAGGCAAGAATTCAAATATTACAGAGTGCATCGTTTAACATCAAATCCATTTTAATCACATGAAACATACAGTCATATTTTTATACTTTTATCACGAATAAACATTTTTGAATTATCATACAAACTTTCTTCTATTCGATTACAAACTATCTTTTAATTCTGATAACCTTACAATAACTTAACATTTATGAATTATACACTTTCACCCATAACAGTGTGAAAATCATAAGTTACTTCTCTTATACTCATGCAAATCTCATTTTCAGAGTTCTTACATGGAGACATGTCTATCACCAAAGACTTCCAAACACAGTCGGTCTCTTTTACAATATACATCTTTACATACATACATTAACAATTTTATCATACACACACATATACTCAGAGGTATACATACAATCATCGTGTAGCTGATAACGAAGCATACACAACAGTCAAAACATCAAGGAACACACAACTAAAACAACGTATACATATGAGATGGCTTACGCATACAATGCTCGTACGTGACTCATTACCTATTTGAGAATATGTATGAGATGAATGTCGTTCGAACGGATTCCTAACTAGCTCGACTATTATACCACGAAACTATCAAACAATTAACATACACACATGCGCACATAACACAACTCATATCATGATTTCTCATACGCAAGTACATACATGACACACACTCCAAGTTACCATTCAAATATTCACATATATACATATATTTAAAACATATAAACATACACCTATCTTCGAATTCGGATACCATACCATATAATAATCCTCATGTCTTTTACTTATCGATCAAACATATTTGTTTTCAAGAATTCTTATCAGGAAATATTCATGGCATAGAAACTTACTAGTTAAGACATACTTATTCATGAAACACATCTTTTCCGTCACGTACCTTAACCATTCAGGAAAAGCTTAGCTTATATCAACTTCTCGTCACTTTTATTCCCCCAAACACCACACAGACAAATCGCATGTATCAATTAATAATGAATTTATCGAAATACCGTACACAAACACATACTTATACAAATTCAGGAACCATAAATTTTCCCACTTATCGATCTTATATACTCACGTCATACTTTATCTTATCATTTCATACATATACAACTACGTATTCATATACTTATACATATACATATTCATTCACATACACTTATGCATACCATTATAGGTTCATACATTGACATACATCAATAGACATTCATATCACCAAATATTTTACTTCATATCATAGCATTATAAAAATTCATACATGTGGCGATCGATAAGCTTAACTATACATGATCTCGAACTTGTCTCAAGAGCATCTCTTAATTATCATTGTCTTATCCTAAACACTTCAATTATATATATATATATATATATATATATATATATATATATATATATATATTTATTTATTTATTTATTTATTTAAATGAAAATCAACAAATCAAGTACTCTTCGCATGAGTTACTTACCTGGCTTCGTGAGCACTCCAGGTCCTAGTCAAGTCTGCCAAAACAAATGGTGAAATGCCATCAGAATCGTAACTTTACAAAATTTTCAATTTAGCTACGATAAAATTCCGGATCTTTCCAAGATAACCAAATCATGTCCGATTTCAATTTTTCTAGTTTCAGTAATCTTAAAACATCATTATAAACTAACTCAATTCATCAGTTAACTTAAATTCTCGATTTACGTATTTTTGGAAAATCTTCCAAAAAAGTTTTCGCAAACACTATGGAAGGGTCCCGAACCCTCCGAACTTTCCCAGATTTATCTAAATATTATCGTATCATCATATATGACTCATATCTATCATTACGATAAAAAACACATCAATACACAAAAAAACCCACTTTAATCAGAAACTTACATAACCTATCGGATCGATCCAACTCGTTCCGTTTTTACTCGTATTCTATGAAATGCACATATTCAATATACTAATGCTCAAACAATTCAATTTATATAATTACGCTACTCTACGAAGCTACTAGAAATATCTGAACATTTAACGATAAACTTAAAATTAGCGACTTTTTACCATGAGGTCTTACCGAGATTTTGAGGCCATATACGGACTCTAAACGATCCTAAGAACGCACATGAATTGATGGAATTCCGATCAGATCTGCTGTTCATTCGTGGGTCACTATTTATCACCACTTTCTTCCTCGTTTTACGTGTAACTGGGCACAAAATGAAAAATATGTCACCGCCAACTTGTAGTACTCGCCGATAGCTTCGATTTGGCAGGTGGCTCGGGCTGTGAAATGAATCGATGAGACATGATCTGAAAACTTGAGCTCGCGCGAATCTCTCATTTTTCTCACCGATGCCGGTGATCTGGGGGCTGCCGCCAGCCACCACAAGGCGGAGGGGTGGTCGACGCACCCCTCTGGCTGGTCGCGCCGGCCTGTGGTGGCCGATAGGCTGCCGGCATGACCAACATCGGAAGGGGTGAATTTGGGGACTGGGGTGCGTGTGTGAGATGTGGAGAGGTTATGCAATTTTCGTAATTTCTTGAAACTTAGAGGTATATATAGAAATTTTCTGAAATTTACATTCTGACCCCCGCGAAATTATAATTAGGTCCATGTCATGGGGATTTCTCGAAAATTCATATTTTTGAAACCCTTTGTGGTAAATTTTGAAAAGTGTTCAACACGAAAGTTATTCATCTCGAAAAAACGAGTCCGATGGTTTAAGAATCAGCTCAATCAGAATTCATTTGCTATTTTTATAGTCGAAATAAGAAACTTTTACGCTTATAACGATATAAATAGGAATCGCGCAACCAGTTCTCGAAACCACTCGTTTTCCAACGTGATGAAACTTCACTTAAAAATATTTCAACCTATATTCCAACACACAAAGTCTTATTTCCGAATATCATTCAGTTCCAAGTTTTAAACTTCAATTCGGAAAGTCTACAGAACCGTTCTGAAAAATTTGGAATATTACATTCCCTTTTCCTTATAAAAACTTTGTCCTCGAAATTTCTCTGTCCTTATGTTTGATCATTCGGAACTGGACGTACATATATTATAATCTTATCTGCATTCACAAGTTATCTCACTTTACATATGTAGGAAACGTTTTCCCTTGTGCAGCAGAAGTGGCTTAGGCACCGGGATCGGACTTGAAAATTTTTTCTGCCCTTCCCTTTAAATTGCCAAATGTGACCAGCAGTACCACTGAAATTTTGCTACTGTTTTGAACAAAATTTCAGCCCCGAAACACTCCTCGAACAGTCCCCGAACAGCAGTGTAAAAATCGGACTGTTTTGGACACAAAATGCTCCCAAACACAACTAAAACAGTCCACTATTTCCATGAACTGCAGTGACATTTTCACGTCTGTTTTTTCAAAGAAAATTAGTCCCAACACACTCCCAAAAGTGCTCTATGTGTTTCCCAAAAATTCTGAATTGATACGAGATCAAACCGAGCCCTGAAACACCCAAATTAGTGCTCGACAATGGACAGAAATTCACCCCACTGCCGTGAGTCTAAGGAGAAGAAAATGAGATGAATAAATATTGGTTCAATACCACAAAGTCTTCTGAGCTATGTCTCACAACCAATAGAAAGTAGGGTAGGCTACACTCACAAGATAAATCCCTAAACTATTTAGAGATTAATGTCACACAAGATTTTTATTTATTTTTATTCTTGTTCTTCCTTTTATTTTCTCAACACTTGAGAGAGTTTGAAGAAGAAGAAGATGGTGGCTAGGGTTCTAAAAATTAGAGTTTTCCAAAAATAAAATCCAATTTTCTTTTTATACTTAGGGTTATTAATTTTCAAAATTAACAAACCCTTCCCCTCCCCTCATAATGCAAGTTTCGGCCAAGGCATGGATTTTTTTTTTATTAATTTTGTAAGATCTAATTCAATTATCATAATGGAAAAGATGTTACAAAAAACAAAAGGTTAATGCCTTTAAAATTTGTAACTTCCAAATTAAAACCAAGAGTTATGCAACCTAGCAAAACTCACCAATGGTTTTCCAAATTTAATGCAAGAGTTTTGCAACCTAGCATAACTCATCAAGGGTTTCCAAAACCCAAAATTTAGAAATTATAAATTTGGCCTTAGTAAATTATATCATATATAATTTAATATTATGCATTCAATAATTATCATATAATTATTAAAATCATATATTAACTTTTAATATATAGTTTCAAGTGAGACAAAATATTATTAATCATATTAATAATATTTATACATATGTGAGTATATAATTGGACTATCCAATTATACTAAATCCACTAAAGTATATTGAGCTAGCACGGGGACAAAATGGACCTACGGTTTTGAGCTTTAATAATCTCGAAATATTAATTAAGCTCTTAATTGAATATTTCGAATTATTAACTCCGGGTTATTCCACTAAAAACCCGAAGCTGCACTCTCATTACCGCAGATGGTATATTAAGCCGAACCAAGTCGGTGTCCATCGATATAGTCACTATATATAGATTAACCCTTCACGAGTATCTCATAATTAAAGTCGGGTCGTAATATCCGTTATACCCCTCTAATTATTTTTACCTTAAGTACCATTGATTCTCTAATGAACGATTTATTAGTAACCATTATGAATTTTAATCTTTCTATTCATAATAGAACGACTTGAGCGTTCTAACCGTTCAAGTACCGAATCAACCCTTAACAAAGATACTCATCTACTTCTCGCAAGAAGGAGTGAACTCTATGTCTATGTAAAATGTCCCCAGCTATACACCAGACCATGTCCCCAAAGTACGTAGCTATTGGTCGGGACTGCTACACCAACCTCACCTTTGTAAATCAAAGGACATAACATGACATGCATGAGTTCGTAGTACACTCAGGATTAAGATCAATCCATATATGACCATCTGGTAGATCGAAATGATTTTCTTTGTTTAACGGATATTATAAGAAAGTCTTTTCCATCTGGGTCCAGTTCTATATGATCACATCATACAAGGTGCCTCCATTCTCAAGTCTCTACATGGACGATCCCGGATCAAGGTCGTCATACAAATATAGAATGGACCGCAGCTATAGATAAACCACAAACAAAGTACCTGTTTTGTTTGCTCTCTATGGACTATTTAAGATTACTAACTTTAGACTTAAATCCTCTTATGTATGACACTCATACACTAAGTCTGAAGGCACATAAGTAATCTAGGGTAATCAAGATAATTTATAATATGCGAAATTAAAACAAACACTTTGACAAATAAATAATGCATCATTTTATTTCAAAACATATAAAACTGTTTATATACATGTAGCTCTAGGGCATACATCCCAACAATCTCCCACTTGCACTAAAGCAAATGAGACATGTTACGTAATCCTAGACCATTTAGGTGACCTTCAAACACTTTAACCGACAAGGTATTAGTAAACGGATCAGCCAGGTTCTCTTCGGATGCAATCTTTGTGACAGTAACGTCTCATGTCTGCACTATCTCCATGATGAGATGATATTTCCTCTCTATATGCTTTCCCCTCTTGTGGCTTCTTGGTTCTTTTGAATTCGCCACTGCACCACTATTATCGCAATAAAGTGTGAGTGGTTTATCCATATCTGGAATAACTTCCAGATCTCCCAAGAATTTACGGAGCCATACTGCTTCCTTAGCTGCTTCACAAGCTGCTCCATATTCAACCTCCATGGTGGAGTTCGCAATGGAAAATTGCTTTATACTCCGCCATACTATAGCCTCACCACCTAGGGTAAACACTGATTCATATGTTGATTTCCTAGAATCGATATCTGTTTGAAAATCAGAGTCTGTATATCTCATTAGGATCATATCCTCACCGGAATTTACAAGCATATAATCTCTCGTTCTCTTAAGATACTTGATAATGTGTTTGACAACCACCCAGTGATCCAATCTTGGGTTCGACTGAAACCTACTGACTACTCCCACTGTAAAACAGATGTTCGGTCTCGTGCATAACATAGCATACATGAGACTACCAATTGCTGAGGCATATGTGATATGTCTCATTTCCTCAACATCTTGAGGTGTCTTAGGAGACTGTTCATTTGACAAATGAATTCCATACCGATAAGGCAGATTGCCTTTCTTGAAATTCTGCATCCCAAATCGCACAAGGATCTTGTCGATATAGAATGCATGAGACATAGCTAACAGTCGTTTCTTGTGATCCCGAAGTATCTGAATCCCAATAATTAAACTGACATCTCCCAAATCTTTCATTTAGAATTGGTTAGCTAGTCAGGTTTTCACGTCCGATAGTATCTTTACATCATTCTCAATGAGTAAAATATCATTGACGTATAAAACAAGAAAAACCATATTCCCGTCAATGACGCGCTTGTATACACCAGGCTCATCAACATTCTGTTTAAAATCATAAGACTTGATCGTGGTATCAAATCTTATATTCCAAGATCGAGATGCCTACTTAAGTCCATGAATGGACCTTTGCAGCTTGCAAACCTTTTCTATTGACCTTGGGCTATGAACCCATCTGGTTGTATCATATAGATACTCTCATCAAGATTACCATTCAAGAATGATGTCTTGACGTCCATTTGCCAAATTTCATAGTCATAATATGCGGTAATGGATAGAAGAGTGCAGATGGATTTTAGCATGGCTACTGGCGAGAAAGTTTCCTCATAGTCATTCCCTCTTTCTAGGTATAACCCTTGGCCACTAGCATAGCCTTGAAGGTCTGTATCTTCCCATCTGCTCCATTCTTTCTATTGTAGATCCACTTACAACCTATGGGTTTCACCCCCATACTGAGTTGGAGTACATAGACTTCGTCTCTAGGTTCATGGCTTTGAGTCATTCCTCTTTATCAGAATCATCCATTGCACTATGAAATGTGAATGAATCATCTATACCATCGCTGGATGAGACAACTTGTGCCTCTCCAACCCCAAGGTAGCGATCAGGTTGTCATACAACCCTCTCACTGCGTCTAGGTGGTAGATCATTCTGACAAACTTGCATCTGACGCTTAGATGTCGAATGTGCTATGTGTTTGTCAACTATCGTTGACGATGGTGTGCTGGTCGAACTAGTAAGTAACTCCTCAAATAACATTTTACTTCGAGGCTTGAACTCCCTCATATAGTCATTCTCTAGAAACATAACATTTTTCAATACAAACACTTTGTTATCTTCAGGATTATAGAAGAATCCACTCCTAGTTTCCTTATGATAGCCTATAAATAGGCACACCTGAGAACATGGTTCCAACTTTGTAGTCTTATTCTTCAACACATGTGCTGGAAATCCCCATATGCGGAAATTTCATAAACTAGTTTTACGACCAATCCACAACTCTAAGGGAGTCTTAGGAACAAACTTAGATGGAACTACATTAAGGATATGAATTTCAGTTTGTAACGCATATCCCCAGAACGAACTAGGTATTGAGCTATAACTAAACATATATCTCATCATGTCTAGTAGGGTTCGATTTCTCCTTTCTGCAACACCATTTTACTGTGGTGTTCCAGGTCCTGTGAGCTAGGATATTATCCCATATTCAACCAAGAATTCCTCGAAATCTCTATCAAGGTATTCTCTTCCACAATCTGATCGTAGAGTCTTGATTGTTTTACCTAACTGGTTCTCAACCTCAGCACGATACACTTTGAACTTTTCAAAAGTATATGACTTGTGCTGCATTAGCTAAACATACCCATATCTAGAATAATCGTCAATGAATATGACGAAATATTCATAACCACCTCGGGCTCTTTCATTCATCGGTCCGTAAATGTCCGAATATATTAGGTCAAGTGGTTGACTGGCACTTATACATTTTCCAGTAAAAGGTCTCTTGGTCATTTTTCCTTCTAAACAAGATTCGCAAACTGGTAAAGTTCCGAGCTTTAACTGGTTTAAGGCTCCGTTCTTTATCAATCTGTCTATCCGGTCAAGGTTGATATGACCAAGTCTAAGATGACACAGATACGTGTCATCGTGAGAAATCTTTTGCCGTTTAGTTTTAGGTTTCTCAACCTTAAACATTTCAGTGTTGAGCAGTGGGTTATATGTTAACAATCTTAACAATATAAGTTATCTCCTAATTTCCTTTGCATATAAGTAATCCATTTTGAAATAATAACTATTATTATTAGATAAAATGAAAACCATCATGCAATAGTTTTGAAATAGAAATCAAATTTCTATGAGAAAATAGGAATAAACAACACTTTGTTTAAATTCAAATAACTTTTATTTGAAAATTGAAAATTGAAAACTGATAACTCCCACTGTTTTACTGAAACAACATCTCTTGTCCCAACTATCATAATAAAGTCACATTTAATAAGGTGTTTACTTATATCAAGTAGCTGTATTATTAGCCTTAGCATTCTCGGTTTCTTTCTTCTTCATCTTTGCAGATTTTAAAGACTTGGCAACATTTCCCTCAGTACTGGACTTATGAGGATCCACAAGCATGAACTCGTATAGGTGAGCTCATTAAGCAGCTGGGTCAACGTAAAAGTCAACTTGTTCATAACATAATTGCTTTTAAACTGCAGGAAACTCTTCAGAAGAGTTTCCATTATCATAGTCACCTGGCTACATTCGTCAATACGAGCTCCATGTGTTTCAGCAGTGTTGAGATAGGTCATCATCCTCAAGACGTGTTCTCGGACTGATGTCTCATCCTTCATCCTAGCAGTCATCGCTGAGACCATGGCCTCATGACGATGACGCTCTGAAGGCTGCCCGAGCATGCCCTGCAATGACTTCATCATTTGAGATGCTGAAGCCATAGGTTCATGTTTTACAGCAAGAACCTCAGACATCCCTGCTAGCAAGTAGCACCGGGCTTTCTCATTAGCTGCGACCCATTTCTGGTACGCATCGCGCACAGCTTGGCCAGCATTTCTGGCCAGCTCGGGAGGACACTCCTCCGTCAGGATAAACTTTAGGTCTTCACAGACCAAGATAATGTTCATGTTACATTTCTACTTAACATAATTTTCTCTCGTTAATTTATCATTTGAGAGTATGGAAATAATCGGAGAAACCATGGCCGAAAAATAAAATAAACATGCATTTAACATTCATTCATCGTATATTAAAATCATTAAACAATTTTGGCATAAAATTAAACATGATGCATGAACCATGAATAACAAATAAGAAACCTAAGAGAATTATTATGCCACGGAAATCTATCATCCAACAAGTAAGTGTCGTCGTTGGGTAGGTCAAGTACTTGCATAATAGATCGAGGCAATCTCAATCAATTAATATATACGAGAATAACTCTTATTCCTATATTGACCAACTATCGTTTGATTAGATCAAAGAATTTTATTAACAGTTAATTATTCCTTTGTGAGTGTGACCGGCCGTTTCGGGATCCTTGGACTTAACAAGTGAAGTGCCGTTGTAGGGTATGTCAGTTCACAAGATATATCTAGAATCTCTATCCTCTCGGAATCCAAACCTGATATTGACCCAAAATGGACACCATCCGTAGGGGGACGAAAACAAAGCCGTCTTGAGGCGCCTTTTGAATCTCACGTTTTCGGACTAACAACAGAGATCGCGGGATATATTGTCCTATATCCCTCTCCCACTCACTATTTTAAATTTAAGGTTTCTATTTATAAAATATCTAATATTTTATTTTAACTAGTGTGAATAAATTTATGACTGCTAAATCATAACTCTTATTTACACTAGTACACTATTATTGACCTAACCAATTTTAACTCTTAAAAATTGTATCACTATTTTCCATTAGTCTCTACTAACAGTATTACTCAATTAAACTAATTTAATTAGAGTGATATTAGTGACCTATTATATTTTAACTTTTAAAATACTAAAACATTAATAGGTTTAAAAAAAATTAGAATTTTAAAATGGTCAAGATTTATATTAAACTATTTAATTAATCTTAGTGTGTTATAAAATCCAATGGTACGTGGAATTGTATCACGAGTGCATACCATATTACCGTCCATTCATATTCAGCTATAGAATTTATGTTCGGGTTTCCATCTTATATAACAAAGGAATTTATTATGCACTTATTAAGCTCAATATATTAGAATTCAAATTTTAAACCATAAATCCAATTAATCCAATTAATTGATTTCCATGCATATTATATTCTAATTTAAATATTTTAAATCACATAAAATCATATTTCATGTTTAGAATTAATATGCATCCAATGCATGTTATGGCATGTGAAATGCAATAATATGCACCCCAAGCTATATGACATGTTATCCAAACATTTTGAACTAAACATTATAACAACATAAAAAAATTATTTTGCATTGACCGGGCTCTTATTTTTCCTATACTAATCTAATTAGTACATAAAATTACCAAGCCATCCCTTGGTCTTCAAATCCCGCTCCAAGGTGGTGTTGGCTCCTTTTGCGAATTCGGTGCTCCAAATTACAACAATTGAATTTTTTACATCAAAAAATAAAATTACAACAATTGTAAAAAATGGCCTTATGGCCTTACATCCCAAAATCAAAACCAACTACAAAAATAAGAGCCAGAAAAATTTACGACCAATGCAAAATCTTTTCATCACATGAAATAACAAAAACATTCATCATATGAATATTATTGTGTGCCCACTCATCTAAACATGCATATCATATTAATAACTCATATAAATATATAAAAAACAGAAATTTTAAATTAAAAAAAGAAGGGTCAATAACATTTTTCAACCTCGCTCTTGATGCCAATTATAGGAAACGCTTTCCCTCGCGCAGCGGAAGCTGCTTAGGCACCAGGATCAGACTTGAAAACTTTTTATGCCCTTCTCTTTAAGTTGCCGAATGTGACTAACAGTACCACTGAAATTTTGCTACTGTTTTGAACAAAATTTTAGCCCCGAAACAGTCCCCGAACAGCCCCAAACAGTAGTGCAAAAATTGGACTATTTTGGACACAAAATGCGCCCAAACACAACCAAAACAATCCACTATTTTAGTGAACTGCAGTGACGTTGTCTGATTTTTCAAAGAAAAACAGTCCCAACACAATCCCAAAAGTCCCATATGTGTTTTCCAAAAATTCCGGATTGATACGAAATCAAACTGAGCCCTGAAACACCCAAACTAGTGCAAGACAGTGGGCAGAAATTCACCCTACTCCCGTGAGTCAAAGGAGAAGAAAATGAGATGAATAAATATTGGTTCAATACCACAAAGTCTTCCGAGCTATGTCTCACAACCAACAGAAAGTATGGTGGGCTACACTCACAAGATAAATCCCTAAACTATTTAGAGATTAATGTCACACAAGATTTTCATTTATTTTTATTCTTGTTCTTCCTTTTGTTTTCTCAACACTTGAGAGAGTTTGAAGAAGAAGAAGGTGGTCGCTAATGTTCTAAAAATTAGATTTTGCCAAAAAGAAAATCCAATTTTCTTTTATACTTAGGGTTATTAATTTTCAAAATTAACAAACCATTCCCCTCCCCTCCTAATGCAAGTTTCGGCCAAGGCATGGATTTTTTTATTAATTTTGTAACATCTAATTCAATTACCATAATGGAAAAGATGTTACAAAAAACAAAAGGTTAATGCCTTTAAAATTTGTAACTTCCAAATCAAAACCAGGAGTTAAGCAACCTAGCATAACTCACCAATGGTTTTCCAAATTTAATGCAAGAGTTTTACAACCTAGCATATCTCATCAAGGGTTTCCAAAACCCAAGATTTGGAAATTCCAAATTTGGCCTTATTAAATTATATCATATATAATTTAATATTATGCATTCAATAATTATCATATAATTATTAAAATCATATATTAACTTTTAATATATATTTTCAAGTGTGACAAAATATTATTAATCATATTAATAATATTTATACATATGTGAGTATATAATTGGACTATCCAATTATACTAAATCCTCTAAAGTATATTTGAGCTAGCACGGGGACCAAATGGACTTACGGTTCCGAGCTCCAATAATCTCGAAATATTAATTAAGCTCTTAATTGAATATTCCGAATTATTAACTCCGGGTTATTCCACTAAAAACCCGAAGCTGCACTCTCGTTACCGCATATGGTATATTAAGCCGAACCAAGTCGGTGTCCATCGATATAGTCACTACATATAGATTAACCTTTCACGAGTATCTCATAATTAGAGTCGGGTCATAATGTCCGTTATACCCCTCTAATTATTTTTACCTTAAGTACCATTGATTCTCTTATGAATGATTTATTCATAACCATTATGAATTTTAATCTTTCTATTCGTAATAGAAAGACTTGAGCGCTCTAACCGTTCAAGTACCGAATCAAACCTTAAGAAAGATACTCCTATACTTCTCGCAAGAATGAGTGAACTACATGTCTATGTAAAACGTCCCCAGCTACATACCAGACCATGCCCCCAAAGTACGTAGCTATTGGTCGGGACTGCTACACCAACCTCACCTTTGTAAATCAAAAGACATAGTCTGCCATGCAGAGTTCGTAGTACACTCAGGATTAAGATCAATCCATATATGAGCATCTAGTAGATCGAAATGATTTTCTTTGTTTAACCGATATTATAAGAAAGTCATTTCCATCTGGGTCCAGTCCTATATGATCACATCATACAAGGTGCCTCTATTCTCATGTCTCTACATGGATGATCCCAGATCAATGTCGCCATACAAATATATAATGAACCGCATCTATAGATAAACCACAAACAAAGTACTTGCTTTGTTTGCTCTCTATGGACTATTTAAGATTACTAACTTCAGATTTAAATCCTCTTATGTATGACACTCATACAATAAGTTTGAAGGCACATAAGTAATCTAGGGTAATCAAGATAATTTATAATATGCGAAATTAAAACAAACACTTTGATAAATGAATAATGCATCATTTTATTTCAAAACATATAAAACCGTTTACATTACATGTAGCTCTAGGGCATACATCCCAACAACACCTTATCAAAAGTTACATAGTTCATACACCAATACAAACCTTACTATTTCAAGCAAAATAAGTCATATCAAATATTTCATACCAACATCACATCAAACTTATCATTTCAATTCACATTCATTCATAGGAACATGCTCAACCGTTTCAAAGTCATTCATCATAGAAACAGAAAGCCAAACATGAATTCTATACAGCCAATCACATGCATCATCCAAAACGAGGAGCATAGCACATGTTCTTTACACGCAATCAAATACAATATCAAAACAGAAACTTAATACGAATTTCATACTATCTATTTCGTCCATAATACAAAACAAAACTCATTAATTTCACATCATGTCATTTTATATCATATATGTAAATGACATCAATATCACAGTTTACATACGTTTCTATCGCATCGCATATACAACTTTGTATGGCTGACAACATAGCATGCATAACCATCACAATACCCAAAATATTTGTGACTAATTATACTTACATACATACTCTTGTAATGAACATAATCTCTTATATCAACAATTGCATCCATTGTCACAGCCAGAAGTGACATAGAATCACACATGCTCTTATGTTGTTGATAGTCTGAAATCTGTCAATCTCTGTCATCATTAAAATGGGAAACGTAAAACGATCTCTTTCAAAAATCATCTCGGAAATAAATATTAGAAACTCTTTTACTGTAAATCAAATCAATTTAAAAATTCATTATCGTAAATCCATATCAAGCATCCAACATAACTCAACTGGACAAAATATAACGAACGCTCAATACCCAAATCACGCGCGCAGATCGGACAATGAACGAAATGATCCCTTGTCCACAGAGGGTAGCAAATCGGCCCACTGTAGTTGGACAGACACAAACGCCACAGTAAAAACATATCATATCAAATTATAAAACCATAAAACTGTGTACAAGCGACGTGACGGAAACATATCATATCATATCATATAGTATCATAAACAATATCGAAATATAACAAAATCAAAATGTAATCTTTTTGAAATCATGTTTTCCCCCAAAACCTAAATATGTTTAAATCAAAAATAAATCTTTGATACAAACTTTTCAAAATACATATCGAGCATCCATTGTTCAGTCGCGCGCACAGACCGGATAGTGTACGAACCATGTCGACATGGTAGTGGGCCATCCATTTTCTGATGGTCTGGACACCATAAAAAACGCCCCGGCCAAGCCGGAATGAAACATATACAAGCGCCACAGAGGGTCAAAACATAAAATCATAAAGCACCGTGACGGAAACATCAAAATCATTTTCGAACATCGAGACAGAAACATATTATCAAGCACCTTGACAGAAACATATTGATAAATCTCAAAACATGAAAACGTGAATCACGCGTTGAGGCGGAAATATTTTCTTTATCCTTTATAATCAAAATCAAAATATCTGAAATCTATCATTTATAATCAAAATCAAAATATCTGAAATCTTTCTTTCTTTCTTCTTTTCTTTCATTTTTTTTTTCAAAACACGTTTATGCCAAAATCAAATATCGAGTTCTCAAAACTTAAATCAAAATACCGAAGCAAAAAAAAACAAAAATATTTATCCATCATTTAAACTATCAACATCATAGCATAACTCGTACCTCAAAACATAATGATTTCACATCACATACATATTCATATTCTTATATAGACGACATACTCTTAACTTAGTATACATATATACATACATATATTCATACCATACAAACATGTATAGATAATCTGAATCACCCATGTCAATCAAAACCATTGCACATCATACCATATACCAAAAATCAAACCAAGCTTCATACATGAGACCTATATAGTCTATGAGTAACATAAAACTTACTCAGATGATCGGATACCATGTAGCTGCAGTCACCGACACCTAAACCTTTGCTCTGATACCACAACTGTAACACCCCGCCAGATGTAAGATGCTACCGGTATGAAACACGATTAACCCATCTCTATAAGCCTCCAAATTTATTAAAAAAAAAAAAAGGGCATAATGTATCCTAAAACTAGAAAACATGGATCACAGTCCAGCATCAAAACAGAATCTCGAAAAAAAATATCAAACAAACAAAAGGACCTTTGGTCCACACAAAACACATCAATATCAACACTCAATGGCTTCATGCCCATGACATCAATCAACACTTAAGGGATCTGTGCCCACAACATCAATGCAAATCAATTCTTTAATTTGCTAATACAAACCAGCGTGCTCAGCACAATAACAACATAATAACAAATGAACCTAAACTTCTAGGACTTCTCCCATGACACTTGTGAGGGTGATTATAACTTGGGTGTTTCGTGAATCGAGCATAACTTCCATAGCTGATGTGGTTGACATGTCATGAGCCAACATGCAAAACTACAAACTGGTTTGTTGTGAGTTATAAAACTCAGTAAGTAACCATGCTCGTGCAACAAACAAAACATAAAGTCAAGCATACTATAAACTTTTCAACATTACCAAATTACAAATTCAGCTTTATCAACATTTAACTAACCCTTTTATCTATTACACATGCAAATCCTCATATCTATTTACATATATATATATATGATTCAATCTAAAAGCCAAAACATTCAAATCAATAATTCGAATATCACAAAGTGCATCGTTTAATATCAAATTTATTTTAATCACGTGAAACATACAGTCATATTTTTATACTTTTATCACGAATAAACATCTTTGAAATATCAAACAAACTTTCTTCTATTCGATTACGAACTTTCTTTTAGTCCGATAGCCTTACAATAACTTAACATTAATGACTTATACACATTCACCCATAACATTGTGAAAATCATAAGTTACTTCTCTTATATTCATGCAAATCCCATTTTCAGAGTTCTTACTTGGAGACATGTTCATCACCAAAGACTTCCAAACACAGTCAGTCTCTTTTACAATATACATAGTTACATACATACATTAACAATCTTATCATTCACACACATATACTCAAAGGTATAAATACAATCATCGTGTACCTGATAACGAAGCATACACAACAGTCAAAACATCAAGGAACACACAACCAAAACAACATATACATATGAGATGGCTTACACATACAATATTCGTACGAGACTCATTACATATTTTTGAATATGTATGAGATGAATGTTGTTCGAACGGATTCCTAACCAACTCGACTACTATACCACGAAACTATCAACCAATTAACATACACACATGCGCACATAACTCATAACACAACTCATAACATGATTTCTCATACGCAAGCACATACATGACACACTCCAAGTCACCATTCAAATACTCACATATATACATTTATCTCAAACATATAAACATACATCTCTCTTCGAATTCAGATACCATACTATATAATAATCCTCATGTCTTTTACTTATCGATCAAACATATTTGTTTTCAAGAATTCTTATCAGGAAACATTCATGGCATAGAAACTTACTAGTTAAGACATACTTATTCATAAAACGTATCTTTTCCCTCACGTACCTTAACCATTCAGGAAAAGCTTATCTTATATCAACTTCTCGTTACTTGTAATCTCTGAAACACCACACAGACAAATCACACGTATCAATTAATAATGAACTTATCGAAATACCATACACAAACACATGTTTATATAAATTCAGGAACCATAACTTTTTCCCATTTATCGATCTTATATAATCAATCCAACTCATTTTGTTTTCACTCGAATTCTCCCAAATGCACATATTCAATATACTCATGCTCAAACAATTCAATTTATATCATTACACTACTCTACGAAGTTACTTGAAACATCCAAACATTTAACGATAAACTTGAAATTAGCAACTTTTTATCGGGAGGTCTTATTGAGATTTCAATGCCATATACGGACTCCAAACAATCCCACGAACGCGTTGGAATCAATGAAATTCTTATCGGAGCTACTGTTCATTCATGGGTCACTATTGATCGTCGCTTTCTTCCTCGTTTTATGTGCAACCGGGCACGGAACAGAAAATTCATCACCACCAACTTGTAGTACTCTCAGAGAGCTTCAATTTGGCAGATGGCTCGGGCCGTGAAATGAAGATGAGCCGGGATCGGAAAACTTGAGCTCGCGCGAATCTCTCATTTTTCTCACCAGTGAAATGTGAAATGTAAGTATTACAACCCAAATGTATCAAAGCTCACTAATATGAATATGAAGATGAAGTATAAGCTTTTTAATCTAAAGAGTGTAAGATATTGAAAATGCACAAAAACTCACTTTTATGTGTTTGAACTTTTGCAAGAGTGTATAAAAAATATATGAAGATGTTGTTTTTCTATGAAAATAAATTCCTCACGTAAAAAAGAAACCAAGCTTCAATTTATAGGCTAAAGGTGAATATAGTTGTTATACATTTCTGATATCGGTATGCCTATTATTCCGGTCTGACAGTGTTAACAGCTTCTAAAAATATGACTGTTGTGTTTTCAAGCCTTAAAAAGTGACCGGTATGGACACCGGTAAGATTTGGTCCAGTTTCAGAATATATGAAAACTTCATGTATGACCGATATGGGGACTAGTATGATTCGTCCAGGTTCCATTAACTTTGCAAACTCTAGACTGATTGGCATGAGAGATCGGTTTGGAGTAACCCAGTTCAAAGAGTATGCAATCAGGTCTGATAGACTAGTATATCGGTATCAGGGACTGGTATACCTGTTCCAATACATAAAACATATGATTTGAAGATTGAAATGTTATGTACTTGACCTTAACACATTTATATGAATGTGTGTGAGTCTTATGAACTTAGACTACTTGAATTAAGAACTCACTTACATTGAGAGCCCTAAGTTATAAGACTTCACAAATGATATTTTCGTTGAGCTCTATCTCCACATCTATTTTGCTTCAATATCTTTTTGTAATGCTTTGCGAGTGCGTCGAAGTCAAGAATGTTGCATCATCAAAATCCTTCATCAAGTGTAATGATGCTTACAATCTCCTCCTTTTTTATGATGGAAACCTTTAAAACTTGTGAGCTTTGAGAGTCCGAAACTTGTCGTCAATATAGCTCCGCCTCAATATGTGATCTCATACTCGATATGTGATTGTTCTATAAATACTTAGAAGAACACATTAGCACACAATTGCTCCCCCTCAACACAATGATCGGGGTCGCACAAGTTTTATCTCATATATATATATATATATATATATATATATATATATATATATATATATATATCTCCCCATTTTCCATTAGCAAAAAGAGTGGAGAAGCAAAGATAATGCAGAAAGAGATATAAACTAACATGTGCAAATATCATTTAGAAGTTTCTCCTATTTTTTTTCATAAAATTCAATATTTATGCACGAATATTCATCAAAATCATTCAAGTTATACCAATATCCATGCATTTCATTATCAACCAAAAAATCATCAATGGTAAAACATATCCGATACAAATAATCCAAAAGGATCACAAATGTTATAAATGAGCAAAAACTCCAAGTGATATCAATTGTGATTCAAAATACAATCAAAGTAAGAAATATAAGCTAATATTATATTTTTACCTCAATTTTCAATTTTTGAGAAACTTTAATGATTCACATAAGTTATTGATTAACTCAATGAGATCCATAATCACTCAAAATAAATAATTGAGATCAAATAAGGAAAATCAAGCATAAGTTCATATAATTTAGCTCAAAATGGTCAATCAATAGCATGCTTCATAATTATGTCCAATTCATGTCAAAAATTGAAGCATTCTCAAGTAGGATGAAGGAAACAGTACCAATGTTTCTGTATTTACGGATTTTACCTTTTACCGTTGTCATCAAGTGATAAATCCACCATTCATGAAACTTATTTATTTTTGAGGTTGTATTTGATATTCTTCTTATTTAGCTATTTCCTCACTGTTGTGTTGAGTCTTTAGGATAATTTTCATTTATCATTAATTATTTTTCCCAAAGCTTCACCTACAAAATAATTCAAGCACATTTTGATACCCAAACTTTCTTGGGTCCTTGGAGGTTAGTCATAATTCCTTTCAGAACGCATGCAACATTCACATATTTCTTCTTGTTCATGGAATCATATGTTTTGTGTCTTTTTCTATTGCATGTATGACATGTGACATTTGCATCACTAGTAGCATGTGTATAAGATGATGTAGATGCCCTTACAAAATAAATTTTCAAGAACTTTTGTTTGATGTAAGGTTTGTATCTCAATCTCCCATTATCAAATACACACATTTATGAACCAGGTAACATTTTAACATTCTTCTCACTCAAGGTAAATTTTTTTACAATGTTATGCAAATCCATAATCTTTTTGTTCAATGCAACATTCTCATCCATCATAGATTTGCAATCACATATAGTAAAACTAGATGGCATGCTCAAAATACTCTTTCTAATAGCACTATATTTATCATGCAACTCATTCAACATGTCAAGCAATTCATCACAATCGAAAATTCATTTTCACAAACAACAATGCTTTCTTTTTCTGATTCCCATCTAGGATTTTCTATACCCATGAATGCCAAATTATAAATTTCATCATTTGATGAGCTAGAATCAATATTGCATTCATTTAATTGATTATTTCCCTTATATATCAATTATAATGAATTCCATAATTCATATGCATTTTTTAAATTTGGGAATCCTATCAATTATGTTTTTATCTAATGCTTCATATAAAAATTTAAGTGCATTAGAAGTTATCGAAGTTTTTCATCCGTCCACGATCTAGAAATATCCATAAATGTCGTAGGCGAGCAAAAATATAAGCATCATTATTTTATAATATTTGAAGTCTGTTCCGTCATAAAATGGCGGTCTATCGGGGGATTCACCTTTGGCAAAGTATGTTGTGTAGCTTGTAGAGGCCATTTGATATCTTCTCGGATGGTTAAATCCTTTGCGAGAAGTTCTTACTCCGATACCAATTGAAAGTTCTTACAAGCACTTAAAAATACTATACCCAAGAGGTGGGTGAATTAGGTACTTCAAAAATAATACAAAATTAAAAATCTTATCAACATTAAGCTACTTATTTAGTAGCTTTACTGATTATGCTTAGAATTTAATTTCCACAATTAATATATTCAATAATGAACAGTAAATAAAATATTGATTTTACTTTAATTATCCATAAGTGATTAACAATATTAATTTTAATAATGACAAGTTTAATATATGATATGGAAGAATAACATGAAACTTGTAATAAATAAATGAGATACGGATAAAGAAATTGACATTGGGTTTATAATGGTCAATTTGCCTACGTCCACTACAAGCCACGCTTGAAAATTTCTACTAAGTTTCAATAAACTTTTACAATTGAGAGGTCTTTGATCTAAGGCTCCTCTTTAACCTTTACACAAATCAACCCTTGAGAGCAATCACCACCAAAGCAACAGATTTCCACACAAGTGTTTGATAAATGAAAATTTAACAACGACAATTTGAGTACTCACAAAATATTACAAAGAAGATTGAATGTGAGTATCATAACTCAAATGTATCAAAGCTCACTAATATGAATATGAATATGAAGTATGAGCTTTTTAGTTTAGAGAGTGCAAGATATTGAAGATTAACAAGAAACTCTCCTTTTGTGTTTGAAGCTTTTTAAGAGTATGTAAAAGATGTATGAAAATGTTGTTTTCTTTGAAAATAAATTCCTCACGTAAAAATGAAACAAAGCTTCAATTTATAGGCTTAAAACTGAATATGGCCATTATGCAGTTCTGAGATCAGTATATCGGTCTACATGATCGATATGCATGTCGGTCTAACAGTGTTAAACAGTTTCTAAAAATATGACCGTAGTATTTTGAAGCCTTAAAACTGACTGATATGGACACGGTATGATTTGGCCCGGTTCCATAATGTATAAAAACTTTAGGTCTGACCGATATAGGGATTGTTATGATCTGTCTTGGTTCCAGTAGCTATAAAAACTCTAGACTGACTGATATGAGAGACTGGTATGGAATAGTTCGGTTCTAGATAGTATACAATCAGGTCTGATAGACCGGTATACCAGTATTATGGATCGATATTGTCGTTCCAGTACATAAAACATATGATTTGAAGATTGAAAATATTATGTACTTGTCCCTAATGCATCTATATGAATGTGTATGAGTCTTATGAGCTTAAAATACTTGAATTAACAACTTACTTATATTGAGAGCCATAAGCTATAAGACTTCACAAATGATATCTTCATTGAGCTTCATCTTCACATCCATTTTGTTTAAACATCTTTTTATAATACTTTGCGAGTTCGTCAAAGTCGCGAGTGTTGCATCTTCAAAATCCTTCATCAAGTGCAATGGCGCGTACATACTAATAATTGGAAATCACGTGACATAAAAGAATCGCTTACGTGATTTATGTATATTATTATATACGAAGAAAGTTTATTGGTTCGGCTATAAAGATAGCAAACGAACTTCGATTGAACTGACTCTTGAACCACCAGACTCGTTTCTTCGAGATGAACAATTTTCGTGTTGAGAAATTTTCGAAATTTACAGCAGAAAGACCTTAAAATTATGATTTTCCAAAAGACACCAAGGATATGGGCCCGTTTGAAATTCACGGGAACTAGAATGTAATTTTTAGAAACTTTTCTATAAATACGACAAGGTTTTCAGAATTCACGAAAATGGCATAACCTCACAAAACTCCCTACCCGACCCCCATTTCCAAAAATACGTTGAGGATCCCATGGTCGCGCTGGTGACCTACTGACCATCACCGGCCAACGCGACTGTCCAAAAGGGTGCGCCGGCCACCCCTCCGCCTTGTGGTGGCCGACGACAGCCTCAGATCACCGTCGAAGGGGAGAACATGAAGGAGAGACGAGCGAGCTTCAACTTTTCATTCCTGGCTCGTCGTTTCATTTCACGGTCCGAGCCACCTGCCAAATCGAAGCTCTCGGAGAGTACTATATGATGGCGGTGATGATTTTTCTGATCCATGCTCGGTTGTACGTAAAACGAGGAGAAAAAAAGGTGAAGAACAATAAGATTCTTGTGAACAGTAACTCCGATTTGAATTTTGTTGATTCCAGTGCATTCGTGGGATCGTTTGGAGTCCGTATATGGCCTTAAAATCTCAGTAAGACCTCCCGATAAAAATTCACTAATTTCAAGTTTTTCGCTAAATATTCGGATATTTCCAGTAGCTTCGTCGAGTACCGTAATGATATAAATTGAATTGTTTGAGTATTAGTATATTGAATATGTTTATATGGCAGAATCCGAGAGAAATTGGAGCAAATTTGATCGATCCGATAAGTAAAGCGAGTTTCCGGTAAAATCGGGTTTCACATGCATCAGTGCTTTGATGAATTTAATTAAGGATATAGATTTATTATGATGATACGATATTATTTCAATAATTCCAGAAAGGTTCGGAGGGCTTAGGATCCTTTTGCAGTGTTTTCGGAAGATTTTTCGGAAACACGTTATTTGCATATTTGAGCTACTGCATTGACATAGAACAATATATAATGATGTAATATGAGTATTAGATGTATTCCAGGTTGAACGGGAAGGATCCGAAAAGTTTTGGATTCGTTCGTAATATTTTCGGATTTTTCGAAAGGTTTTCTTGATTTTAGCCAGAAATGGAATCTAATGCTACGAATAAGTTTTATTGGATGTATTATGAGAAATGCAATTGAAATCATTGAAAATCAATTTAATTTAGATTTCCCTGAAAATTTGGGGAGTTTATGCTCTCAGTAAGTTTTCCATGATTAACGACCTTAACCATCTGTATTTCGTGTTACATATGGGGAAAGGGAAAGGATAACATGGACCATAGGTAAATACCTCACTGTGAACTTGCCTTAGATGGACAAGGTAAGATAGCTGATTGGGTGTTTATATATGTATATAGACATGTGTATAGATTGGAGACTCGTACAAATATGTAACAGTAGTTGCGGAGTCTTAGAAAGCATGAAATGAGAGTTAGTAGAGGTACAATCAATTTGATTCGTAAGAGCACGTATAGAAACAAATTATCTGATAGTATACATAGTGTCAGGTTTCTAGATAGCAAGCTATAAGAGGAATAGATACGAAATCTGTTGGACAATTATGACCAATAGCATCACTATTTGTACAGAACATGGTGTTATTGTACAAATTAACTATGTGACAAAGGAAATTGCTCTTTTGTCATTTGTAATTGGATTACCAAGATATATAAATGATAAAAGTCTATATGATTAGTTCCAGATTAATAAGATATGAGACAATATTAATCCACTAAGGTTTAATCATTAAAATATCCCTAGTCGTAGTATTATCGAGATTGGACATCGATAATGCGGAATAGACTAGTATTGCACTTGTGCGCGTTATGGGAGCATAACGACATAGTTCTCATATATTTAAGTATTGGATACTTATGCAAGTGTGATAGGAGGTTGTGTTTACCGATGGTACAGAAACAGCTTCGCTCTGGATAGACCCATCGGAATCTTATTGGTAGTATGACTATGTGTCTATGGGAGTCCGAATCAGGGTCGGTGTATTTGGTATTAACCTGAGACTTACATCGCTAATACTTGCGACAATCAATATACTTTGGTTTTGGTCGTCCGGGGCTTTAACAGGTTCCGTGTACGGCTCTTCTGGGTATATTGAGAATCGTAGTGTATTGGGTGTGATGTCAAGATGAAAGTATCACTTCAGTCATATGGAGATGATGGTCACGTAGGATACAGAACTAGTACTCTTATGTACTGCAGTCATCGGGATAATATGACTAGGTCATGCTTATCCGATTATAGAGACTAGTTACCAGAAATCTGATATATTCTTCGTACGGGGCAGACACAATTCCAGTCCCAGGCCTAGCATGTGACATCCGATACTGGATCGCAATACGCAATACTACGTATACTACGCCAGACATAGATTATATATTCCTTTAAAAATATTTCTGGAGAATTGGGTAGGCACGGTGCTTTGCTAGAAGCCAACCATGTCTTGTAAATCGGTAAAAACGTAGTACGAGGTACGTACGTATTCGGATAGTCCGACGACCGGATTTACTGCCAACATATCCAGGGATCTCATGGGTCACTTCCCGAAGATTCACCGATGACGTATAATTCGAACATAATTAATCTAGGATTAATTACGGAGAGATTTTATCTAGGATAAAATACTATTTGAAGAGAGAGAACGATTAATTTGGAATTAATCGATAAAATAATATATTCGATATATTATACGAAATTAGATTTCGACGCGGAATTAAAATTAGATTTTAATTCGGGCTAACGAATTAATTTAGAATTAATTCGCGAGCGACGTGAATAGTAATTTTACTTGGCATAATTATTTAATTAAATATGATTTAATTACGTCGCAACGGAAAATTCGTTAATTCGAAATTAGTGACCCCGAGCCCGGGAGTGTTTGCGGGCCCACTTGGATTTTGAATCAAGTGGGGCCCACAAGTCACATCACAAGTCACATCACTAGTCAACTTTGTCACTTTAAGTTGATGGAAGTTGTTGGTAGGTGATTGTGTGTAAAACACTCAAGTGTGAAAGGTTGAATGACTTTTACCAAAATCTTGGATTTGGTATATCATTCAAAATTTTGTTTTTTTTTTTTTGAAAACATACACAACACTTTTCACTCATTTTTTCTTCTCTCCATCTCACGCCACTCTCTCTTCTCTCTTTACTCTCATTGCCGAGAGTTACAAGGCAATTTTGGAAGGCATTTGTTACATTTTGTTTCAAAGTGCTAGCACACAAAGAGTTATACAAAGGTGTTAGGGACACTTTCCCAAGAGTTTGGAACTCAAGAATCTCATTCACAAAGGTTGGAAGCTCAACATACATCAAAGAAAGCTTGGAGCAACAACCATGGAGGCAAAATTTTTTAACTTCACTTCTACATCCAACCGAGCATTGTAAGTATTTTCCGTTATCTTCTTTGCATATTCACACATTTCATTTGCTTAATTGATCTTGGTTTGACCTAGAAAACCCAACAAAATCGACACTTGACTTCCAGTTATAGATTTACCCTCATCAGTGTGTGTCTTGGACAACCCCGATGTCACAGTGATGACATTACGTTTGATTGATTTTGTTTGATATGTTGTTATGTTTAAGTTTTAATAAGCTAGATTCAACATGAAAGTTTAGAATAAGCTGTCGTTTCATTTTTAAAGTTAAGCATATCTTCAAGTATAACATGTTTTCAGTACTGGAGATGTAAAAATTTTGTAAAAGAGTTTTAATGAAGTTTTCCAGACTTCAGCTTAGTTTTTGGGCCGGAACAACTTTGATCTAAGTGTGGATCCAGTTATATGAAATGTGTTGATATGTTTGTTGGCACATGCAATCATTTTTCTTATGGATGTGTTTGTTGAAATGAGGCACGTGCCCACTTCTTATATATTGGATGACTGAGATGTCACCAGCTCGTGATGTATTGTGGTTGTATGTGCTGATGTGTATATTTATAATGGCACTGCATTGCATTGCATCGCATGACTTACATGTTCATATGGTTGCTATGATGATGCATATGTATTTTACATACCCATAATGAGACACGGAGCACATGGACAGATACAGATCCAGGACCAGGGGGACGGTAATAGGTAACGCCCATGGATCCTTATTACAGTGACATGGACAGTTACAAATTCAGGGCTAGAGGGACGACGATACGTAATGCCCCTAGACTCTAGTTCATATCCAGATTCGAGACTAGAGGGACGTCGATACGTACCACCTATAGATCTCAACCTCAGTGTTTCGGGGGGACAACAATACGTAACGCCCCATGGCACTAGCTATGTGTTTAGGGGGACGACGATACGTAATGCCACTGAACATCAGATTTTACAAAAGATTTCAGACATGTGCTTAGGGATACGGCGATACGTAACACCCCTAATCACCAAGTTATTACAGTGTCTTTTAAAGTTTTCAGATAAAAGAATTTTTAGAAGGTTTTATGTGATTTATAATTATAGAGATTCAAAAATTTACACAAGAGTTTTACAGTTTTATATAGTACGTGGGTTTTGATTTCACTAGTTATGGAATCCGTTGATTTGGAATTGATTTCATCAGTTGTCTGGAGATTTTCATGATAATCCTTTTGCATAACTGCTTACTTTTCTAAAAGAATTGATTTCCAACAGATTACAGAATTGGAATTTCATGTATAGGATTTTGACACTACTTGATCTTGTATACCATCACAGATTTTAGATTCGATTTTACTCATAGCTGCCTTTGATATTTTCCAACATATGAGATTTCTTATTTTACCAATCTATACAGTTTTCAGAGTTTGTATTAAAGTTTTACGATTTTCAGATATAGAAATTCTAGTTTTTGCATATAGCTTGCTCCACGGGGCCAGATGCAGTTGTTACTCTATCACAATGTGGTTCTAGAATTTGGACCTTGCATAGTTGGTTCCCCTATCTGGTGGAGATATTTTCTTTAATATGAAAGACCTGTTATATCTAGTTTTGATTTGATGAGTAAGATTGTAGTATGCTATAAGTATGTACTTTGTATACACTGTATGTTAAGATGCATGGTCGATTTGTGATATTAATGTAAGGGTTGAGTGTTGGGTGTTTACCACATTTATATTACAGTTTGTGATGATTCCAATGGATGAAATCAAGCATCAGTATCTTATACTGTTTAAAGGTCTGAGGTTTAAGCTTAGTGTTTCAGTAAAAAGGTAATTCCAGTTTAGGAAAAATTTAATGTCGATAGTATGTAAAGTATAGCTACAGTACGAAATAAAGAATACGTATGCGTTTGAGAACTTCCAGATTGTGTGGAAAAGTTGCCAAAATTCCATAGATACATAGTATAGTGTGGAATCGAGAGGTAAGTTTACCATAATATTGCATTCAGTACAGTGAGTGAGTTATCAAGGTATAATATGCGTAAACCGCTATCGAATAGAGATAAGACTCTTAAATTTGTATATATTTACTTATATTCTGATTAGTGCTTATGTTTTTATAGCTAATTGATATATTTACATAAGACATGAGTTACTTAGTGAGCTTTATAGCTCACACTTCAACAGTTTGCTAGTTTTGCAGGTCCGCATTGGACTTAAAGAACTAGAAGATTTCTATAGACATTTTGAAGACACCGGATCACCCCGATGCAGTCAAGTTGGTCTTGAGTCGTTGTATTGTTCTAGGATGTGTAATGGGCTCCCACAACCTTAGTTTATTTATTTGTATCATATGTATAATTTTAAATCGTGTTGAGCACATAGTTGTTTGTAGTTATCTATCTAATGTCAGGCCTGATGTTTATTTGCATATGAGTTGAGATTTGTCAGTCCGAAGGCCTATTTACCTATGAGTTGAGATTTTTCAGGCCATGGGCCTTTTAGAATATGAGTTGAGACTGATTGTTCTGAATTTACTATCAGGACACCTCGAGGTACTGGACTTTGATCTATGTTTCATGATTTTTAGCAGAGGTCATACTGAAATTTTAGTAGCATCAGAGGCTTATGAGGATGAGTTTTCCTGTCTCCTACCGGTAGCATCCTGACATTAGGTGAGATGTTACAAAATTGGTATCAGATCATGGTTGAGAAGCCAATTGCATGGTCTAGAGTCAATGACTACACTGTGAGGTATCTCGCTGTCAGAGAATGTCTTCTGTTTTGTATAGACCATGTAGGTTTTTGTATGTAATATGAATGTTTCCTTTGGTGTGAGATGATTTTCTGCTTAGCGCCTAGCCCGAGTGTATTGGAGTATATGGATGACTTATTTTAATGTGTATAGACTAGCTATTTTCGTATTAGAAGAAGTTATCTTGAGTTGAAAACTTATGAGCCATTGAGACTAGAGAATTCAGAGTAGTTATATAGTAGCAGTATTAGGCCCTTGTAAGGCCATAGGTATATTAGCGAACCTAAGGTATGTGTTTGAGACATTTGAGACTAAGAATTCGGTGTAGCACCGTAGTTGTGCTCGAAGTCAGAAGGGGTGTGTAAGGGTGGCAAAAAAGCTCGGGCCTGGTCCGACACGCCCGGACTTTGGCCCGGCCCGGGGGTAGAATATCACGGGCCGGGCCCGCGGAGTAAAGGCACGGCTCGGGTTGGGGCCCGAGCCGAGCCTAGCATATCAAGCCCCTGCCCGGCCCGACCCGGGCTAAAGAAAATTTTATTTATATTTATATAATAAATTATATATATAAATCTTTATATAATAAATTATATATATAAATCTTTATATAATAAATTAAAAAAAATTAATCTTTTTTATTAATAAAAACCTGGCCGGATAAAGCCCGGCCCGACAGACGCTCGGGCCCGAGCCAAGCCCATTACCACCCTTAGGGGTGTGTCAAATCTTCGCAGTTATTGGTTAGTTAGGTTCTTTTGTTAACAATCAAGTTAGTATAGTTTACCTTTGTCGAAAAATTGAAGAAAATACAGTTAGACAATTTCTATAAATGGATTAGAGATTTTCCGTGTATTCATTGTGAATCAGATCGGCATGTATAAAGATGAATTAATTTCGAGTACGAAATTTTATAAGGAGGAGAGAATTATAATATCCAGAAATTCGGAAACTCTTCTGGAATGATTTTATATTGTAGATCGGGTCTCGGAATGAGACTATATCACATAATAAGAGCGTAAGTGTTGAAATATAGCACAAAATATTTTTCAAATAGAGATTTGATGCATTGGAAATCTAGTGACATAAAAGAACCGCTTGTGCGATTTGTGTATATTATTCTATACGAAGAAGGTTTGTTGGTTTGGTAATAAAGATAGCAAACAAACTCTGATTAAACTGATTCTTGAACCAACAGATTCGTTTTCCGAGACGAACAACTTTCGTGTTGAGCACTTTTCGAAATTTGTAGCAGAAATACCTCAAAATTATGAATTTTCAAAAAAAAAAAAAACAAGGATATAGGCCTATTTGTAATTCATGGTTACTAAAATGTAATTTTCAGAAACTTTTCTATAAATACCACAAGGTTTTCGGAATTCACGAAAAAATGGCATAACCTCACAAAACTCCCCACCCGACCCCTCATTTCCAAAAACGCATTGAGGATCCGCTGGTCACGCCGGCTAGGAGAACGTGAATGAGAGATGCGCGAGCTTCAACTTTTCGATCCCGGCTTGTCGCTTTGTTTCACGGCCAGAGCCACTCGGCAAATCGAAGCTCTTGGAGAGTACTACAAGTTCACGGTGACGATTTTTTCAGATCCGTGCTCGGTTGCAAGCAAAACTAGGAGAAAATATACGATGAACAATAACCTTCGTGTGAACAGTATTTTTGATTTGAATTCCGTCGATTCCAGCGTGTTCGTGGGATCGTTTGGAGTCCGTATATGACCTCGAAATCTCGGTAAGACCTTCCGATAAAAAGTCGCTAATTTGAAATTTTCCGCTAAATATTCGGATGTTTCCAGTAGCTTCGTAGAGTAGCGTAATGATATAAATTGGATTGTTTGAATATTAGTATATTTAATATGTGTATATTGCAGAATCCGAGAGAAATCGGAGTGAATTTTTTCGATCCGATAAGTAAAGCGAGTTTCCGATAAAATCGGGTTTCACATGCATCTGTGCTTTGATGAACATAATTAAGGATATAGATTAATTATGATGATACAATATTATTTGAGTAATTCCAGAGAGGTTCGGAGGGCTTAGGATCCTTCTGCAATATTTTCGGAAACTTTCTGGTTCGGTCCTTTATTTTTTAGGGGAAAAAAGAAAAAAAAAAGGTAGTTTGGTTTCGGTTCCGAAACGAACCAAATCGTAACCGGACCGAATCTTAAGGTTACAGTTCCAAATTATGTGGAACCGTAATCTTACGATTATATCTGATTTGATTCTGAACCGAAACCGTGGCTAGGCCTAACTACAACAAACTTTTATTACAAATTTTGTTTTTTTCCATATATTGATCATCATTAAATGTCCATATCCAACTTGTCATACTTATTTTAGCTAAGATATTTGTCAAATTCTCGTGGCTCTAAATTTTCCTCTAAAAAATGTCGTTGAGTAGGTATATTTTTACTAAATATTAGTGGTACTGGTAATATATATTTTGTCAAATAATTATAAATTTCATTTTTTAATGAGTGCATGTTTCTTATTTTCGCTCATAAATATTTTTAGTTAAATTATAAGGGTATAAATTTATATTCTTAAAATCGCCATCTTTTACGTTGTATAAAAAAAATATTATGGTAGACCTAGCTATCGGTTCAGTTTGGTTGCGAATCGGAATCGAACCGTCCGGTTCCCCGATTCCACGCTTGTGGAACCGGAATAGAACTGGATAATTCCGGTTCCACAAATATGTGGAACCGAGAACAGGAACCGAACTGAACGGTCCTGGTCAGTGGCGTATCCAGAAAATCAAGTCAGTGGGAGCAAAGTTATGAAAAATAAATATAAATAAAAAAAAACATACAAAATATTTATATCTATATTGATAAGTGAATATTTTACATATTACAATTGTCCACGAGGTGGTTTCATATTTTGAAAACCTTAAATGATAGTTTCATTATCAATGCTCATAAATACATCTTTTTCTATATATGTAACTAAATTATCATTCATCTATTGATCTCCCATCTTGTTGCGTAGTCTAGTCTTCACAATATTCATAGCTGAAAATATTATGTCTACAGTGACAGTGGCAATAGGTAAAGTCAAAGCTAATAGTAAAAGTAAGTAAACAAGTGGATATACCTTATCCTTTTTAGTTTGAACCAACATTGCTGCAAGATCACCAATCCCATTCAATTTCAAAAACTCAATACTAGAACGCATATCCATAATGTAAGTATCAAGTTGACCATCTAGTACGAGGAGCTCTATTGAAGAGAAATCTGTGGGATAAAATTGAGCAAGACGAACTACATTTTGTTTATTGAATGAGGAGAATGAATCACATGGACTAAGGGAAGCTAAACAAAGAAGCAACTCGGTGTTTGTCTCATTGAAACAGTTGTTAAGCTCTTGAAGTTGGGCATCTAAAACCACATAAAATAATTCAACCCGATAATGATACAAATTGGTAGTTTTTTTAGCTTTACGCCTTGAACGACCTCGAGTAATAAATATGTCATCCATATTAGGCACATCAATGTTATATGCATCACAAAAAGAGACAACTTGACTAAATAAATAATCTCATCCACTCTCTCTCATCATTTGCAGGCTATCGTTACACAATCTAACTAGCTTCATGGCATTCACAATATCTTGATCTTTTTTGGAATGCTAATGACAATTCATTTGTCAATGATAATATATTTTTCATCAAATATAAGCCAAATATATATTCAAATGATTGCATTGAATCTAAAAGATTACTTGTCTCACATCTTTGTTCACGAGTTGCTTCATCTTCGACAATCATCTCAAGGACATCAATTATGGAATGAAACATTGTAATGATACTAAGTAAAGTTCCATAGTGTGAACCCCAACGTGCATCACCAAACCGCTTCAAGTTAGTCTCTTGATCTTGCCCACTTGAAATTTCGTCATTAGAAATTGCCTTTACAATTGCTAAAGCTTGTTTTTCTCTAAAAATATCGCGATGCTTACATGAGCCTCCAACAACATTCACCACATTAGCAATTATATTGAAGAAAGATTGAACTTCAACATTATTTTTTGCCACGGCCATAAGAGCTAATTGAAGTTGGTGAGCAAAACAATGAACATAATAAGCACATCCATTCTCTTTTAAAATAAGTGTCTTCAGACCATTCAATTCACCTTGCATATTACTAGCCCCATCATATCTTTGCCCACGTAATCTAGAAATATTCAATCCATGTTTAGAAAATAAGTTGTCAATTGCTTCCTTCAGTGACAAAGCGGTGGTACTAGTAACATGCTCAATACCAATGAAACATTCAACTACATGCCCACTTTTGTTCACATACCGCAAAACAATAGCCAATTGCTCATTTGTTGATACATCACGAGATTCATAAATTAAAACTGAAAATAATGCTTCACCCATATCTTGAAGAATGACATTTGTTGTTTCAATTGAAGCCACATGCATAATTTCTTTTTGTATATTTGGTGATGTCAACAAGTCATTTTGTGGAGCATTATGGAAAGTTATAGCTCTAACATCGTCATTGTGGCTAGTTAGAAACTTTAAAAGCTCAAGAAAATTACCTCGATTAGTTGAATTATTTGATTCATCATGCCCACGAAAAGCAAGTCCTTGTTGCAAAAGGAAACGAACACACTCAACTGTTGCATTCAACCTTATACGGTATGCATATCGATCTTGATCCGAATGCTTATCAAAGAAAGTTTGGATGTGTTGGTTTTGTCTCAACAATGCATCACATTTAAGCATTGCATAGTTATGATCTCTTTTAGGACCTCCAACATGCATCATTAATCTTTCTTTCTTCTTCCAATTCCTAAAGCCATCACCAACAAAAGTTTCACCTCCTCATTGGTCACCATTTTCCGGTTTGAAAAGATAATAATAAAGACAATATAATGCATCTTTACTAATGCTATATTCCAACCAATTAATATGATCATCATACCAAGACTTCACAAATCTTCTCTCATACTTTCCAAATTTTCTAGTAGGAAAATCATAATTTCTTAGTTGATAAGGAACCTTGTGTAGACACTGCATTTTTGCATATAAGTCCCTATGATGAGTCTCGTATGGAGACACTACCTCTTTGAATGTGAAAGCTGCGGGAAACGGACGTTGGAAGGGTAAAGTTGGAAATTAGCATTTGGTCAGATTTAACTCGCTTGTTTCGCTTCGGGTTCGCTTGTTGGGCCTTCGTTTTAAAGCACACACCTAACCCAAGCCCATTAAAATACACCTCACATATTAAATAATTAAAACATTTAAATCACATCTCACAAATTAAATAATTAAAATATTTAAAACACATCTCACAAATTAAATAATTAAAACCTTTAAAATACATGTCACAAATTAAATTAAATTAAATTAAAGTTAACTAATTTAAAATAAATTAAAATCCAATTAAATTAAATAAATTAAATTAAATTAAATTAAAATACAATTGAAATCAAATTAAATAACTAATTAAATAAAATTCCTAATTAAAATAAATTATAATTCCAAAATTAAATAGATCATTTCCAAGAAAAAAACATAAACAAAAAAGAAACCATACCCTCTCACTATATAAACAACAGTAAACCCTAGAACGTACGGCCATGCACCCTCTCTTCTCTATAGCTTCAACAAAAACACGCCACCACCCTTTCTTGATTACCCAACCTATCTCTCTTGCCTCTCTGGCTCTCGGCCACAAACCAGAACAAAAAAAGAAATAAACCCTAAACGTATTCACGGCTCTCTCTCTCTGACCAGCCTTCATATTCTTCACGTAAGCCACCACACAAGACGCCATTATCCCTCACCAGCCTTCATATTCTTCACGTAAGCCGCCCCTTCAAAACCATCACATGCCCTTCACGCCACTATCTCCACGAAGCCAACAAGAGCAACATCACCTGCCTTTCACGTCCACGAACCCTCCACACGCCCTTTGCTCCATAAACAGCACACTCCACCAAAGCCCTCATCCAGCAACTTCAACAGCCCCCTCACTCCACGTACCCTTAGCAGACAAAGCACACTCCTCACATTGCTTCACCCACGCCCAGCCCACTAAAAACCCTAATCACGTCCACAAGCACTTCAGCGCATAAGCGCCACTGACTTGCCTTCACCTAGCCTCACAGTCAGCGCATCCCTTCTCTTCATAACCCTACGCATGATCAAAACCTAACAAGACACTCACACAGCCCTTTCCCTCAACGTTCACTCACGCTTAAACCAGCCAACAACTCACGGCATCTCCCAAAACCTAGATCAACAAACCGACCATAAACTGCACTGAAAACACAGCCCGTTTGACCACCGAAATACCCCAGTAAAATAGTCCAGAAACCGCCCAAAACACTCCCCCTATAACACCCCAAAACAGTGAATAAAACACCCCCCAAACAGCCCCTGAAACAGCCCCCTGAATCACGCCCAAACAGCCCCTGAAACATCCCCCTGAATCACGCCCAAATACCGCGGAAACAGTGAAGAAACAGCAGTAAACAGTGAAGAAACAGCAGCGAAACATTTGAAAACAGAAGCCCGAATAGCGAAACAACGAGGAAAAGCGTTGGATTAGTGAACCAGAAAATTTACGGAGCATCTACCCTTCCGACGGCCGTGTGACGCGTTTACGAGAGACGACAAAAGAGGTTAGACCTGAGGGCCCTTTTATTTATTACTTATCTTCTTTATTTTTATTTTATTTATTTTGATATATAATTGCATGAGAGTCGTTT
The DNA here is from genome assembly GCA_019454045.1 of Zanthoxylum bungeanum. Taxonomy (NCBI): domain Eukaryota; kingdom Viridiplantae; phylum Streptophyta; class Magnoliopsida; order Sapindales; family Rutaceae; genus Zanthoxylum; species Zanthoxylum bungeanum. Next base: position 28,603 of record SKCR01025822.1, on the reverse strand, counting down.
GAGGCATGATGTGATTGTTGGACGAGCGGGATATGTGTTCCCTTTTGTGGTATATCGGATGGAAACCCGGACGTAAATTCCATAGCCGATTCCGAATAGACGGTAGTATGGTCTGCACTCGGGATACAATGCCACGTACCACTTAAGATACACGTATCTCGTCTCATCCAAATTTGTATTTGAGCATGTTATAGTCTTTAGGTTATTCGTTTATTATTTAAAGCATGGTTTAATTTAGTTTGTTATTTATTTGTTAAAGCATATTTAGGTTGTTCCTTATGCATATTATTAGTTTATGATGTGTTAGGATAATGATTTATACATGTTGATTTAATGGTTCAATATGCTCGTTGTGTTACATTGCGTGGAGTTATTTGGATGAAAGCATGTTAGATCTAAGTACCCTTGAGCATGATTATTGAGTAGACTCGGTTGATTCATTACACAAATTATATCATCACAAGTGACATAAGTAAGGGACCATTCCGAACCCAACGGTTTGAGGTCTTCCCTTGCGAGGGGTGAGTGCGGCCTTAAATCTTTATCCCGGTTCACACCGGGTGGCGACTCCATGTTATTTCATACTTCCCAACTAGGCCGCGAGCCTAGAAACAGCGTCGCCGATTTCTGTTGTTCTACAGTCTGGCGACTCCACTGGGGATAAGAGAATTGGCCCTGAAATCATGTCTTGTGATGTGTATGATTTGTGCATTAGTTGACCGTTTCTATAGTGGGTTGAGGGAGTTCAATCAAAGGCATTGTCATAAACCCGCATGAGAACGATAGTTGTATATCCTATAGAAGTTGCCCCTTTATGCTTTTGATAACCACATGCATATTAAATCTCATACATCGCACGCATCTCATGCATACATGTATCATGTTAACCCTCTGTGTCTTAAAAGCCATCATAGATATCCGTTGGGTTAGAGATAAAGAAGAATTGTCACAGAAGAGTTTAGCAAATATGGATAGCGAGGGAAAGGAAATTGAGAAACAGAAAACCTTACGGCAATGATAGAAAGACCATTGGGGGGCCTTCAAAAAAAAGAGAAAAAAAAAAGAGAAAAAAAAAAGAGAGAAAAGAAAAAAAAAGAGGGAAAAGAAAGAAAAAAAGAAAAAGAGAGAAAAGAAAAAAAAAGAAAAGAAAAGAAAAAAAAGTGAAAAAGAAGAAAAAAAAGAGAAAAGAAAAAAAAGAGAGAAAAAATTGTTTGTTTTTAGTCATTGATAGCTAGACATAAGTCCGATGATAAAATTGATTACTTTAAAGTGAAACTATAGAAACGATAAACCCTTGACGTGCTTTTATCTGATGCTTTGATTAATTGATCTATGTTAGACTCATAAGCACTTGATTATGGTTCTTAGCAGTGAAAACCTGAGTAGTTAGCAAAGTGACTAGTCGAAGAAATTGTGGGTCGGTGAATGACCGTTTGCCTAAATGTCTATCTTGATTTGCTTATGTTATGATGTGTGGTATGGTTGAAAATAAAAGAAAAGTCTCTAAGGAAAAAATTTTGAACCACCTATAACCGATAAGCGTGAAGCTACCCATGGGCGAGTATTAGGACCACCATGAGGAGAAATGCTACCTTAAAGGGTAGGTGTGTTGAAAAAAAAGAGAAAAGAAAAAAAAAGAAAAAAGAGAAAAGAAAAAAAAAGAAAAAAAAAAAAAAAAAAAGAAAAAAAAAAAAAGAGAAAAAGAGACAAAAGAGAAAGAAAACCATACCACATTGAGCACAGAAAAGCAACTGCAGGCATAACTGAGACATCTAGGTTGGTTTGACCCATCGATCCCGATTTTTGAAACGAAATCATTGAGTTAGCTTACTTAAGGATCAAGCTGCAAATGAACCTTTGCACACACACACTTTGAGTCTGGCATAGATCATTTATTCAAAAACTCAGATTTGAGTTGCATTGAGTGTTTTGAATGTTCTCTGGTTTCATTACTGGACATTCATTGAGGACGATAATATGTATAACTATTGGGACTATTTCGTAGCATGTGATATAGTATGATGATATGGGAGGCCCCACCATGTGGTTCATCTTGACTAAATGCAAACAACGGAGAACAGAAAGCTAAATCAAGACTGGGAGCGACCAGTCTACCACCTCGTGAATCCGGGACATAACAAGAAATTGAGCCATGAGACCAGAGAGAACACTGTGCAATCACATGGAGAACTGGCGGAAGACCTAACCCAACGGAATAGGAAATTCATTCATGCATGCATGCATACACGTAACATATTTGGCATTCTTTTTTGTGTTTGTTTTGCTTTGTATTCACAGGTTTTGAAGAAGAAAAAGAAAAGCGGCAAAGACAAGCCAATCAGAAGCAGCGCCAGTACAGTCTGTTTTAGAAATGAATCAGTTTTGGGGGATGAGTCCAAGGGTTGAATATCGGTCATTTTCGGGGATGAGTCCCAGGGTTGAGGCCCATATCAGTTTCAGTCTTGGGGATGAGTCCCAAGGGCGAGGCCCATATCAGTATCAGTTTGGGGCGAGGCCCACATCACTCTGGGGGTGAGGCCCACATCGTTATCAGAATCAGTCTTGTCGGGTATGGCACTCTGGGGGCGAGGCCCACATCAAAATCAGTTTGGGGCGATGCCCACATCAGTATCAACTCAGGGTCGAGGCCCACATTATCAGCATCATCGGGAATGAATCACAGGGTCGAGGCCCACATTATCAGCAGTATCAGGAATGAATCCCAGGGTCGAGGCCCATATTGTCAGTAGTTTTGGGAATGAATCCCAGGGCCGAGGCCCACGTAATCAGAATTTGGAATGAATCCAGGAAATGAATCCCAGGGCCGAGGCCCACGTCGTCATAATTTGGAATGAATCCAGGGAATGAATCCTAGGGCCGAGGCCCACATCGTCAGAATTTGGAATGAATCCAGGGAATGAATCCTAGGGCCGAGGCCCACGTCGTCAGAATTTGGAATGAATCCCAGGGTCGAGGCCCACATCAGCATCAGTTTGGGGGCGAGGCCCATATTAGCATCAATATCAATCTTGCCGGGTATGACACTCTAGGGATGAGTCCCACATCATTATCAGCATCAGTTTTGCCGGGTATGGCACTCCGGGTATGAAGACATCAATATCAGTTTTGCCTGGTACGGCACTCCGGGTATGGAGATATCAGATCAGTTTTACCAGGTACGGCACTCCGGGTATGGAGATATCAGATCAGTTCTGCTAGGTATGGTAATCCGAGAATGGATCAGAGTTCGAGAATGAACAAGCCAGGAATGGTAATCCGAGAATGGATCAGAGTTCGAGAATGAACAAGCCGAGAATGGCAATCCGAGAATGGAAACACAGTTCGGGAATGAACAAGCCGGGAAGGGCACTCCGAGAATGGAAGCACAGTTTGGGAATGAACAAGCCGGGCAGTCTTACCAGGTATGACACTCTGGGTATGGAGACATCAATATCAGTTTTACTAGGTATGGCACTCCGGGTATGGAGACACCAGCATCAGTTTCAGGGATGAGTCCCAGGGCCGAGGCCTACATCATCATCAGTATCGGTTGCGGGGATGAGTCCCGGGGGGCGAGGCCCACATCAGCACCAATATCAGTTTTGGGGGATGAGTCTCAGGGTCGAGGCCTATGTCGGTATCCGTATCTGTTTTGGGGATGAGTCCTGGGGGCGAGGCCCACATCAGCATCAGTATCAGTTTCGGGGATGAGTCCCAGGGTTGAGGCCCACATCATCATCAACAGTTTGGGGATGCGTCCCAGGGTTGAGGCCCAATTTATCATCAGCAGTTTGGGGATGCGTCCCAGGGTCGAGGGCCCACTGCATCATCAGTTGTAGTTCCGGGATGCGTCCCAGGGTCGAGGAACCACTACATCATCGGTTTGAGGGCGAGTCCCACTTTGTCAGCGGTATTGGGTCGAGGTGCCCCTACTGTCGGTTGTAGTTCCGGGTCGAGGTGCCCAGGGTCGAGGTGCCCACTACATCATCAGTTCGAGGGCGAGGTCCCTATTGTCAGCGGTGTTGGGTCGAGGTGCCCAGGGTCGAGGTGCCCCCATTGTCGGTTGTAGTTCCGGGTCGAGGTGCCCAGGGTCGAGGTGCCCACTACATCATCAGTTCGAGGGTGAGGTCCCTATTGTCAGCGGTGTTAGGTCGAGGTGCCCAGGGTCGAGGTGCCCCCGTTGTCGGTTGTAGTTCCGGGTCGAGGTGCCCAAGGTCGAGGTGCCCACTACATCATCAGTTCGAGGGCGAGGTCCCTATTGTCAGCGGTGTTGGGTCGAGGCGCCCAGGGTCGAGGCCCCCGTTGTCGGTTGCAGTTATTGGGATGCGTCCCAGGGTCGTGGACCCACTACATCATATTTTGGGGATGCGTCCCCGGGCCGAGGCCCATTTTGTCAGCGGTATTGGGATGCGTCCCAGGGTCGAGGCCCCCGTTGTCGGTTGCAGTTATTGGGATGCGTCCCAGGGTCGTGGACCCACTGCATCAGTTTGGGGATGCGTCCCCGGGCCGAGGCCCAGTTTGTCAGCGGTATTGGGATGCGTCCCAGGGTCGAGGCCCCCGTTGTCGGTTGCAGTTATTGGGATGCGTCCCAGGATCGAGGTCCACTGCATCATCAGCTCGGCAGAGCAGCAGGCAAGTCAGGTGACAGCTGGCGAGCCAGGTAAGTAAAAATGCATTGCATAACTTTGATAGGATTGTTCAAAGTCACACACTGCACAAGTCCCATCAAAGTGGGGGCGACTGTAGACACTGCATTTTTGCATATAAGTCCCTATGATGAGTCTCGTATGGAGACACTACCTCTTTGAATGTGAAAGCTGCGGGAAACGGACGTTGGAAGGTGTGGACAACAGAAATCGGCGACGCTGTCCTAGGCTCGCGGCCTAGTTGGGAAGTACAAAATAACATGGAGTCGCCACCCGGTGTGAACCGGGACAAAGATTTAAGGCCGCACTCACCCCTCGCAAGGGAAGACCTCAAACCGTTGGGTTCGGAATGGTCCCTTACTTATGCCACTTGTGATGATATAATTTGTGCAATAAATCAACCGAGTCTACTCAACATATTTCCAAGGGTAATTTACTCCTAAGTTCGCATGCATAAAATAAACCATTATAACGACAATATCATACAATAATCTCATGGCATACCTCAATTATATAATGCGGAAAATAAAGAACAAAACTAAACATAATGCGAATTCCCAACGCAAAATAAATGACTAATCATGCTTGAATACCATCTCGTGAACACATCAAATAAATAACATGCGGAATTCAAGTAACGAATGACAAACAAATCAAAACATCATAAAACAAAATATGCGCCGTTTACTCAAGTGGTACGTGGAGTTGTATCCCGAGTGCAGATCATACTACCGTCCATTCGGAATCGGCTATGAAATTTATGTCCGGGTTTCCATCCTATATACCACGAGAGGCGACACATTTTTCATTTTATTCAAGGGCCACAACATACATCATTTTACAATATATGCATATTTATCTACTCAAGGGCCACAACATGCATCATTTCATAATACATGCATTTACTATCTATTCAAGGGCCACAATCATGCATCAATAAACGACTCTCATGCGATAAAAATGGATGAAGCAATTAAAAAGATAGATGGAAATAATAGGAAAAGTACCCTCAGGTCTAACCTTTTATGTCGTCTTCGGACTTGCGTTTCACAATCGTCGGAAGGGCTATCACTCCGCAACTTTTCTGGTTCACCGGATTAACGTCTTAGCTCGCTGTTTCACTGTTTTGGTCGCTGTTTTACCTCCGTTTCGCTGCTGTATTCGTGGTATTTTCTGGTCACTGTTTCAGGTCTATTAGGCTACTATTTTGGGGACTATTTTCAGAGATTTGGGGACTGTGCGGGTTGCTGGTTTCACATTTGGTTTCTGTTTTGTTCACGGTAAACTGGCTGGTTCCTTCTCGGTTTTGGGGGCTGCAGGGGCTAATTATTCGTGGCTTTATTTGGTCGGTGAAAATGGGTTATTTTGTTGTTTTAGTCGGTTTGCAGGGCAGTCTTTTGTCGGTGGTTTTTCGTCAGTTTGTGGCTTGGTTGGCTTGTAGGCTTTCGTGAAGGTGTGCAGTTTGAGAGGTTTTGGGCAGTGAATATGGGCGGCTGGATTAGGGTTCTTTGGTTGACAATGCAAGGGTTTTACTATTTGGTAAGTTACCGAGACTACAAGAAGGGCTTTGGCTGCTTCCGAGATCGATCCTTTTGCTGGAGGTGGCTAGTGTGGTGTTAAAGTGCAAGTGTCAGTGGCAAGGGCTGAGTGTCTTTATATGGAGGGGCTGATTATTTTGTCGGCAGTGTGTGTTTGTCTTTAGCGTGAAGTTGCTGTGGGGTGAATAAGGGGTGTATTGGCAATGTGGGAGAGGGTGTGAAGGATGAGGGCTGTCGTGGAGGAGAAAAAGGCGTGAATGAATGTTGATTATGAGTGTGGTGTCGAGCAGGCTGGTGAAGGCAAGGGTTTTTGAGTGTTGTTTTCTTGAGGCTACGTGAATGGGTGATGGCGTGAAGTAGTGGGGAGTCTGCGTGAAGAAGGCCAGGGGCTGTTGAAGACTGCTAATGGAGCTGTGAGGGCTGTTGGCTTATTGATGGCGTGAATAGTGCTGAGTGAGAGATATGTGTACTTATTATGCGTGGAGAGAGTTGCGTGAGCAGTGAGTGTTTTTTTAGGGTTTTTGTGGGTGAGGTGAGAGAGCAAAGAGAGAGGATACGAAGGTTGATTAGGGTCATTTCTTGTTATGCCGTGAGTGGTGAGTGATGAGTCTGGTTGCTATCAATGTGTTTAGGGTTTGTGTTGGTTTTTGAAGTGCCGAATCAGTGAGGGAGAAGGAGGGAGGCTGCCTAGGGTTGGGTTATGTTATTCTTTTATAGTGAGAGGGATGGGGTTGTGGATTAATTAGGAAAGGAAATCAATTAAATTAGGTGTGTCATTTTAGGTGGGTAATTTCATTAAATTGGTGAGTATTTTTATTATTTTGGTAGGTGGTTATTTAGATTTAATTTGTTTATTTAATTTGAATTGGAATTAATTTAATTGGATTTAATTTGTGAATTTAATTTAATTAATTCAATTGGTTTGTGATTTTTAAATTTAACATTTAATTTATTTAATTTAGGAATTTAATTTAATTTCAATTTAGTTATTTTAATTTCATTTCAATTAATTATTTAATTTAATTTAATTGATTTTAGTTTAATTGGTTTCAATTGATTTTAGTTTAATTTGTGACATATCTATTAAATGTTTTAATTACTTTTAAATTCAATTTGTGACGTGTGTTTTAAAACGGAGGTCCAACAAGCGAACCCGAAGCTAATCCAGCGAATAAGAACTAATCAAAATACCGGTTCCCTTCCGACGATCGTTTCCCGCAACTTCCTCGACTAAAAAAAGTAGTGCCTCCAACTGAGACTCATCATCGGGTTTCACATGTAAAAATGCAATGCCTACAGTCGCCACCACTTTGATGGGACTTGTGCAGTGTGTGACAGTGACAATCCTATCAAAGTACGTGCAATGCGTTTTCACTTACCTGGCTCGCCAGCTGCCACCTGGTTTGCCCGCTGCTTCGAACTGATTTGCTGATGCAGTGGACCTCGATCCTGGGACGCATCCCAATAACTGCAACCGACAACGGGGGCCTTGACCCTGGGACGCATCCCAATACCGCTGACAATGTGGGCCTCGACCCTAGGACGCATCCCAAAAACCAAAGATGTAATGGGCCTCGACCCTGGGACGCATCCCAAAAACTGCAACCGACAACGGGGGCCTCGACCCTGGGACGCATCCCAATACCGCTGACAATGTGGGCCTCGACCCTAGACGCATCCCAAAAACCAAAGATGCAGTGGGCCTCGACCCTGGGACGCATCCCAATAACTGCAACCGACAACGGGGGCCTCGACCCTGGGACGCATCCCAATACCGCTGACAAAATATGGGCCTCGACCCTGGGACGCATCCCAAAAATGATGATGTAGTGGGCACCTCGACCCTGGGCACCTCGACCCGGAACTACAACAACCGACAACGGGGGCACCTCGACCCAACACCGCTGACATATAGGGACCTCGCCCTCAAACTGATGATGTAGTGGGCACCTCGACCCTGGGCACCTCGACCCGGAACTACAACCGACAACGGGGGCACCTCGACCCTGGGCACCTCGACCCAACACACCGCTGACAATAGGGACCTCGCCCTTGAACTGATGATGTAGTGGGTCATCGACCCTGGGACGCATCCCGGAACTACAACCGACAACGGGGGCACCTCGACCCAACACCGCTGACAATAGGGACCTCGCCCTCGAACTGATATATGGGCCTCGCCCCCAGACGGATAGTGATATGGGCCTCGCCCAAACTGATACTGATATGGGCCTCGCCCAAACTGATACTGATATGGGCCTCGCCCCAAACTGATTCTGATATGGGCCTTGCCCCAACTGATACTGATATGGGTCTCGCCCCAAACTGATTCTGATATGGGCCTCGCCCAAACTGATTCTGATATGGGCCTCGCCCAAACTGATACTGATATGGGCCTCGCCCCAAACTGATACTGATATGGGCCTCGCCCCAAACTGATACTGATATGATGGTGGTCCATTCTCGAACCGTGTTTCATTCTCGAAGTACCATTCCTGGCTTGTTTTATTCTCGAACTCTGATTGCCATTCTCGGCTGAACTGATGCTGATGTCGGTGCGATGAGGTCCATTCCCGAACCATCACCGTGATGTGGTGTGGTGAAGTCCATTCCCGAACTGCCACCGCGTGTGCTGCATTCCCGAACCGATCTCCATTCTCGGAGTGTTGCTGTGATATGATGTGATGAAGTCCATTCCCGAACTGTCACCGCTGTGGTCCATTCCTGAACCGATCTCCATTCCTGGAGTGCCATTCCCGATGTGCCATTCTCGGCGTGCTCATTCCCGAGCTGTCCATTCTCGGACCAAAATCTCCATTCCCGGAATGTCATTCCCGACGTGCCATTCTCGGCGTGCTCATTCTTGAGCTGTCCATTTCCGGACTATATCTCCATTCTCGGAGTGCCGTTCCCGGCGTGCCATTCTCAGCGTGCTCATTCTTGAGCTGTCCATTCCCAGACTATATCTTCATTCTCGGAGTGCCATTCCCGGCAGAACTGATCTGATGTGATGTGGGCCTCGCCCCCAGAATGCCATACCCGGTAGAAACTGATCTGATGCTATGTGGGTCTCGCCCCCAGAATGCTATATCTGGCAGAACTGATCCGATGTCTTCATACTCGGAGTGCCGTACTTGGCTGATCTGATATCTCCATACCCGAGTGTCGTACCTGACAAACTGATCTGATGTCTCCATACCTGGAGTGCCGTACCTGGAAAACTGATCTGATAATGATGTGGGCCTCGCCCCCAGACTGATACTGATGATGTGGGCCTCGCCCCCATACTGACGCTGATGTGGGCCTCGCCCTCCGAACTGATACTGATGTGGGCCTCGCCCCAAACTGATACTGATGTGGGCCTCGCCCCAGATTGATACTAATGTGGGCCTCGCCCTTAGACTGATACTGATGTGGGCCTCGCCCCCAGACTGATACTGATGTGGGCCTCGCCCCCAGACTGACGCTGATATGGGCCTCGCCCTCCTAACTGATACTGATGTGGGCCTTGCCCCAAACTGATACTGATGTGGGCCTTGCCCCATATTGATATTGATGTGGGCCTCGCCCTCAACTGATACTGATGTGGGCCTCGCCCCAAACTGATATAGGCTTCGCCCCAAACTGATACCTATGTGGGCCTCGCCCCAAACTGATATGGGCCTTGCCCCAACTGACACTAATGTGGGCCTCGCCACAAACTGATGCTGACGTGGGCCTCGCCCCCAGACTGAAACTGATGCTAATATGATGGGCCTCGCCCTCAGAGTGCCATACCCGGCAAGACCGATTCTGAATTAACGTGGGCCTCGCCCTCAGAGTGCCATACCCGGCAAGACTGATACTGATAATAATGTGGGCCTCGCCCCCAGATTACCATACCCGGCAAGACTGATATTGAACCAATGTGGGCCTCGCCCCCAGAATGCCATACCCAGCAGAACTAATACTGAACCAATGTGGGCCTCGCCCCCAGAATGCCATACCCGGCAAGCCTGCTATTGATGCTGATGATAATGTGGGCCTCGCCCCCAGAGTGCCATACCCGGCAAAACTGATGCTGATAATAATGTGGGCTTGCCCCCAGAATGATGTGGGCCTCGCCCCAAACTGATACTGATATGGGCCTCGCCCCTGGGACTCATCCCCAAGACTGAAACTGATATGGGCCTGAACCCTGGGACTCATCCCCAAAACTGATTCATTTCTAAAACTGACTGTACTGTTGCTGCTTCTGATTGGCTTGTCTTTGCCGATTTTCTTTTTCTTCTTCAAAACCTATGAATATAAAGCAAAACAAACACAAAAAGAATGCAAAATATGTTACGTGTATGCATGCATGCATGAATGAATTTCCTATTCCGTTGGGTTAGGTCTTCCGCCAGTTCTCCAGGTGATTGCACAATATTCTCTCTGGTCTCATGGCTCAATTTCTTGTTATCTCCCGGATTCACGAGGTGGTAGACTGGTCGCTCCCAGTCTTGATTTAGCTTTCTGTTCTCTGCTGTTTGCATTTAGTCAAGATGAACCACATGTTGGGGCCTTCCATATCATCATACTATATCACATGCTACGAAATAGTCCCAATAGTTTACATATTATCGCCCTCAAAGAATGCTCAGTAATGAAACCAGAGAACCTTCAAAACATTCGATGCAACTCAAATCCAAGTCTTTGAATAAATGATCTAGGCCAGACTCAAAGTGTTTGTGTGCAAATATTCTTTCACAGCTTAATCCTTAAGTAAGCTAACTCGATGATTTCGTTTCAAAAATCGGGATCGGTGGTCAAACCAACCTAGATGTCTCAATTATATTTCGCAATTGCTTTTCCATGCTTAATGTAGTATGGTTTATCTTTCTTTTCCTTTGTCTCTCATTTTTTTTCTTTTCATTTTGGACTTCATTTTTTTTTCTCTTTTTTTTTTTTTCATCCACACCTACCCTTTAAGGTAGCATTTCTCCTCATGGTGGTCCTAATACTCGCCCATGGGTAGCTTCACGCTATCGGTTATAGGTGGTTCGATTTTTTTTTTTTTTTTTTAGAGACTTTTCTTTCATTTTCAACCATACCACACATCATAACATAAGACAAATCAAGATAGACATCTAAGCAAACGGTCATTCACCGACCTACAATTTCTTTGACTAGTCACTTTGCTAACTACTCAGGTTTTCACTGCTAAGAACCATAATCAAGTGCTTACGAGTCTAACATAGATCAATTACTCAAATCATAGATAAAAGCACGTCAAAGGTTTATCGTTTCTAAGGTTTCACCCTAAAGCAATTAATTTCATCATCGGACTTATGTCTAACTACCAATGACTAAAGACAAACAATTTTTTTCTCTTTTTTTCTTTTCCTTTTTCTTTTTTTTTTCTCTTTTTTTTTTCTTTTTTTTTTCTTTTTCTTTTTTTTCTCTCTTTTTTTTTTCTCTCTCTTTTTTTCTTTTTTTTTTCTTTTTTTTTTTCGAAGGCCCCCCAATGGTCTTTCTATCCTTTCCGTAAGCTTTTCTATTTCTCGATTTCCTTTCCCTCGCTATCCATGTTTGCTAAACTCTTCTGTGACAATTCTTCTTTTATCTCTAACCCAACGGATATCTATGATGGCTTTTAAGACACGGGGTTAACATGATGCGTGTATGCATGAGATGCATGCGACATATGAGATATAATATGCAAGTGGTTATCAAAAGCATAAAGGGACAACTTCTATAGGATATGCAACTATGGTTCTCATGCAGGTTTATGACAATGCCTTTGATTGAACTCCCTCAACCCACTATAGAAACGATCAACTAATGCACAAATTATACACATCACAAGACATGATTTCGGGGCCAATTCTCTTATCCCCAGTGGAGTCGCCAGACTGTAGACAACAGAACCTGGGCGACGCTGTCCTAGGCTCGCGGCCTAGTTGGGAAGTACAAAATAACATGGAGTCGCCACCCGGTGTGAACCGGGACAAAGATTTAAGGCCGCACTCACCCCTCGCAAGGGAAGACCTCAAACCGTTGGGTTCGGAATGGTCCCTTACTTATGCCACTTGTGATGATATAATTTGTGCAATAAATCAACCGAGTCTACTCACATATTTCCAAGGGTAATTTACTCCTAAGTTCGCATGCATAAAATAAACCATTATAACGACAATATCATACAATAATCTCATGGCATACCTCAATTATATAATGCGGAAAATAAAGAACAAAACTAAACATAATGCGAATTCCCAACGCAAAATAAATGACTAATCATGCTTGAATACCATCTCGTGAACACATCAAATAAATAACATGCGGAATTCAAGTAACGAATGACAAACAAATCAAAACATCATAAAACAAAATATGCGCCGTTTACTCAAGTGGTACGTGGAGTTGTATCTCGAGTGCAGATCATACTACCGTCCATTCGGAATCGGCTATGAAATTTATGTCCGGGTTTCCATCCTATATACCACGAGAGGCGACACATTTTTCATTTTATTCAAGGGCCACAACATACATCATTTTACAATATATGCATATTTATCTACTCAAGGGCCACAACATGCATCATTTCATAATACATGCATTTACTATCTATTCAAGGGCCACAATCATGCATCAATAAACGACTCTCATGCGATAAAAATGAATGAAGCAATTAAAAAGATAGATGGAAATAATAGGAAAAGTACCCTCAGGTCTAACCTTTTATGTCGTCTTCGGACTTGCGTTTCACAATCGTCGGAAGGCTATCACTCCGCAACTTTTCTGGTTCACCGGATTAACGTCTTAGCTCGCTGTTTCACTGTTTTGGTCGCTGTTTTACCTCCGTTTCGCTGCTGTATTCGTGGTATTTTCTGGTCACTGTTTCAGGTCTATTAGGCTACTGTTTTGGGGACTATTTTCAGAGATTTGGGGACTGTGCGGGTTGCTGGTTTCACATTTGGTTTCTGTTTTGTTCACGGTAAACTGGCTGGTTCCTTCTCGGTTTTGGGGGCTGCAGGGGCTATTATTCGTGGCTTTATTTGGTCGGTGAAAATGGGTTATTTTGTTGTTTTAGTCGGTTTGCAGGCAGTCTTTTGTCGGTGGTTTTTCGTCAGTTTGTGGCTTGGTTGGCTTGTAGGCTTTCGTGAAGGTGTGCAGTTTGAGAGGTTTTGGGCAGTGAATATGATCGGTTGGATTAGGGTTCTTTGGTTGACAATGCAAGGGTTTTACTATTTGGTAAGTTACCGAGACTACAAGAAGGGCTTTGGCTGCTTCCGAGATCGATCCTTTTGCTGGAGGTGGCTAGTGTGGTGTTAAAGTGCAAGTGTCAGTGGCAAGGGCTGAGTGTCTTTATATGGAGGGGCTGATTATTTTGTCGGCAGTGTGTGTTTGTCTTTAGCGTGAAGTTGCTGTGGGGTGAATAAGGGGTGTATTGGCAATGTGGGAGAGAGTGTGAAGGATGAGGGCTGTCGTGGAGGAGAAAAAGGCGTGAATGAATGTTGATTATGAGTGTGGTGTCGAGCAGGCTGGTGAAGGCAAAGGGTTTTTGAGTGTTGTTTTCTTGAGGCTACGTGAATGGGTGATGGCGTGAAGTAGTGGGGAGTCTGCGTGAAGAAGGCCAGGGGCTGTTGAAGACTGCTAATGGAGCTGTGAGGGCTGTTGGCTTATTGATGGCGTGAATAGTGCTGAGTGAGAGATATGTGTGCTTATTATGCGTGGAGAGAGTTGCGTGAGCAGTGAGTGTTTTTTTTAGGGTTTTTGTGGGTGAGGTGAGAGAGCAAAGAGAGATGATACGAAGGTTGATTAGGTCATTTCTTGTTGTGCCGTAAGTGGTGAGTGATGAGTCTGGTTGCTATCAATGTGTTTAGGGTTTGTGTTGGTTTTTGAAGTGCCGAATCAGTGAGGGAGAAGGAGGGAGGCTGCCTAGGGTTGGGTTATGTTATTCTTTTATAGTGAGAGGGATGGGGTTGTGGTTATTAGGAAAGGAAATCAATTAAATTAGGTGTGTCATTTTAGGTGGGTAATTTCATTAAATTGGTGAGTATTTTTATTATTTTGGTAGGTGTTTATTTAGATTTAATTTGTTTATTTAATTTGAATTGGAATTAATTTAATGGATTTAATTTGTGAATTTAATTTAATTAATTCAATTGGTTTGTGATTTTTAAATTTAACATTTAATTTATTTAATTTAGGAATTTAATTTAATTTCAATTTAGTTATTTTAATTTCATTTCAATTAATTATTTAATTTAATTTAATTGATTTTAGTTTAATTGGTTTCAATTGATTTTAGTTTAATTTGTGACATATATATTAAATGTTTTAATTACTTTTAAATTCAATTTGTGACGTGTGTTTTAAAACGGAGGTCCAACAAGCGAACCCGAAGCTAATCCAGCGAATAAGAACTAATCAAAATACCGGTTCCCTTCCGACGATCGTTTCCCGCAACTTCCTCGACTAAAAAAAGTAGTGCCTCCAACTGAGACTCATCATCGGGTTTCACATGTAAAAATGCAATGCCTACAGTCTGTAGACAACAGAACCTGGGCGACGCTGTTCTAGGCTCGCGGCCTAGTTGGGAAGTACGAAATAACATGGAGTCGCCACCCGGTGTGAACCGGGACAAAGATTTAAGGCCGCACTCACCCCTCGCAAGGGAAGACCTCAAACCGTTGGGTTCGGAATGGTCCCTTACTTATGTCACTTGTGATGATATGATTTGTGCAATTAAACTAACCGAATCTATTCAACATTCATGCTCAAGGGTACTTAGATCTAACATGCTTTCATCCAAATAACTCCACGCAATGTAACACAACAAGCATATTGAACCATTAATCAAAATAAACAAATAACTAATTAAACATAAACATAAACTAAACAAAGCATCATGCATAAAGAATAAAGAAACGACATGCCTAAATAACATAATCATGCTTCAAACATTAAATAATAAACTAAATTAACTCATGCTTAAAATAATAAATAAACAACCTATAAGCTATAACATGCTCAAATACAAATTTTGGGTGAGACGAGATATGTATATCTTAAGCGGTATGTGGCGTTGTATCCCGAGTGCAGACCATACTACCGTCCATTCGGAATCAGCTATGGAATTTACGTCCGGGTTTCCATCCGATATACCACAAAAGGGAACACACATCCCGCTCATCCAACAATCACATCATGCCTCAAACGACTCTCATGAAATTATATATCAAAATAAATAAAACAAAAATAAAGAAGATAAGTAAAAAGGGTGCCCTCAGGTCTAACCTCTTTTGTCGTTCCTCGAAAGCGCGTTACACGGCCGTCGGAAGGGTTGATGTTCCGTAACTTTTCTGTTCACTAATCCACGTATTTCCTCGCTGTTTCACTGTTTGGGCTGCTGTTTTTTACTCCGTTTCACGGTGTTTCTGCTTCTATTTTCTGGTCACTATTTGGGGACTGTTTTGGCAGTTTTCTGGATAATTTTCTGGACAGTTTCAGGGGGCTAGATCACGGCAATTCTGAGCAGTGTGAAGGGTTGTTTACCGTGCTTGAACCAAGGCAGTGTGTGGAGTTCTTAGGTGGCTAGGCGTGAGGAATATTTGTGAGGGGGGCAAGTGAGCAGAGACAGTGACGTTGGTGTGCTCTGGCCGAGAGCTGAATGCTTGTGAGGGGGGCAAGTGGACTGAGTTGGCGAGGGCTGAGTGGGGGATTGTGGGCTCGGTGAGGGAGCTTGCTATCAGTGGGCAAGTATCTTTATTTGTTAAGGTGTGTCGTGAAGGGTGGCTTATGGGTGAAGGGCTCCTATGTGTGATTGGAAACGGTCGGCTGGTGAATTGGCTGGGTGGAGGGCCGCGTGCAGGCTTGCAAAGGTGCTGTTGATCAATGGGCAGAGGGCGTTTGAAGGGTTTTGTGACGTTGTGGCTTATGGGCGTGTGCTGAAGAGTGGAGGGCAGGTGCTGTTGATCAGGTCAGTGGCGAAGGGGATGATGGTCTGCTCGCTGCTGGGCAGTTTATGTGTCAAAGTGTGGTTGAGACGTGAGTGGAGTAAGGGGCTGTTGAAGATGGCTTCTTCACGTGTGCTTTTCAGTTGGGCATGATCGTTGATTAATTGAGGGCATATGGCTTGATTGTGAGCGTGGCGTGAAGGCAGAGGCGTGAAGAGTCCGTGAAGCTGGGTCGGCTGCGTGAAGGTGAGGTCAAGGGTGTTTAGGGTTTTTAGGTTTATTTGTGATTTTGTAAGAATGAGCCGGCCAGTGGCTGTTGAAGGTGGCTAGGCGTGATGGTCTGGGCGATGGCTTACGTGACTTTAGTGTGGGTATGGTTGCTAAGGGCGTGTGTTCTGTATTGATCTAGGGTTTTCTTTGTTTGTGGCTGTGGTGCGTGAATCGAAGCAGTTTTGTGGAAGGCTTAGTGGTGTGGTTTCTCGTTCACTCACGGCTTTAGGGTTCACTTCCTTTGCTTGTGTTTTGTTTACGTGAGGCCTCTAGGGTTCCTGCTCACTGGTCACGTTTGGCTGGGTTGCTCACTGGTCACGTTTGGCTGGGTTGCTCACTGGTCACGTTTGGCTGGGGTATTCGGCATGTTTGTAGGTGTCGTGTTTCACGTGTGGCTGGTGTTGATGAAAGTCTGTTTGTGAAGCCAAGTGCGTGGCCTGAGTGTGTGGGTGGTGAAGGAGCCGTAAGTGTGTGAAGAATAAAGCTGAGAGCTGCTAGGGTTTATGGTTCTTTTATTCTTGTTTTTGGTCACTGCCGAGAGAGGGGAGTGAAGGCTAGTGACGAGTGGAGGTGGTGGTTGTTATCTGTTTAGGTTTGTTGTTAGAGAGAAGATGGGAGAGGAAGAACCTTTTGGGTTTTTATTGTTATGTTTATATAGTTATAATCAATTAGGGTTTGCTTAGTTTAATTAGGAAAAAAATCAATTAATTAGGGAGGATTTATTTAACTTATTTAGGGAAAGAAATATGTGTATTTTAGGTGGTGAATTATTTAATTTAGGTGAGTGATTTGTTAAATTAGGAATGAAATTATTTTAATTTGGAAATGAATTATTAAATTTTGGTATTAGATTTTAATTTGATTTGATTTGTTTTAATTTGTTTTAATTTGAATTGCAATTATATAATTTGTGAATTTAACTTAATTAATTTAATTGGTTTGTGATTTTTAGATTTAACATTTAATTTAATTAATTGGTTATTTAATTTAATTTAATTTGATTTTAGTTTAATTGATTTCACTTGATTTTAGTTTAATTGGTTTTAATTTATTTAGATTTAATTTAAATTTAATTTGTGACATGTATTTTAAATGTTTTAATTATTTATGGAGGTGATTTAATGGGCTTGGGCTAAGGTTAAGTTTTAAAAAGGAGATTCAACAGCGAACCCGAAGCTAAACAAGTGAACTAAATCCAACAAAACGTCAATTCTTGACGCTTCCCTTCCGACGTCCGTTTCCCGCGACTTCCGCGACTTAAAAGATAGTTGCCTCCAACTGAGACTCATCATCGGGTTTCACATGCAAAAATGCAATGCCTACAGAAGGGTAAAGTTGGAAATTAGCATTTGGTCAGATTTAACTCGCTTGTTTCGCTTCGGGTTCGCTTGTTGGGCCTTCGTTTTAAAGCACACACCTAACCCAAGCCCATTAAAATACACCTCACATATTAAATAATTAAAACATTTAAATCACATCTCACAAATTAAATAATTAAATATTTAAAACACATCTCACAAATTAAATAATTAAAAACCTTTAAAATACATGTCACAAATTAAATTAAATTAAATTAAAGTTAACTAATTTAAAATAAATTAAAATCCAATTAATTAAAATAAATTAAATTAAATTAAATTAAAATACAATTGAAATCAATTAAATAACTAATTAAATAAAATTCCTAATTAAAATAAATTATAATTCCAAAATTAAATAGATCATTTCCAAGAAAAAAAACATAAACAAAAAAGAAACCATACCCTCTCACTATATAAACAACAGTAACCCTAGAATGTACGGCCCTGCACCCTCTCTTCTCTATAGCTTCAACAAAAACACGCCACCACCCTCTCTTGATTACCTAACCTCTCTCTCTTGCCTCTCTGGCTCTCGGCCACAAACCAGAACAAAAAAAGAAATAAACCCTAAACGTATTCACGGCTCTCTCTCTCTCTGACCAGCCTTCATATTCTTCACGTAAGCCACCACACAAGACGCCATTATCCCTCACCAGCCTTCATATTCTTCACGTAAGCCGCCCCTTCAAAACCATCACATGCCCTTCACGCCACTATCTCCACGAAGCCAACAAGAGCAACATCACCTGCCCTTCACGTCCACGAACCCTCCACACGCCCTTTGCTCCATAAACAGCACACTCCACCAAAGCCCTCATCCAGCAACTTCAACAGCCCCCTCACTCCACGTACCCTTAGCAGACAAAGCACACTCCTCACATTGCTTCACCCACGCCCAGCCCACTAAAAACCTTAATCACGTCCACAAGCACTTCAGCGCATAAGCGCCACTGACTTGCCTTCACCTAGCCTCACAGTCAGCGCATCCTTCTCTTCATAACCCTACGCATGATCAAAACCTAACAAGACACTCACACAGCCCTTTCCCTCAACGTCCACTCACGCTTAAACCAGCCAACAACTCACGGCATCTCCCAAAACCTAGATCAACAAACCGACCATAAACTGCACTGAAAACACAGCCCGTTTGACCACCGAATACCCCAGTAAAACAGTCCAGAAACCGCCCAAAACACTCCCCCTATAACACCCCAAAACAGTGAATAAAACACCCCCAAACAGCCCCTGAAACAGCCCCCTGAATCACGCCCAAACAGCCCCTGAAACAGCCCCCTGAATCACGCCCAAATACCGCGGAAACAGTGAAGAAAAACAGTAAACAGTGAAGAGAAAAGCAGCGAAACATTTGAAAACAGAAGCCCGAATAGCGAAACAACGAGGAAAAGCGTTGGATTAGTGAACCAGAAAATTTACGGAGCATCTACCCTTCCGACGGCCGTGTGACGCGCTTTCGAGAGACGACAAAAGAGGTTAGACCTGAGGGCCCTTTTATTTATTACTTATCTTCTTTATTTTTATTTTATTTATTTTGATATATAATTGCATGAGAGTCGTTTGAGGCATGATGTGATTGTTGGACGAGCGGGATATGTGTTCCCTTTTGTGGTATATCGGATGGAAACCCGGACGTAAATTCCATAGCCGATTCCGAATGGACGGTAGTATGGTCTGCACTCGGGATACAATGCCACGTACCACTTAAGATACACGTATCTCGTCTCATCCAAATTTGTATTTGAGCATGTTATAGTCTTTAGGTTATTCGTTTATTATTTAAAGCATGGTTTAATTTAGTTTGTTATTTATTTGTTAAAGCATATTTAGGTTGTTCCTTATGCATATTATTAGTTTATGATGTGTTAGGATAATGATTTATACATGTTGATTTAATGGTTCAATATGCTCGTTGTGTTACATTGCGTGGAGTTATTTGGATGAAAGCATGTTTAGATCTAAGTACCCTTGAGCATGATTATTGAGTAGACTCGGTTGATTCATTGCACAAATTATATCATCACAAGTGACATAAGTAAGGGACCATTCCGAACCCAACGGTTTGAGGTCTTCCCTTGCGAGGGGTGAGTGCGGCCTTAAATCTTTATCCCGGTTCACACCGGGTGGCGACTCCATGTTATTTCATACTTCCCAACTAGGCCGCGAGCCTAGAAACAGCGTCGCCGATTTCTGTTGTTCTACACCTTGCATAGATATGCTCTTCGAACTTGATGTTGAATATTTTGATGGTAATCTAAAATTTGAGGTCGAAGACCGGGATCCATAGGAAGATTTGACAAAATAGTTTCTACATCGTTTTCTTTGGAAACATCAATAATTCTCTCCAAATATGACACTTTTTCTTTTGAATAATCATCACTTCTTTGTAATTTCTTTGAAGAATTTGAAACTTCTTCCTTTAAACTATCATCGATTGATGATGAAAGTTTTGAGGTTTTCTTAAAATATTTCTCCATAACTGTTTCAAAATGAATTTCAACAAGAATTTCAAAAAAGAATTTCAACAAGAATTTCAAAAGTAGCAGGCCTGTCAAACAAGAATTTCAACACCCAATTTCAAATTTGTTTATTTCGACTTAATATGATTTTTTTTTCCAAAAGCCACCAATTTACAAGTTTAAATTTCATATTCCTCAGAATTAAACTAATTATATTATTTAATAATAATATACATAAAAAATAATAATAAAATCTGTCAGTAATTACAAGCATGATGAAATCCTTAACAATTTTAACTAAAAGAAAGCAAGAAGCAAAATGGTAGATACTAGTTACCTCTGAAAAGTTGATCAGAAAGAGAAGCTGAAGAGTGAAGATTGAAGAAGATCGGTGGTGAAAACGTGAAGTGAAGGGAGAGATAACTGAAGGATGCGGCATTGGGCAGGTTAGGTTAAGAGTATGGGCTGAATTTTTTTTCCTTAATCTTGGTGGCCAGTGGGCAAGTTAGGTTAAGAGTATGGCAGAAATTGGTTTGCTTAATCTTGGTGGGCAGTGGGCTGAAACAATTTAAATTTATATGGGCTGAATTAATTTTATTTTTTTGGTGGGCCAGTGGGGGCAGTTGCCCCCATTGGCCCTGGTTCGGTTCCAATTTTTTTTTTAATTTAAAATTTTAATTTTAAAAAAAAATTGGATTTCAAATTTATTTAAAATTATTAATTTGAATTTATATTACATTAAATTAAAAACTTAAATTTAAATAAAATTAAAGAGCTTGAATTTAAATTTTTAAAACTTAAGTTCCCTACGTATTCTCTCTAACTCGAGTAATTAAGTCTGTATGGGTATTTTAACACTTAGTGCCCTAAGGCTAACTGGTCTAAGATTCACTGACACAAAGCTTGTTACAAGGATTAAAGAGAAAGGTTAAGGAAATCTACCACTTCTTCTTTTTAACATCTGAGATCAGAACAATTAAGTCTGTATAAGTGTCTTAACATCTAGTGCCCTAAATCCAACTGGTTTGGGAGTCACTAGCCCAAAGCTCGTTATAAGGGTTAAAAAAGTATTATTATTAAAAAAATATTTTTTTATTTTTAATAAATTGTCATTGCCAAAAGGTGTTAATTTTGATATAACTTTAGGATAAAAATATTACTCTCTTTTCAATAAGACCAGTGAATATTGTGGGTATAATGAATTGATTGATACTTTGTTTTTTATGTATGTATGGAAGAAGGGTAAAAAGTACATAAGAATTTACTTATTTGATTATTTAGAAAAAAAAAAAAAAAAAAAATTATCAACTTGGATAAAAAAATTTCTTTTAAGTTTTCGCTTAAATTATTAGGGACTAATAATAAGCTGGTTGGGGATGTGATGGACACTAAAAAGTGTACATTTAATAAAAAGAAAGTAATCATTTTACACTTATAGTTTCATTAATCTCATTAATTTAGCATATTTTTGAAATAATAATTAAATTTATGATTATATATTTTTATGAAAAATAGACGTGACATTTGGATTTTGGAGGTCAGCAACTTAAAAGGACGTTCTAACAGTGATAATTTTAGAAATTCTAACTTTACGTAATATTAGTATTTTGGTCATGTACGGGCCAAATTTGGGCCCAAGGGTAAAATCGACATTTTACCTCGAGACCGACCAATATCAGACCAAGAAGCCTCACGGGGCCAAGCTCATTGTCATCAAGAGGGCCAATGGACGCAATAGATACCAAATCAAGAAACGTCCAGACTCATAAATATCTCACATAACTCGACAGTTTCCAACATCCAACGAACGAGTAATTAAAGGTAATAAATACACACGTTTCCCGAGAGTGTGTATATAAGAGAAGAAAGTCTACGAGAAGGGGGCTGGACAATCGATAGCCGGACAATCGATAGCTCGATCATATTCAACTTCTAACAACTCTCAGCTTAGTCATATTCTCTCCAGAGCTCTCAGAACCTCCGACCCACTGCCCTCACGGTAGTCAACAGAATTCAAGGTACGTCAAGCCTCGCTCTTCCATTATTACAGCTCGTCTTCATCACTGACTTGAGCGTCGGAGTGCCCCCGGCACCCACCACACCGGTGGGTAGTCTACTCCCGCTCACTCTACCTTTGTTTTGCAGGATCGCTAGCGCCCCCAACTACAAATTCTCGATTGTGGACCTCGGGCGAAATCCAGCGTCCACAATTAGGCGCCGTCTGTGGGGACTTAGCGATTCATAGCAGACGAAGATCTCTCAGTCTATGATCCCTTCAACACAGCTATACATGGCTTCTAGCAGCGATCAGACATTTGACCCTATGGCCTCTCAATTGGCCACTCTACAAGAACGATTACGAGTCTTAGAGGAAGAAAATTCAGCCATGCGAATCTCCAATATAACCCTCCAGAAGCAACTGGAGCAAATCTCTTCAACCTCCCGACAACCTGATACTACAGACCTTCCCGGCAATCCCACAATCCCCACCAATCTCTTGGGGGCATTCAACAATGTGACAAGTGACAATCCGCCATCAGACAACCATCCACCAAATCAAGAAAAAAGTCAACATGTCTCCTCAATCGACCAAGCACGGCAAGTTACCTCCACTATGCGCAAGGAAATGCAGGAGTTCAAAGATGCAATTCTCTCTAGCCTACCTGGTGTCAGACTACCAATGAGAAGAAGTCGAGCCGACACGATCTCAGATACCCCATTTTTGGACACCATCAGTTCCACTGAACTACCAAGGAAGTTCAGTTCTCCAGATATGAAGCTGTATGACGGATCCACAGACCCGAATGATCATATGATCCATTACAAATACAAGATGATGTCGACTGATCTGGCTCCTCATCAATGGGAAGCTGGAATGTGTAGAGGATTCGGAGAAACATTGGCAGGCCCAACCCTCAATTGTTTCCTCAATCTACCTTTCAGGACTATTGGGTCATATCAGGAACTAGCTAATAAATTTGTGGAGCATTTTGCAAGTTCTTGCAAGCTTGAAAAGACCACCAATGACCTTAATGCAATCCAACAACAGAGAGGGGAGTCCTTGCGAAGCTACGTGGCTCGCTTCAATAGAGAGAGGATAACAATCTCAGATCTCTATCAGCCTACTGCAGTGGAAGCATTCAGAAATGGATTACTTTCAGAAAGTGGACTCTACAAAAAGCTCACTAAATTTCGATGCTACACTATGGATCATGCCATGGCCCAGACACAATTTGAGATTAAATGGGACGAGGATAAGAGAAACAAGAAAAGAGAGAATTCCACCAGCCATCACAATGAGAGAAACTCAAATCCGCCCAAGCGACCCTACAACTGATGTGCTAGCAATGTACTTCAATAAAGTGATACTTGATGTAATTAGTCTATAAAAAAATGGGGCTAGATGGCCACCCATTGTCGCCTTGGGGACATCATAGCTACCCAAATAAGTATCATTGGTTACTTTAAAAAAAAATTATCCTTCATAAAACTCCCACTCGACACTACATGTATTAGGAATTGGAGTGATGATATCCCATACGACAATACACAAATGAAGACTTGGCATGGACATCCCAGTCGACATTACCAGATGGAAGAAGGCTTAATATCTGATAGAGAGTCCACTCGACACGACAAGGAAGAAGTCTTGGCTGGAAGCTGAAGTTCCACTCCACACGACAATGAAGAACTCCTAGCTAGGGGCTGAAACACCACTCGACACGACAAGGAACATGTCTTAGTTAGGGACTAAGGTTCCAGTCGACACGACATGAAGGAAAGATCAGTTATTGGCTGAAGTTTCATACGACATGATAAATAAGTAGGCTGAGTTGCCTAAGGTTCCAATCAACATTACACGGATACACATCATGAGGACGCTACCCCACTTGACACTACATGTATGGGGTGATAATATCCCAGTCGACATTACCAGGTATGGCTTGCACTTTTTATAGTTGACATTACAATTTATAGTTTGGGACTTGTTATGGGTGTCCAGTCGACATTACAACATATAGTTTGATAATTGTTATGGATGTCCCAGTCGACATTACAACATATAGCTTGTAATTGTTATTGGTGTCTCAGTCGACAATATAATATGTGACTTGACACTTGTTGAGTATCCCACTCGACAACATATATGGAGAATCGGTATTAGGATATCCCACTCGACACTACATGTATGGGGTGATAATATCCCAGTCGACATTACCAGACTTGGCAATGATATCCCACTCGACACTACATGTAAGGAGACTCAGCATGAGGAAGATGTCTCATTCGACACTACACGTATGAAGCTTAGCACTTGTTAAGGATCTCATTCGACACTACACATGTGAAGATTGGCACTTGTTAAGAATCTCAGTCGACACTACCATGTGAAGCTTGGCACTCGTTAAAGATCTCATCCGACACTGCATATATGGTCTTGTAGAATGAGGAATGAAGACCCCCAATGGCTTTGTCAGGTCTTGTAGAATGAGGAATGAGAACCCTCATGAACCTTCATCAGGTTCATTCGACCGTAGTCTCATGGTCTTCAGACGACATGGTCTCAGACTACAAGTCCTGTAGTATGAGGAATTATATACCCTCATAAACCTTTGTCAGGTCTGTAGAATGAGGAATGAGAACCCTCATGGACCTTCATCAAGTTCATTCGACCGTAGTTCATGGTCTTCAGACGACATGGTCTCAGACTACAAGTCCTGTAGTATGAGGAATTATACCCTCATAAACCTTTGTCAAGTCCTGTAGTATGAGGAATTATACCCTCATAGACCTTTGTCAGGTCCTGTAGAATGAGGAATGAGAACCCTCATGGACCTTCATCAGGTTCATTCGACCGTAGACTCATGGTCTTCAGACGACATGGTCTCAGACTACAAGTCCTGTAGTATGAGGAATTATACCCTCATAAACCTTTGTCAGGTCCTGTAGAATGAGGAATGAGAACCCTCATGGACCTTCATCAAGTTCATTCGACCGTAGTCTCATGGTCTTCAGACGACATGGTCTCAGACTACAAGTCCTGTAGTATGAGGAATTATACCCTCATAAACCTTTGTCAGGTCCGTAGAATGAGGAAGATGAAACCCTCATGGACCTTCATCAAGTTCATTCGACCGTAGTCTCATGGTCTTCAGACGACATGGTCTCAGACTACAAGTCCTGTAGTATGAGGAATTTATTCCTCATAGACCTTTGTCAGGTCCTGTAGAATGAGGAATGAGAACCCTCATGGACATTCATCAGGTTCATTCGACCGTAGACTCATGGTCTTTAGACGACATGGTCTCAGACTACAAGTCCTATAGTATGAGGAATTATACCCTCATAAACCTTTGTCAAGTCCTGTAGTATGAGGAATTATACCCTCATAGACCTTTGTCAGGTCCTGTAGAATGAGGAATGAGAACCCTCATGGACCTTCATCAGGTTCATTCGACCGTAGACTCATGGTCTTCAGACGACATGGTCTCAGACTACAAGTCCTGTAGTATGAGGAATTATACCCTCATAAACCTTTGTCAGGTCCTGTAGAATGAGGAATGAGAACCCTCATGGACCTTCATCAAGTTCATTCGACCGTAGTCTCATGGTCTTCAGACGACATGGTCTCAGACTACAAGTCCTGTAGTATGAGGAATTATACCCTCATAAACCTTTGTCAGGTCCTGTAGAATGAGGAATGAGAACCCTCATGGACCTTCATCAAGTTCATTCGACCGTAGTCTCATGGTCTTCAGACGACATGGTCTCAGACTACAAGTCCTGTAGTATGAGGAATTATATCCTCATAGACCTTTGTCAGGTCCTGTAGAATGAGGAATGAGAACCCTCATGGACATTCATCAGGTTCATTCGACCGTAGACTCATGGTCTTTAGACGACATGGTCTCAGACTACAGTCCTATAGTATGAGGAATTATACCATCATAGACCTTTGCAGGTCCTGTAGAATGAGGAATGAAACCCTCATGGACCTTCATCAGGTTCATTCGACCGTAGACTCATGGTCTTCAGACGACATGGTCTCCTTCAAGACTACAGTCCTGTAGTATGAGGAATTATATACCCTCATAGACCTTTGTTCAGGTCCTGTAGAATGAGGAATGAGAACCCTCATGGACCTTCATCAGGTTCATCGACCGTAGACTCATGGTCTTCAGACGACATGGTCTCAGACTACAAGTCTTGTAGAATGAGGAATTATACCCTCATTGACCTTTGTCAGGTCTTGAAGAATGAGGAATGAGAACCCTCATTGACCTTCTTCAGGTCTAGTAGGGTGAGAAATAATAACTTTCTCGGACTTTTATCAAGTCCATTCGACAGGTCCACACGACAGTAGTCACATGGACCCTCATCAATAGAATGTGTGATGACCTTCATCAGGTTTAGTAGTATGATAAGGAAAAAGTCTTGGACCTTCGTCAGGACTGTAGAGTGAAGACTTTCATAGACCTTCATTTGGTCCAAAAGACATTGAAGACTCTCATGGTTCTTCGACCCGTAGTATGGGGATATCCTGACCTTCATCTGGTTCAGTCGACCTGGGACATCCCCCACGGACTCATGTCGAGTCAAATAAACTCCTGACCCTCATATGGTTCAGTCGACCGGGGACATCCCCCACGACTCATGTCGAGTCAAATAAACTCATGAACCCTCATATGGTTCAGTCGACCGGGGACATCCCCCACGGACTCATGTCAAGTCAAATAACTCCTGAACCCTCATATGGTTCAGTCGACCGGGGACATCCCCCACGGACTCATATAGAGTCAAGTTGTAGACATACACATGTCGTATGACTTATATCCTGAACCTCATCTGGTTCAGTCGACCGGGGACATCCCCCATGGACTCATGTAGAGTCAAGTTGTAGATATACACATGTCGTATGACTTATATCCTGAACCTCATCTGGTTTAGTCGACCGGGGACATCCCCCATGGACTCATGTAGAGTCAAGTTGTAGACATACACATGTCGTATGACTTACACCCTGAACCTCATCTAGTTCAGTCGACCGGGGACATCCCACATGGACTCGTGTCGAGTCAAATAACTTCTGAACCCTCATATGGTTCAGTCGACCGGGGACATCCCCCATGGACTCATGTAGAGTCCAAGTTGTAGACATACACATGTCGTATGACTTATATCCTGAACCTCATCTGGTTCAGTAGACCGGGGACATTCCCAGATGACTCTGTCGAGTCAAATGAAGACAGGGACTTCCCTTCAGTTCATAGACATGTCGAGTCAAATAAACTCCTGAACCCCCATATGGTTCAGTCGACCGGGGACATCCCCCACGGACTCATGTCGAGTCAAATAAACTCCTGAACCCTCATATGGTTCAGTCGACCGGGGACATCCCCCACGGACTCATGTCAATCAAATAAACTCCTGAACCCTCATATGGTTCAGTCGACCGGGGACATCCCCCACGGACTCATATAGAGTCAAGTTGTAGACATACACATGTCGTATGACTTATATCCTGAACCTCATCTGGTTCAGTCGACCGGGGACATCCCCCATGGACTCATGTAGAGTCAAGTTGTAGACATAAACATGTCGTATGACTTATATCCTGAACCTCGTCTGGTTTAGTCGACCGGGGACATCCCTCATGGACTCATGTAGAGTCAAGTTGTAGACATACACATGTCGTATGACTTACACCCTGAACCTCATCTGGTTCAGTCGACCGGGGACATCCCACATGGACTCGTGTCGAGTCAAATAAACTTCTGAACCCTCATATGGTTCAGTCGACCGGGGACATCCCCCATGGACTCATGTAGAGTCAAGTTGTAGACATACACATGTCGTATGACTTATATCCTGAACCTCATCTGGTTCAGTAGACCGGGGACATTCCCAGATGACTCTTGTCGAGTCAAATGAAGACATGGACTTCCTTCAGTTCATAGACTTGTCGAATGAAATAACTCATGAACCCTCATCTGGTTCAGTCGACCGGGGACATCCCCCACGGACTCATATCGAGTCAAGTTGTAGACATGGAATACACATGTCGTACGACTTATATCCTGACCTTCATCTGGTTTCAATCGATTGGGTACTTCCCCAATGGCTCTTGAAGAGTAAAGCTCATAACTTGATATTCGTTTGGCAGCATCAACGCTCGAGTACACCTACATACTATGGCCTCAAGCGACACACGCGTCAAGTACTCTCCAAGTCAAGGACTACTTGACTTAGAGAGTATGGGACAAACTGTACGGGCCAAATTTGGGCCCAAGGTAAAATCGACATTTTACCTCGAGACCGACCAATATCAGACAAGAAGCCTCACGGGGCCAAGCTCATTGTCATCAGAGGGCCAATGGACGCAATAGATAC